>JAJJWX010002683.1:0-527632 GCA_023529315.1 Papaver bracteatum | reverse complement strand
AATAATCAACTAGGAAAAGACCAAAGATGTCAAACATATATAACAACGCGGTGATCTTCCAGAAAAGGCAGATGGAACTCTCGCAGAAAGGTGCATCTCGCAAGATGAAGACAAAAATGATAAAATAACACCAAAGAAAATCACTACTAGTGAGAAACTCCAACGAAGGAAAAGACAGAGGAAGATTAAAAAGTTTGAAGATTATGGTTAAAAAGGAAGATTATGAGTTTGAAAACTCAAGATCGAATCTCCCTCTCGCAGAATTTATTTTTATATTTATTTTTCTTTTTCAGAATTTCCTTTTATTTTCTTTTTCTCCTTCTTTATTACTCATAGATTTTCTTAACTTTGCAGATGTTCAACACCTTCGCAAAAATATATACTTCCCAAATACCAGTGTGAAGAAGAAATGATTAGCAAGAAAATTTATTAAATATTGCAAGACTAGTTCGTCCAAGCCCACTAAAGCAAACCAACCCATTTCACTCAGGCTAAAGTACACCAAGCTATTTAACGCAAGGAATAGGCTAGCGGGAAAATAAAGTCTAGTTTTGGGATAGTACATCTACTTTCCATGAGAGGATTATTTCATTACTTCGCCAAGTTGGCCAGAGGCAGGAATTTGGTATTTCATTACTTCGTCAGATATTTGATTATTTCGCAAGAAAAATTCACAAGAGAGGGTTAGAACAATTGGTATGTTGCGAGAATATGAAAGATGCAGATCAAGAATTTATTTCTCATTTCTTCTCATTTCACAAGCAAATCAAATACTTCGCGAGAAACGGCACCAACAGAAAATCGCAAGAAATCTAAGTACCACTTCCTTGAAAATTTTATTTACAGAAAATGAAATTTTATGATTTATTTTACAAAAAGCGATACTATCGCAAGATTTCAAAGAACATTTCTAAGATTTCAAAAAATTTGATTTCCAAAAAAGCGATTTCCTCGCAAGATTTCAAAGAAGATTTCTAAAATTTCTAAGATTTCTAAGATTTTTTATTTGACTTACCAAAAAGCGAAACAATCACAAGATTTAAAAGATTTCAAAAGATTATAAAAAATGAGATCATCGCAAAAATTTAAAGATCGCAAAATTTTTCAAAGATTTCAAAATTACAGAAACTGGAATCATCGCAAAAAATTTCAAAGATTTCAAAAAAAATTGATTTATTTTCCAAAGAGCGGTACAATCGCAAGACTTCAAAGATTTCAAACTTTCAAAAAACCGAGAAAATTCAATTTATGTATTTCTCTAGAAATTTTTTTTTACAGAAGATTTTTGATTTCAAACATTTCTCTAGAATATTTCTTTTACAGAAAGAGATTTTTGATTTAACAAATGCGATACAATCGCAAGATTTCAAAAAATATTTCTAAGATTTCAAAAGATTTTAAAGAATTTTTTAAAAAGATTTTTGATGTTATGAGAATGAAAGAAGAAATGAAGAGACGCGAAGCTATCGCGAGAAATGCGAATACAATTTCGCAGAGACATAAGAATGGGACGAACCTTTATGGCGTGCACCCTAGTTCGCGAATAAAATTTCGTAAGAGGCAAATTTAAGACCTTAAAGCGCGTCATAAAGGGGGTATCTCTTGACATGACTCAGCGATAAGGTTATACCGCTTCGGAACCTGAGTCATGCAGATGTTGGGGTTAAAGAAAACCTATCCGGGAGAGAGATCTTGGATTTCCAGCTATATAAGGTTATACCCTGGTTGGACGACCGAGATTCTCTTCCAAGAAGTGAAGAGTATGACCAAGGCGCCGAGGTACACGGTTGAGCCAAGGGTGCCCGGAGCGTACGAAACTCTCTTGCCATCCTTGGTAAGTCTTGGCTACAATGCACTTGGCCTGAAGAAAACCCCACTTAGGGTGTAGTCTTGTAACTATAAGCCATATAGGCATAAAGGACAAGAGGCTGCGAAAACAACTGGTTGTTGGAAAATCCGGATGGGGGGAGCTAGTCTTGTATGGCCGATGTGCCCTCCTTGAAGGGGCAACTAGGGGGGAGATAAGGGCGGCACCCTCCATTAGGGAGCTGATAAGTGTCTTAAGACGGCAATGTCATGGGGCTTTATGATCGCAAGATCATTTAGGCCTATCATATTGTCGCTTGACGAAAATTATACAAAGGCAAAAAGCCTAAAGAGAAAATGTTAAGATGAGATCAATGGGTTTTTGCATGAAAGTGTAAAGACGTCCTGTGATTTCATCGCAAGACGGCAATGTCACGAGGCTTTGTTCTCGCGTGAGAATTTAGACTTGTCATATTGTCGCAGAGATATTGAAAAGATACTGGTAAGACAAGATCAATGGGTCAATATATGTAGATGTAAAGATGTCCTGCGATTTTGTCGCAGAAAAATATTAAAGGTTGGCAAAATAAGACCTTTAACTAGGAAGGCATAATAAGACCAACAGATTAATATTGAACATTAATTATTTTATTTGAGAATGCAGGAAAGATTTGTTCATCGCAAGAAAGATAGCAAAACTATTCATCAGCTCGCATAACTATTCATCGCAACACTATTTAGTCACTATTCACGTTACTATTTTAGAATATCGCATAAACATTCGGAAACTTGCAAACTCATTCATCATTTCGCAAATTATTCCAAAATTTCGCAGGAGAAGTGATTATTTCGCAGAATATAATTATTTTATCGAATGAGGCAGAGGCAATTCGTTCATTTAACATTTTCTGAGGGATTCTTCCTTCATAGATAAAGAACAGAGGCAACTGTGGATTACCAAGACAACATTTTATGTTCTTTATCTTCTCGGCAAGAATCATTTCCAAAATGGACAAGGATTTTCACCAAAAATGAAGTAATAATTTCGCATGAACAGAGGCAATACTTATGATTTTCGTTCAAGGACGGATACTTCTTATGTTTTGAGGATTGAGTACTTCTTATATTTCTTCAGGATACTTCATACTTATAATACTTCAAGAGTTAATACTTCTTATTTACTTAGCAAAGATATGGAACTTCACAAAAGAATAGAGGCAAGTACGTACTTTTCAAGTCTAGTATTCTTTCGCTCGTTCCTTCATCAACAAAAATCAAAGACTACTACAACAACAGGTTTTTTCTTAAAGATTACTTTTCAAGCAATATTCAAGAAAAAAAGGCAAGATGTAGTACCAGAATATCGCCACAACAATATTCTGGCGAGATTAACAACATTTCTGCTAGCATTACAGCGAGTTCTCCAACAACACTTTGCGAGTGTCACAAAATAATGACATAACAGTTGACGATTCAAGGAACACAAAAAGAACATGATAACTGGAGATGGTCACGATGCTTGCGATAAGGAATAATATAGCTACTGCGATAATATCGCGAGAGATATCCGAAATTAGAGGACAGCCTAGCTGTCACCCATTATGTAATTTCCTATAAATAGTGATCCAATAGATTTAGGAAAGGGAGATGTATTTTTTAGAGTTGAGAGAGTCTTGAGGAGAGAGACAATTTTTAGGAGAGAGAGAAAGAGATATTTTAGCAGAGAGATTTTTAGAGAGAGAAAAATGTATTTTTCTTTATCATCTTCTTTCCCAAAACTAGATCTAGAACTCCATTAATGGAGATTTTAAGCGTAAATTTATGTAACTATAAATTATCATAGTGAAGTACCATGGATGTAGATCAAATTGATCGAACCATGTAAAAAATCTTGGTGTCCATTTACAATTTTAGCAATTTTACTACCTTTTCTATATGTAGATCTAGAAATTAATATCAAGATATGATAAGGGGTGTGTTGTGGGAATTCCTGCAACTATAGTCACAGTTGAAACAAAGACCCTGATCTCTTCTTATACGCTGCTCTTCCAACGTTAATCGCTTAGCTCCAGGAGGAATAGTATTTCTTCGCTGTTGCGCACCAGCTGAGTTAAGGACCTGCCGTAAAGGATTTGGATGAGCTAAAGTCTTGTAGAAAGAAGAATTGGATTGTAAAACTTCTTCCTGCTTAATAGCTTTCTTGAAGGCTAAGGATAAAGTCGGAGGCTCCAGGATTGCAACAACAGATCGTATTTCAGTTTTCAATGATCGTATAAAGAGATCAATAATATGCTCTTCTGGTAGATCAGTAACAAAATTTAAAATTTGTTCAAACTCAGCAATGTGTTCACGTACTGAGCCTGTTTGAGTCATCGTAGACAAGGCCATACGTGGATTGGAAAAAAAATTATCTGCAAAACGATCACAAATAAGAGAATAGAAGTGTAACCAAGTAGGAGCTATCACCTTTCATTGAACCCATCTATACCAAGCATTAGATGCTCCTTTAAAGTGAGCCATAGCAATGGATATTTTGTAAGCTTCTCCAATATTATGAAGACTGAAGTATTGATCATCCTGAAAAATTCATCATGTTAGATCAGTACCATCAAAGGTAGGAAATTTCAAGTTGATGGGTGCTGCTCTTAGAGGAGAAGTACTGTCGAAAAGATTAAAACCACCAGCGTGACCATGCGCACCATTATTACCCTGAGTACCATTGCTAGTTGAAGCTTCAAAACCAGGTGGAATGTTGTGGAGAGGAAAACGTGCCAAAAGAATGGAAGTCATATTCCTGGTAATAGTGTCATCAAGTGCTGTTGTGTCTTGCATGTTGGCTTGTATCAATGCATCCATGTCTTTTTTGTGAGCATCCAATAATAGAGTCATATTGGCATTAGTAGAATCCTATAGATTAGAAAACAAGGTAGTCATAGCTTCGGCTTTGGAGTTTGTTTCTGCTTCGTAAGTATCAGCAATAACTTCCATGAACTTGGTAACTATAGTGTTCAAAGTATTCATAGTGGCGGTGATCTTGTTGAACTCTTCAGTGATTGTAATGATGAACAACGGAAGCGAAAAAAAAATTGTTGATTTTTGAGAATAATCGAACCTGCTCTGGTTCCAGATGTTAGGGTTCTAAACCCAAAAAAGATATGAATAACACAAACGTAGACAATTACTTGGACAAAAGTTAAGAAAATAACCCTTTTGATTTGGGGTAAGCAACCTCAGAGTAATAACAGATTGAAAGAAGAGTTTGTATATTGATTGATAACCTAAACAACTCGAGTTCTAAGTATTTATAATCAAAATAACATGTTTATCAAGCAAAACTAATTAAAGGAAAGTATTAATTAAAGTAGTTGTTCTAAATAAGGAAATATGATATGAGACGGAGTTGGAATCGCAACAGAGCGGAACAAAGTTGCATGCGAAAGAAGAAAGAATAATAGGGAAAACATGGATCGTGATTCATGAAAGGATGAAAGAAGGAATCCAACCAGTCCAAAGATATATTCCAACAGTAACAACACAAAAAATCATCATTAATCGCACACGAAAAGAACATGAATGGGTGAGAAGATAAGGTGAAAACAATTATGAATCTTCATCAGCAATCAGTCTCCAGGCAAATAATAAAGAGTATGCGAAGTTAAGAGTAAGTATTATCAGTAGCTTAAGAAAATGGAAGGATCAAAGTATAGTTACAGGCGAAAAGATGAAGCTACACGCAAGCGAAAAGATAAAAGAAAGATGGAAACCGGGTGATAAAAAAGCATATCAATCACGAGACGTCAACAACAAGATAAAGCTAGCAACAAGAGCCAGAGTTCATGGTTTCCTTTAAGCTTGCTACATGCGAAAGTAAGGGGCGGAATTCAAGAAGAATTAAAGAGAAGCAAGGGCGAAATAATCAAAATTCCTTATGTAGGAACAACGAAGAAAAAGAGCAGTGCGAACAAATAAACTTTAGAGTTAAAAAAGGATGACCCATTCACAGACTAAAGGCGAATAGAAGGACTTGCTCCGTGCGGAGAAAAGGGTGCGAAATTCAACAAGTTGAAACAGAAAAAGGACGTTAAAATAACATTTTCATGTTTATAATAGTGCGAAACTTTCTCAACAAATCCATGGGTGTTAGAATATGGGCATCCAACTCAAAACCAATTAGCAACAAGTGGAGTAGCTCCACACCTTATGGACCACTGTATGGTTTCCCTGCCTTCTTGGATATTACTGGGTCTCACGTATCATACAGGGTTTGATAACATATTAGAATACGGGCATCCAACTCACAACCAATTGGAAATGAGTGGAGAGGCCCTAAGGGGTTATAAGCCGCAGGATCTTAGATTGCCCAACAATCTGGGACTAATAATCTCAACACGCCCCGTCACGTGTAGCCTCATTGGGTCTAACATGTGGACAATTAAATCGGGTGACGCGGAGTAAAGGTGCGGTCAAAGACTCGTCGCAAATAGCCTTCTCTAATACCATGTTAGAATACGGGCATCCAAATCAAAACCAATTGGCAACAAGTGGAGTAGCTCCACACCTTATGGACCGCTGTATAGTTTCCCTGCCTTCTTGGGTCTTACTGGGTCTCACGTCTCATACATGGTTTGATAACATATTAGAATACGGGCATCCAACTCACAACCAATTGGAAATGAGTGGAGAGGCCCTAAGGGGTTATAAGCCGCAGGATCTTAGATTGCCCAACAATCTGGGACTAATAATCTCAACAATGGGCGATGCATTCGCGGAATAAAAAGGAGTTAGTATAGGAGGGAGAACAACTTGTTGTTGCTGTTACTTTGTAGGAGAAGAATAATAATCTATTCCATTATATAAAGCCAACTCCCCTTACTGTAGTGGAGTGAAGCTGCAAAAAAAATGGACTGTTTTGCCCATGTTTTTATTTATCATATATACATTGTAGGCATATCTGTAAGGGAATATTAGTAAATGAAGCTACAAATTCTTAGTATTACACATTTACCCCCGCCAATATATTTCAAATGTACACTTTTATATAAAAAAAAGGGCATTACAGTAAAATGGACAACCAAGATAAATTTAGATATGATATAGCACGTGCTTCGCACATGCAGTGTGTTCTTGTACATTAAAAAAGAAAGCTCACAGACTCGATTTTAGATATCAGCATTTGATCACCAGGGAATTAAGGCATCTAAAAGCGAAAAGAAGAAATGCAGTAATAACTTCTGCGAAAGCCCAGTTTGTCCAAGCCTGTTAAATTATTATCAACAATAGGAGAAGAAAAGGAAAAGGACGAAGACAAAATTATGCAAAGAGCGAGAACAAAATGATAACATGTGCGAATTATAACTCTCAAGCACAAACACAGTCCGGAACATATGGTCAAGGGAGTACTGAAAGAGAATGGAGTTGCGAGATCGAATTCCACCTCACTCTTTATTTTTAACATATTTTTTACTAAGCCGCTAAGGGAGAAGATAACATTGAACTTCAACACTGTGCGTATATTTCGCAGAAGAGAAACCAGCAAAGCTGGTTAGGAGAAAAAACAAAGAGTTGGATGCCGCAGAATCGATTCTCCCAAAATTCATTATTTTTTGCATTTTAGGTTAATTTTGCATAGAGAAAGCCAAGATCCAACAACAGTGCTATAATTTCGCAAGTGGGGGATTCATTTTACACCGAGAAGGTCATGTTTCACCAAGTCGAATTTCGCACAGAAGAGGATGCATAGATGGTCAATCAAGTCAAATTTCAACAATATGTGTTTCTTTCGCAAGAGAGGTTAGCACAGTTGGTATGGTGCGAGAATATGCAAGAGGCATGTCAAGTGTTCAAGTCTCATTTCTCACACTTCTTTTGGCTGCAATAATTACATTTCTTTGTGCGACATTTATACATTTTAAGGATGCCAATTTCACAAGCAAACAATATACTTCGCGAGAGACGACAACAACAGAAAATCACATGAAAGTTAAGTATCACTTCCTTGAACATTTTACTTACGGAAAATAAAAGATTTTTGATTTGATTTACAAAAAAGTGATACAATTGCAAGATTACAAAGATTTCAAAATTACAAAAAACTGAGAAAATTCAATTTATATATTTCTCTAAAATATTTCTTTTACAGAAAATAAAAGATTTTTGATTTGATTTACAAAACGCGATACAATCGTAGAATTACAAAGATTTCACAATTGCAATGTATTAGAATTTCTCTAGAATATTTACTTTGCTCAAAATGTATGATATTATGAGAATGAAAGAATGAATGAGATAATAAAGAAACACGAAAATTTCGCAAGAGACAATCTAAGATCCATAAAAATCTAAGATTAGAATGGGGCGAACCTTTTTGGCGTACACCCTAGTTCGTGAAATTAAAATTTCGCAAGAGGCAAATGTAAGACCTAAAGTGCGTCATAGAAGGGGGTACTTGTTGCATGGCTCAACGAAAAGGTTACACCGCTACTGGAACCTGAGTCATGGAGATGTGGGGTCAATAAAAACCCATCCAGGAGAGATACCTTGGATTTTCAACCAAGACTTATGATTTAGGTTGGACGACTGAGGGTCTCTTCTAAGGGATGCAGAATATGATCAAGGCGCCGAGGTACACGGTTGAGCCAAGAGTACCTGGGGCGTCTGGAGTGTACCTGGACATTCTTGGAAAGTCTTGACTATGATGCACTCGGCCTGAAGAAAACACCACTTAGGGTGTAATCTCTTAACCATAAGCCATATAGGAAAATGGGATAAGAGGATGCGAAAATAACTGGTTGTTGTTAAGACCGGATGGGAGGAGCCAACCTTGTATGGTAGAGGTACGTCTCCTTGAAGGGAAAACCAGGGGGAAAATAAGGGCGGCACCCTCCATTAGGGAGCTGATAAGTGTCTTAAGACGCAAATGTCATGAGGATTTTTACTCACGGGAGTATCAAGGCTTGTCATATTTGTGCAACGATCTTGAAGAGGCAATAATACAAAAGAGGAAGATAAGACGAGATCAATGGGTCGGTGCATGAAAATGTAAAGACGTCCTGCAATTTCGTCGCAAGACGACAATGTCATGGGGCTTTATTTTCGAAAGAATATTTAGGCCTGTCATATTATCGCAACAAAAATGACACAAGAGAAAAGATAATACAAGATCAATGGGTCATTACATGAAAGTGTAAAGACGACCTGCAATTTTGTTGCAGAGACAAGAGGTGGAAAAATAAGACCTTTAACTAGGAAGGCAAAATATGACCACAAAAGAGAGTACGCAAATAAACTTGCAAAGATGATTATATGTAAGAAAACAAGCTTGCGAACATGTATAAAGAAATGAAATTGAGATAGTGAAAATGATGCACTTTTGATATTTTGATTATATTATATTACGCGATACTAATAATGTAGGAAAAAATAGTGGAGACAGTATAATAATGAGATACAATGAGCTAAAGATGGACAAAGAATAAAAGCAAGAAAAATGAAGCACAAGCAAATGAACATGCGATGAACAATAAATATGCAAAGAGGAATGCGTATACTAGAGACAAAGCCAGAGAAATGAAGAATGGAAGCGATTTAAAGTTACATCAATTTTAAAGAGTCAAAATGAGATAAGTAACACAAACATTAGCTATACATTACAATAGATAAGCATTCTCATCATATAAGCATCACACTTACATCATGAAAGCATCGCATACGCATTTCATGGCATAAATATCGCATATACATTTCATAACATAATCATCACATAAGCATTATATTCGTACAAGTACTTTACAAAACTTTACGGAATAATATCGCAGAATTTCGCAGAATGATTTAGAATTTCGCAGAATGGTTCAGAATTTCGCAGAATGTGTCAGAATTTCGCAGAACGTGATTATTTTGCAGGATGTGATTATTTCACTCAATTATTTCGCACAATTATAAGCAAATTTAAGAGATTATACTATCGCATGAGTACAAAACATGAGACAGAGGCAAGATTGTTAGAGCACTGCTCAGTCAAACTCGCATGCGTTGCTATCTCAAGCATGTTTGTCAACTTAGTGATCAAAACTATATAGTCTTGATTTCTAGTCTACTATAGCTAAGGTCTCGGACTAGGATAGAAAGTGTAGTTGAACTCAAGAACTCCATGGCAATCATCATACAAGACGAATGACCACTCAAGGAACCAGTGGATCTTCATTGACTAAAAGGTATGTGGAGACTTGAACTTATCTATCACTCAAAAGTATATCTACTCTATCTCCTATCTTGAGACAAATGTCGTTTTACTATATAGACTAAGAATATGCACATGTGACATTTCGATCTGAGTATATCTCGCGTATCTATTTCTCGAAATGTGTGTTGGTAAAGCTTTCGCTTTAGCCAAGTTCATCTTTGCCTAGTGACGAAAGTCATGTTATGTTTCAATCACTTTGGAAATCGCTCTGAAGAAAACTAGTTCGTGAAAACAGCTATATGACGTCCTCTGAGAATGTTTCAATGATTGAAATGAGAGTTTAGACTATATAAACATTGTGGGATATAAGCATTGTTATGGTAACACATATATGTATAAGTCCTTAACACTTGAACCGAAGTTTGCGAACTTTGTTGATCAAGTGGAACCGGAACGTGAGCAGAAACTCAGTCCGCGAACCCAGTCCGTGAACTGGCGTAAGTTCTCGAACCCGAGAATATCTGCTGAAGTTGAAGCTCAGGTACATTCCGCGAACTGACAGAAGTTCTCATCCCGAGAAATTCTGCTGGAGTTTATTAACTTCAACCGGTTAGCTTGAGTTCGCGAACTCAGTCCGCGAACTCAAGAGGTTATGTCTGAAAACGTTGTTCATGAACTTATCTTAAATTACTAACGAATGCTTTTGCAAACCGTGGATTTATAGTTCATGATTAATGATTCGAGTGAATCACATCATTTTTGATTCAATTGTGTCTCTTATAGTACTTGAGATCTCAAAGCAATTGAACAACTCTCTAACTAGTTCAATTGAGTCATTTGGACTAGTTATGATGAATAAGAATATGGTTGATATGAAAGTTATCATTTGGCTAACCATTTGGTTGACTAATATTGAACCAACCATTGTACACGTTTGGGTACGGTTACACGAACTCAAAACGTCAAGTACATGTGTGTATGGCAAGCTAAGTTTTCGATCTAACGGTTGAGAGATATTAGCTTGTATCTAATCAGGTTTTCATCTAACGGTGAATATTGAATGCTTTGTTACCAAGATAACATTGATTGCAAACCCTGATTTGAAAGACTATATAAGGAGAACTCTAGCAATTAGAAAAACTAATCCCCACACATTTTTCTTGTGTGATACTAGTTTTCTCTAAGCTATAGTCAATCTCCATTAACCCTTGAGTTTTCTCTCTAAACTCGGGTTAACGACTTAAAGAATTCATTGGGATTGTGAAGCCATGCCGATACTACTTATCTTGTAGTTGTGTGATCTGATCTTGTTGTTTCTATCGTACGAGTATAATTGTAATAATTGGATTGAGATTTTTATCTCCGATAGGCAAGATAAAAGTAGTCACAAACATCTTCATCTCATTGTTTGTGATTCCTTAATAATCTTCTTCGCTGCGTCGATTAAGTTTATTGTGAGGTGATTGATGAAACTGAGCTGTTCTTCGGGAATATAAGTCTAGTTTTATCGATTGGTTCTTGTTCACCTTGATTTTTCAAAATACGGAACAAAACTCATAGGTTTATTCGTGGGAGACGAATTTATCTATTACCTATAGACTTTTCTTTGTGAGACATATTTGTTGCTAAAGTCTTTGACTTTGGGTCGTAGCAACTCTTGGTTGTGGGTGAGATCAGCTAAGGGAATCAAGTGCGCAGTATCCTGCTGGGATCAGAGGCATAGGAGCATAATTGTACCTTGGATCAGTGTTAGATTGGTTGGGGTTCAACTACAGTCCAGACCAAAGTTAATTTGGAGTAGGCTAGTGTCTGTAGCAGCTTAATACAATGTATATTTAATCTGGACTAGGTCCCGGGGTTTTTCTGCATTTGCGGTTTCCTCGTTAACAAAATTCTGGTGTCTGTGTTATTTCTATTCCGCATTATATTTTGTTATATAATTGAAATAATACAGGTTGTGCGTTGTTCAATCGATTATAATATCCTACCTTATTGGTTGTTGATTTAAATCGATTGACACTTGGATATTGGTCTTTGGTACCATCCAAGTTATCTCTCTTTGATTAGGCTCACGAATTATATTTGCTTGAGTAAATCAAATCGAGAGATTGAGATAATAACTCCTTGAGTATTTTCTATTGATTGAGTCTTGTTGATTCTCTAGAAAACAACTTGGAGTTGTCCATACGGATTACTAATCGAAATATTGGGTGAGGTTGTTAGACCCCCGCATTTTCAATTGGTATCAGAGCAGGAAAACATGTTAAAAGATCTTACAAATCTGTGTTTGTAGCGATCTGACTCTATGGACAGAGGTGATATCTCAATAAACGTACCACCAGTCTTCGATGGCTCTAATTACTTATAGTGGAAAATTGCTATGCGAGCTTTTCTTCAAGCACGTGATTTTCAATCATGGGTATATGTTGCTAATGGCTATGATCCTCCCGTTGCTGCAGAAGGAGAAAATATTCCAAAGAATATTGCTGAATATACTCCTGCAGAGGTTCTTGCCGCAAAGCAAAATTCCGACGGTTTGAATGCGATCATACATGCCATTACCCCAAATCTTCAGCACCATGTGTCTAATTACACTAAGTCGGAAGAAGCTTGGGATACCTTAGCAACCGTATTCGAAGGAAACTTCAGTGAAAAGGATGCAAGGCTTCAGATTCTTAATTCCGATTGGGAAAACCTTCGTATGGAAGATGGAGAAATATTTGATGAGTTTAATCACAAAGTGTCTGAAATTGTTAATGCATCTTTTGCATTGGGTAAGACTATTCCTAAAAAGGACATTGTGATAAAAAAAAATTTAGATCACTGCCATCTAGATACGATGCTAAGAAGCATGCCATCGTTGAGGGAAATAACCTAGATACTCTCTCTAGAAACACGCTGGTTGGTAAGATTAAGATCTTTGATCACGAACTTTCATCCAAGACTAAGGATGTTGCGTTCAAAGCACTAAAGGACACTAAATTACTTGATAAAAGTAAAAAAGTGTATATCTCTGAAGATGATCACTCTGAGATAGATTCATCAGATGAAGATCTTGACAAATCAGTCTCGATGATCACAAGACAATTTAGGGATATTCTTTTGAAGAGAAGTAAACGATTCTTCAGAGATAAGCCTAAGGCATCAGTTAAACCTCATAATCGTGTTCCTCCTAAAAATAGGGATATTGATGAAACTGGTGAAGAGGAATGCCACAGTGCTTTAAGTGTAAAGGATTTGGTCATTTTGCAAACGAGTGTCCAAATCGGAGAAAATACACTAGGAACAAAGGTCTTGCTTCAACTCTTGATGAAATGTCTGACGACTATGATTCAAATGAAGATGAGAAATCAAGTGTTGCACTTCTTGGTGAAAATATTGATTTTGATAATTGTAGTAATACACATTTCAATTTTAATATTCTTTCAGAAGATAATCCAACCATTCTGGAAGAAAAAGTTGACCATTTTCTTGGAAACACTGTTAATAATGTTTCAGGATTAACTATGTTCCTAGCCGCCTGCACAATTCAGAAGCCTGATTATTATCCAAGTGTGACGTGCTCATACTGTTCATTAAAAGGTCATGAACTCTCAAGGTGTTACAAGTTCAAACACAAGCAAAGACACGTCAACAAACTTCAACGAAGAGCAAATCATCTAGCAAGAAAGCTCAAACTTGCTCAGAAGACCCCATAGGTATGTAAGATTTTATTTTCTTCTAAGAAGTCAGTTTCCAAGGAAAAATCAAGACCATTTGAGAAGAAAGTATGGTCAAATCATTTTGATAGACATAGGTATATGGATTCCTCTCAAGAGGAAATTGGTGGACAAATTGTTGTTCACCACATCATAAATTAATTGTGTTGTGTCTAAAATCTTGTCTCATGTGCCCGATCAAAAGAGACAATGATTTTGTACCTCTCAGGCTTCAGGAAAAGTTTTGATTCTTTTTTTCTTAGTTTTGTCTTATTTTTATCTATCAAACAAAAGAAAAAAGGGTACTATCGATAATTCTGCTCTTTATAGGGATAAAAGTTGATCGTCCACGAACTTGTTTTAGGTTTCAAGCCCTACATTCCTTTTCCTTCTCTAAAACCTCTCTTTATCTTAAGACTACTTGTTGAGCTAATTGTGAATTCCTCACAAACCTATACGCTTATGGGCGCTCCAAGAATGATGTATTCTGATGAAAAAGAAGGTAATGTGATTGTTAAGCCATCAATCATGAAGGAAAAAGAAAAATCTCCATTGCCTCCAACCTTGAAAAGAAAAAAAAGGAATATGAGGAAGCCAAGAGTTGTTCCTTCAAATTCTCAGAAGTTTTATGATGTTCTTGAAGTGTTGAAGGAGCTGCGAAAGGAGATTCAACAAATAAAGGATTTTGTGCATAAGACTCATGAGATTCAGAAGGCCCTGGTTCGACAACATCAACCAAGAAGGTTCATTCATATAAACTCCTTTCTTAATGAACCTTATGTTCCAATGGTTATTGACAACAAGGAGTTCGGGGACAATAATGAATTCTTCAAAAGTCTTAATGTCTAGTAAATCTTCTATGTTTTCTGTTTTATTTAGAAGAATAACTAGTGTTTTGGAATAGCAATGATTGTGATTACACATAGCTATATCCAATGATTTCATCTTCTTGTTTTTAGATTTATTGGTTTAAATTCTAAAGTTGTTTGGAAGATGATGGTTGCAGTATTAATCTTTTTTATTTTATATATTGCAATATTTTGATGGGATTTGTATGTTCGTCCGTGAACTTGATTGTCCCATATTTTGTCAAAAGTAAAGTCGTTCACGAATTGGTATGCAAATATTGATAAAGGAATGAATGGACTTTTGGCAAAACACAAAAGTTAAGCCTATATTGTCGATTATTGATGTAAGGTAGGTTAAAATCTTTTGTGATTCAAGGATAAAGTCTATTGTGTCACTTTGTGATGGAAATGTAGTTGCAGGAATTCCCACACTACACCCTATTCAAGAATTTATCAATATTTATGACACAATTTGAAGATTAAGGACCTTTTTTATTAATATGATCTTAAAAGAATTACAGTAATCAAGAATACAATTCACTTAATAAGATTTTCTCTCTCCTAAAAACTTTCTTAGCACTCAAAAATTCATTATTATCTCTAGAACTATTCATTTCCTTTATATAGGCATTTACATAGTGGATTACACCTCATGACAGCTCATTTACAGCTAAGATTCCCTTTAATTTCGGATCTGGGTTCTTGCGATACATCACAGTTTGCACCGCCTTAATCTTTCGCAGGTTTTATTAATTCATCCCAGAAATGTCACGCTTTTCTCATGTTTCTGTCGTTTTCATCCGATATGTCATTCCTTACGTCACTTTGAGATTTATCGCAGAATATCATTGTTGTTTATTTCGCAGGAATATTGCTGTGACAATATTCTGATCCTACATCTTTCCTCTTCTCATATCTTTCTTGCGAAGAAGATAAAGATCATGAGAATTTAAGTTTCTTGATTTGCCGAAACTCCTTGTCTTTTACCCGACAAAATTCCCTATTTTACGTTTTTACCGTTGACAAATGTCAATCCTTACTTCTTTACCAATTAGCCCGGTTACCCATTCTTCATCTATAAATAGATGTCCCACTCGAGGATATGTCTTCTTTCACCTTCTTTCTTTTCTTCAACTTCTTCCTTTTTTGTCTGCAACTTTTTCTTTCCTGTTATCCTTTCCCATTCTTTGCTCTAATGGAAACTCAAAGGTAGGTTCTTATCTTGAATCTTATTTTGTTCATGTTACATCATTTCTATCGCCCGATTTTCTTTATAATCCCCATATTTTATTATCTTTTTCAGTAACACTACTTCTCAGACTAAGATTATTATCAAAAACCCTAACCCTAAGGGTCCTCAGAAAAATCGTGTTGGGAAGGCGAAGAGATCTGAGAATGATAAGGTAGTAAGAAACATCTATTTCTTTAAAATAACAATATTATTGCCTCTGTTTCTTATCTACGTTATTATTCGCAGAGTGAAGAGAATATTTCTAGACCTCCTAAGCGTTCTCGTCAAGTTAAAGCTCTTTAAGATGAAGTGGATATTCTTGATTTTTTGCCTGCAAACCACTGTTCCCGCAAGATAAATCTTCTCCTTCTCCTTGCGTGAATTCCAATATTAACACCCATACTACTTCTTCATCAATTCCAAGTGAAGTTATTGATGCTAATATTTCCATCTCTAATAATCCCAATATTTTAAAAGTTACGATAGATGAATCTATGATGGTTGGAACTATGATGAATGAATCGGCAAATAAACATCACGATGAATGAATCGTGGTGAATAAAACTACGGTAAATGAAGCTGCGGTGAATGATGTTGCGGTAAATGAGACTACGGTAAATGAAGCTGCGGTGAATGATGTTGCGGTAAATGAGACTGTAACTACGACTAATCAAGTTCCTTTTTCCACTCCTACTACCACGAATGATTCTACTCAAGTTCTTGCGATGAATGATGTTGCCAAAACCTCTTCCTCTACTTCTCTTCCTTCTTCCCAAGAAATAGCAACAGGGGTTGAAGATTCTTTTCAAATATTATCTGAAGTTTTGAACGATGCTATGAAATCTTATACAGATCCTGCGAGACAGGATGTTTATATGATTCTAAGCAAGCATCTAGGATCTTGCGGTTCTTCATCTTCGCTAACTGCTTTAGAAAGTGAGGTTGAAACCTTGAAGAAGAACCTTCAAGCAAAAACTTTAGAATGTGAACTTCTCGATCATAAGCTTCGCAATTCTGAATTGGATCAAAGGAAAAATCTTCGCAGAAAATGATGATCTGAAAGGTATAACTTTCTTGCCTCTGCTTTTGCCTCAGTAAATCTTTGTTTTCTATGTACTCAATTTTTCTTTATTTATTTGTTGATGCATATTTAGCTTCAAAACATAACCAATTAATGAAGATACTTGAATGGGAAACCATCGCCGATGAAGCCCGCATTGGGAAAGAGTCTTGGAAAAATCAATTTGATAGATTGAATATTCTTCACACATATTCAATTGACGAGATAAATAATCTTAAGAATGAGAATAACCAACTAATTTGTGAACGAGATCGCCTAAGTAATGAAGCCACTCAACTTTTATATTCGCTAAATCAGACTAATTTGAAGGTGGAATCTTTATCAGATGAAAACAAAACTTTGTCTCAAGAGAAACGTAGCTTCGTGAATAAAACAATGGTTTATTCGCGGAAATTGGGAAATCTTCAAAAGTTGTGTGACAGCCAAGAGCAATCTCTTCGTGTATTGAAAGATGACATTAAAAAGATAACCGAATCATCTGCCGCTGAACAAGAGAAACTTATAAAAGGTA
This sequence comes from Papaver bracteatum, assembly GCA_023529315.1. Taxonomy (NCBI): domain Eukaryota; kingdom Viridiplantae; phylum Streptophyta; class Magnoliopsida; order Ranunculales; family Papaveraceae; genus Papaver; species Papaver bracteatum. Next base: position 510,275 of record JAJJWX010002683.1, on the reverse strand, counting down.
GATTAGCTCTAAGCATAAAAGTCAACAATCTCAAAGATGACTATGCTCAACTGAAGAAATCCCATTCCTCCTTAAAAGAAGAAAATGCTTATCTTCTTTCTAAAGAGAAAAGTATAAAATCTCGTTTGAAAGGTAAAGTTGGTGATACTTTCGATGATACCATGAATTAATGGAAGAGTTGCTTCCTTAACATAATTCAAACTTTATCCTCGCAAAAGGAAGGTAGTCATTTTGACTGCCTCATCTATTAATTATTTCATTGTATTTTCCCATCTTATTTCTTGCGAGAATTCCATCTAATATGCAACTTTTCTTCTGCAGAATCTGAGAAGCATCTTCAAGCTTTTATCTCTGATCTTTCTACGAAGTTGTCCAAACTTCGCAAAAATAATACCGCGCTTTCTAACTCTCGCAACAGAGCATTGAGAAGATTTGACTACCTTGAATACTTCAAGGATATAGAGATCAGAAACCGGGAAAAGAATTGCCTCCGCAAGGCTCATTTAGGCGCTAAGGTTCTCGTAAACAATGTTCTATTCTCTCATTCTTTACCTCCTATAAAGATCAAACCCTTGGAGATAAATAATAATGAAGTTCCTCGTCTCATTGATGAAGATCTAAATTATTCAAGTGATGAAGAAGATTTTTCCGAAGATGAACAAAACCCAACTAAAGAAATAGAAGAATTAGAAAACCTTCCCAATGAAGCAGAGGAACAAAATCCTCCTCAAAGGGCAATCGCTAGTGATGGAGAAATAGAAGAAGAAGAAAACCCTCATAATGAAGCAGAAGAACAAAATCCTCCTCAAAAATCAATCGCTGGTTATGGAGAAACTCAAACTGAAAAAGATATTGCTGGTGAAGATAATAGTAGCAAACAAGAATGATGAAATTAAAGAAGAATACTCTTTTGAAGTTTTAAATCTTGTTTTATCATGTCTTCCTGCGAAATATCTTGTTCTTTTCCCTGTCCTGCGAATGATTGTAATTTCTGAATCTTTCTTCCTGCTTCTTTTGCGAAATATTGCAATTTTTGTAACTTAATCATCTTCTTCTGATTATATATTTTTATTAATCTGAATCTCCTATCGCAAATTCTTGTAACTTGATTGTCTTATTTTTATTATCTTGATTCTTCTCAAGGAAGATAATGAAATATTGTTTTATAATCCCCATATTTTCCCCTCATAATCTTCCATGTGAAGTACTAATATATTACCATTGTAAGAAATCCTAAACTTGCCTCTTGTTGTTAATCTGTAGTATGATAAATGAAGTATCGCAGATATAACCTCTCTTGTGGTCTTATTTCGCCTTCCTAGTTAAAGGTCTTATTATGCCACTTTTATGCGACAAGATCGCAGGACATTTTTACTTTCACATGTAATAATCCATTGATCTTGCCTTATCATTTATTTTGATCTCTGCGATAATATGATAAGTCTAAGCCATCTTGTGAGATTAATCTCTTTTTGATTTTTAACACTTATGACATTGCCGTCTTTGCGATGAAATCGCAGGACATATTTGCGATTTATATCCTCTTATCATTGATTTCATTTATCTCATCTTTTGATCTTATCGCAAAAACCCATTGATCTCATCTTAACATTTCTTTTTAGGCTTTTTGGCCTGTCATGCGGCAATATGACGGGCCTAAATATTCTTGCGAATATAAAGTCCCATGACATTGTTGTCTATGTCACGCGACAATATGACGGGCCTAAATATTCTTGCGAATATAAAGTCCCATGATATTTCCGTCTTTTTTGATACACAGCTCCCTAATGGAGGGTATCGCCCTTATCTCTCCCCCTGGTTGCCCCTTCAAGGAGACGTACTTCTGCCATACAAGACTAGATCCTCCCATATGGTTCTAGAAACAACCTGTTGTTTTCGTACCCTCTTATCCTTTATGCCTATATGGCTTATAGTTACGAGACTACACCCTAGTGGGGTTTTCTTCGGGCCGAACACATCGTAAGCCAAGACTTGCCATGGATGGCCAGGGTAGGTTCATCCGTCCCGGGCACCCACATCTCAACCGTGTACCTCGGCGCCTTGATCATACTTTGCATTCCTTAGGAGAAACTCTCGGGCGCCCAACCCGTGTACCTTATATAGTTGGGAATCCAAGTTATCTCTCCCGGATGGATTTTCTATAATCCCAAATCTCCATGACTAGGTTCCAGCAGCAGTATAGCCTTTCCCATAGCCATGCAAAGGGATACCACCCTTATGACGTACTTTAAGGACATTGCCTCTTACGGAATAGAATCCGCGAACTAGGGTGTACGCCACAAAGGTTCATCCCATTCTTATATGTTTTTAGGCGATTTGCGCCCGTCTTATGCATTTGCATTAAAATTCTTAATTATCTCGCAAATTATTACGAAAAATTGCTTTGTATTTAGCCAACTTTATTCTTGTGAAACATATCTTTTATTCTCTCGCAATTGCTTGCGTATAATCCAGTCATCCTAGTCTTTCAAACCTTTATTGATAATATTTTCTTAGATATTGTCTATTCCATGGTCTGCCAAGTCTTTGACCCATGTCTCTTCCTTCTGGATCCATTAACTTATTGTTTGTGGGAGAAAACTACTTCTGCAGGTTTAGGTAATTTTTGGGTGTGTGTGGATGAGAAGTGAATTTAAACCTTCAACAAATGTGATGCACGATGAGCACTTTTGATTCGAGATATAATCTATACAATTCTGGCCTAAACCGAAGACACGGCCATTCCAGATTTGTTTCGGTCACAGGTGAAGGATGTGAGGTTGATCTTAGGGAGGGAAGCGAAGAAGGTGTTGAGAGTATGAAGATGAAGGCTATTTGATTACTTGTTAACAAAAGGTTAAAAGGGCTAGCAAATGTTGCGGGCAAAGCTCACGGGTGTTGAATACGATGGTATTAACACTTGGTTTTTCTGTGTTCTGTTGGAAATAGGGAGGAGAACCTATTTATACAAGTCGATAAGCCTTCATCATGTCTCTCGTGGGAAAGTGGAGGAAGTTGAGTGATGGAAGAAGTGGAGTTGTGTGTTAGTGTCACACGGTTGCTTGCCCACTTCTCCTATCGTCGCTAACCGCCCATGTTTCCCTGACACGATCTTGTGATGGAGTGTTGCACGCTGCACGCTGTAAACCGCCAGACCAATACCCCAGTTTGTATCCCCCAGTTGTGACGTGATTAATGTCTCGAGTGTGTGGATCGTGGGACCCACAGAAAATAGTGCAGGGTGAATCGTGAACTTGGTATAACATCGCATGCAGCCATCTTCAGGTGACCGTTTGGAGGATGTATAGACAGGCCATGCCTTGGTCGTTCACCCTGTGAAGAAGAGTGGCGGATGGTAATCATGATGATACCTTGTTTGCTGGTTGATTCGCACCCTAAGTCATTCGTCCAAGCTTGCAGAGTTAGACGGACGAGATGGCTTGCAACCCTACTTGCGATCGTTGGATGGGAGGCGCGCATGCTGCCTCTTTCAACCCAAACGTTTGCATGCTAAGGGAGTTTCTATGGAGGAACCGATTGGCCCTGCATGGAGGTGGTACAATGGTGTTCACGCCCATGCCTACTTGACTTACAAAGATTTGATTTAAGCCACCCACTTTAGGTGGCAAAGACGAGTGGTCGAGATTAGAACTTATGGAGGGGCTGTGACATTCCACCTTTGGGCACGCGTATCAAGGAACTTGATCACTGCCGGTCTTGGCCGATTATCTAGGCGTGAAGTCGGGCCCATGGTGGTCATGCTAGCATGCTCAGTTCCCTCTTAATCTCCATATTTTCCTTCCATCCAAGCCTGCGAAGATGGACGCTCGAGATGTTTCTGCGACATATGCGCCGCAAACCCTAATTAGGATTTCGGACCGGCCACTTTGGGCGATCGATTTTGGGTTGCATGCGCCTCCTTTGGGAGACCGACCATGTATGCAACATCTTGGGCCGATAGTGAGCATGTACATGCTTTCTCTATGACCCTGGGCGCAATCTAAGCCATCCAACTATGCCTGCGAAGTTGGATGGTCGTGATCGTTTTGGATCTTCTCAACCTTCATAAGGTGTTAACCTAGCCTTGTTTGGGCAATCGTTTCTTGCACCACGGCTTTCCTATGAGGGAGTCGGTCATGTAGGTTGAAAGTGGGCCCTCCAATGGTGTACCATCACTTCACTACTTGTTTTAGGGTATAATCTAAGCCGTCCAACTATGCCTGCGAAGTTGGACGTTCATGATTAAAGGAACCCTAGCAGTGCGTCATGCTCACTTTGAGCGCACGTTTTGGAAGGACCAATCTGTAGTTGGTCTTGACCATTCGGTCATGCATGAAGGTGGGTCCGAGGTGATCATGGTAGCATGCTCGGGACCCCACTGAATCTATATCTACACCCTCCATCTATTCTGCGAAGTTGGACGGATGAGATCTATTTTTGGGTTTGTTTTCAGCGGAGTGAGACTAACATGGGTAGTCTTGCATGCGTTCAACGGGCTAATATAACCCGCCGTCGGGTAGCCTACGGGTGTTTGCATGTCGAACACAAGGCTTTAATTAAATCATTAATAGTAATGTTGCAAACCTACATAAAATCGGGATGGTTGCTACATGCTCCGCTCTGGGGTAGGTTTTAATTCTCAGGATGGTTGCACATGCTCCAATGAATTATCATGGCGAGAAATATTCATCACTGAAGGCTTTATCCTTTGCGGGACGTCGACTTACAAAAATTGGCTTTTTACAATTTTAGCCTTTAAATAGAAATCCACCATCAACATTAAGTCCCCTGCCTAGCATGCAATGGTTACACTATTGTAGGGTAGGCATGAGATGGTGACAAATATACGTAAAAGAAATAAAGGTAACTAACCTTGGAAGGCAGCCGCTAGTGATTGTCCATGTGAACGCACCGTCGCAGGCATGAAACCTTGGGTGGGCCAGTTTCCCTTCTTGGTTTTTGGAAGCAAAAAGGAATCCTTCTCTAATTAGAATTCTTCAAATTTTTGCCTATAAAAGGGAGAACCCTTTTTTGTTTTCCCTTCATGATTTCTCTTCTTTTTTTTTTTTTTTTTTTGAACGTCCAGCTCTCTGCTCGTCTTTGCCGCCATCGCCATTCTTTGCCGGATTTGTTGCTTGTAAGCAGTTAATCAGTGCACGTGCAAAAAAAAAAAAAAATTTTTTTTTTTTGAAAACCCTAATTGTTTAGGTAGAGTTTCTTTTGCACTTTGAGAGGATTGTAGGTGCAACATACCATAATTTATCCTTTACCACCGCCGAGATTGCGTAGTAAAAGAAAGCATAAACATGTTGTTCGTTCCCTTTATCCTTGCCTGTCAAAACCCAGGTTGTAGCTTGATAGAACCGCTGCCTTGAACTTGTAGACATGATAACCAACTGTAGAAAATATGTTGACATGTTGGCTTAGTTTTAGGGATGCGTATGCAAACTTTAGTGCCCGCCTGCGTGATTTTTGAGGTACTCTTGCGCTTGCGTTTATCGAAATTGCTGTAGAATCCTCATACAAACTCGGATTTTGACGGTCCGCATATGTATCCTCAAGCCCAGAAAATTTCCAAGCTTTAACAAAGAAGCTCTTTGAATTTTGAGCGTGTTTAGGGGATAAAAACCTCGAAATAGTAAACTTTCAGGAGGTTTTCAGAATTTTTTCAGGTTGCGTGTCTTCTGATGTTTTGGCCACCCCTTCTTGATATTTCATCCGATTGTCATGAAATTTTGATATGTTGTAGGTAACTTCCATATGAAGAGAATGGCACATAACATAACACTAGATTCCATACCCATTGCCCCAAGTTCGTAATCGAACACAGGGTAGTGTAAATTTCCCTCAACTGAGTTTGTTTGGAGGACGCTTGAACCATCCCAATCCCATGTAATCTCTGTATTAGGTGCCTAACAATGAAGTTGGGAATCACGAGAATCTTTTATTGCTGTACGACTCCTTGGAAACATGCTAACACTTCAAATCTTATTGCAGTTGCTCAATGATGAACGCGGAGGATAATGTTGTGAAGGGAGGTGTCGACCCTTTCAGAGATGTGCCAAATATAAATGATGGAATGCTTACCAAGTCTTTTACAAACGTCAGGAAGCACCCCAGACATAATATAATCCTTATTACCGGTGCAGAAAGTGAAGAGGGTCTACCATCGTCTTTAGCAGGCGTGATGAGGCTTTGTCTCCAGAATAAAGAATATCCACCTTCCCCTATTGACTTCAGAATTTTCCATAATCCACTTAACTCATACGAAGGATGGATGTGGCGCTTGTTGGGTAATGAAGGGATTAGAGACAACTTAACCAGGGCGCGAATTCTTGATGCTATTAAGGCGTCTGCAATTCTTCATGTCAAGAAGGATATCCCAGGGTTTGGTCTCTTTTCTTTGCTCGATGGTGTCCTTCTACGAACACGGCTTTATGCACGTGGGGTGAAATGACTATCACTCTTTAGAGCGTTTACGCATTAATGAGCCTTCATGTCGTTGGCGATCTTAATTACAAACTATGCAAGGTGAAGACGTCATCTATCGAGCTATAATTCGGAAGGTGAACGAATACGATCAGTTGGAGAAGAAGCCGAAATGTTTCTACACTTGGTGGGTAGGTGCATGGTCTTCCATACAAGGTACTGATGATCTTAGCACATCTGCATTCTTGTCCTTTTGGTTGTCCAGAGATATTCTTGATGACGACTCAAACGAAAAACTATTAGAAAGAAAATCATCATATTCTCCATTAAGCTAGGCAAAGGTATAACTCTCCCTTTGGCCGTTATTCCTAGGCTCATTTGTATGGTCACCTGAATTCTTTATTGGAGGAGATGTATATTTCCAACGGGTACATGAAGGTGGATACATATGTGCACGTCGCCTTTCTTCAGGCGCTTTTGTGGGAACACTTTAAGGATTACGATCCCACTCCTACAACCTCATTCCCTAACTTGTATGGTGGTTCAAGAATACTCCGTTGGCAGAATAGACGTCCAAAAGCTGGGGTGAGGCTTGTAGATTTTCTCGATAGTGTGAGTGCCATAGACTTTCGTCTTTGGGGGCCGGTTCATCCTTCCACCATCGTCCCTGTCATTGAGCTGCCGCCTGAGGGGAGAGATATGAGCCCTGAAGAAGTTGTTTTCTTGCGGAGATGTATACCAGGATATGTTCCTTCTTTTTGTGATGATAGGCTAAGCATTATTCCATATAATATTGATAGAGCCGCTCGCCAAATGGGTTTTGATCAAGGTGTCCCATTTCGTCGTCCCGCAACGCCTTCGGAAGAACTTAAGTTATCATGCCTTGATGTTGATGTTTTCTCGCCGGAGCTGAAACTTCCTTTTCCTCCCCCGGGGAGAAATCCGGTAGCTACTTCTAGTTACAAATATTTTTGGAGGGGGCAATTACTGCTCTTTAAATCATTTGCTAGCGAAACGGTAACTGACCTTCGTGATGAACCTATTGATGACGTCTTGGCTGGTCATAGGCGATTGAAACCTCTTCCAGGAAAATGAGGCAGGGTTAACGCCACCGAATTCAATCTTAAGTCCAAGAAAAAGAAGCGAGAATGTAGTCCAGTAATTCTCAACTCTTCCAATATGCAGGTATTCTGAATTCTTTATGCTTAATTTTCAGTTTCGACTTCCATGAGCAGATTTTATTAATCCTTGTTGGTGATCAGAGGATTCCTGAAGAAAATACCTTTGTTGTACTGGCTCGATTTTACAATAAGGAGCGTGGAGGCAACGGGAAGTCAGGAAATCTTCATGCTGAGAAGCATGATAATAATGACCTTCATGTAGAGAAGTCTGGAAACAATGATCCTCATGCGGAGAAGTCTGGCAACACCGATCCCCATGTAGATGAGTCTGGTAACACTGATCCTATCATATACAACGATGAAGATGGTGCAATATCGATTGAAGAGAATGCCTTACAGAGCAGTAATTTTTAGCGAGCTTGTATATGAGGCCATGTCAGCAATCCGGACCAGCACTTCGAGGATTCTGGAAGGGACATCAACTGTGATGGTTCCTTCTAAAGAGATATTGTCGCCAGCAGTCGTTCCTGGTGGTATGTTCGACCTTCCCTTTGAAAATCCACGTCCTGATCATGTGTTGGTTGGAGGGTTCAGCGTGCCGGCTCAGTTTGAAGAGCTGTACACCACAATATGGAAGAAACATGGCCACATTGATACTACCACGAAGCTGAAGAGTCATCTTGCTTTGGTAAACCGCGTTCAGGAGGCCTTACCCTCTATTCGGGAGATGAGCGTCGCAATTGGTCGTGATGTTTCTGAAGACGTGATGGAAGACTGGAAGTGCCACTTGGATGTGTTTGCGCAGTATGACTTCAATTCTCCTTGGTTCTTCAAAGGGTTTCATGCGATTCAGGAGTTTCATAAGAAGCAAGGTAAGGTGCCATCCACTGAATGCGTCGTTCGTCAGAAACAAAAGGTTGGTAGGTTGGCCGAGGAGTTGAAATCTCATCAAGCCATTCTCCGGAGGATGGAAGATGCTCTTTCTCATAAGGATGAGGTGTTATTGAAAGACTTTCCCTAAAGTATTCATGCCGTCTACTTATGTTTTCTCTTTAGATGCTTTTCGAGTGATTGTGAGGATTTCCTTTCACACAGTTTGGTTTTAGGTTCTGAATTGATAAGTGATTGAATCTTGGACTGGTTTATTTACGACATGCTTTTATGAATGTTTGACTCTTTGGAAAAGATTATTCTAAAATAGAATTTGAACCTTATATTATGAGTGATCATACATGTTATGTGAAATTGAAGACGCAGTGTGAAAGGGAAAGGTTAGGGGGGGGGGGGAGCATGCATGGTGCTTGCTCATTGAGTATCCTGTTCATATATGTAGGACGCCAAGTCCCCAGTAGGATATATAAATATCTTATAGTAACGTTTGCTGGGACTTACTTGTCTTTCGAAATTCGTGTATGAGAATGAGCACTCCCGAATACCTTTTCCCCGAAGAGCGCGTGCTAATTTTTTGAGGGAAAATATTATTTCTCCGAATTTATCTTATCATGGACAATGCGTTTCAATGCGTGGAACTTGCTGGTGGGGTGATGGAGAAATCGATGGTAATGACAATACCTCGGGTTGGCTATCTCTTGATCGGTGGGCGGACGCCACACCGGCGGCAGTTGTACTTCTCCATCACGTGCCCGTGTATCCAACAACTCCATAATCTTCCTTATGGGAAACGGGAATCGTGGATCTCTTGAGTCTAAACTTTCCTGCGTCGGCGCGTGTCGTGGCTCTTCCCTTAGGTTTCGGTGTGAAGCACGCTTTGGAGACGGAATTGAGGTGTTATCACGTGTCACTGCATCCGCGGCCCTCTTGGTCGGGTGATTCTGCTGAAACAAGGAGGACGTTGCGCTGGCAATGGTATTGTCGTTGAGCTGGTGATTTGAAGGCTGCAAGCTCCTACGTTCATATGCTCTCTGATTGATTTCGCCTTCCTCCACTGTTTCTTCCCCTGGATGAAGAGTCAGCACGGGTTGGGCATTATTCTGAGTTTTGGCAAGAGCCTTGAGGTATAAATCTTCTAACAGGGCTTCATATGCAGTTGATTCTCTGTTTTTTTCCAGCAATCATCGTAATTCTTCATGCTGGTCGATCCGTCTCGAGCTCCCATTCCCAGGTGAAAGGTTTTGTTCATCTCTGGGCTCTCTGGGGCCATGTGTTCCGCCAGTTCTTCTGAAAACCTGACCTCCAGAATTTCTTGCGTCATTAGTGATACTTCCCGGGTAGCTGTTTGCAGTGCCCTCATGTAATTGAGCTGATATTTCGTTCAAGAGACGGAAGGTTTCACTCTGCCTTCTGTCAATACCTGTTTGATTTTCCAGGACATCTTCCAGCATCCTGGTCACATTTTCGATGACACTTGAATTATCCATGGCTTCTGAAGGATTCAACGAATGGGAGTACATCTCGGGATGAACTTCTGGGATTTGGTGAAGAGTGAATTGATAATCGAATCAAATGTAAGATCTACCTCTCCAAAGTCGAATAAAAACTGGTAGACTTTAAATATTCGAGTTTTGCAACCGAGAGATAAACCTCCCACTATGGTCGCCAATTGTTTGTGGGAGAAAACTACTTCTACAGGTTTAGGTAATTTTTGGGTGTGTGTGGATGAGAAGTGAATTTAAACATTCAACAAATGTGCTGCACGATGAGCACTTTTGATTCGAGAGATAATCTGTACAATTTTAGCATAAACCGAAGACACGGCCGTTCCAGATTTTTTTTGGTCAAGGTGAAGGATGTGAGGTTGATCTTAGGGAGGGAAGCGAAGAAGGTGTTGATAGTATGAAGATGAAAGCTATTTGATGACTTGTTAACAGAAGGTTAAGCAGGCTAGAAAATATTGTAGGCAAGCTCTGGGTGTTGAATACGATGTTATTAACACTTGGTTTTTCTGTGTTCTGTTGGAAATATGGAGGAGAACCTATTTATACAAGTCGATAAGCCTTCATCATGTCTCTCGTGGGAAAGTGTAGGAAGTGGAGTTATGGAGGAAGTGGAGTTGTGTGTTAGTGTCACACGGTTGCTTTCCCACTTCTCCTATCGTCGCTAACCGCCCATGCTTCCCTGACACGATCTTGTGATGGCGTGTTGCACGCTGCACGCTGTAAACCGCCAGACCAATACCCCAGTTTTTATCCCCCAGTTGTGACGTGATTAATGTCTCGAGTGTGTGGATCGTGGGACCCACAGAAAATAGTGCAGGGTGAATCGTGAACTTGGTATAACATCGCATGCAACCATCTTCAGGTGACCGTTTGGAGGCTGTATAGACAGGCCATGCCTTGGTCGGTTACCCTGTGAAGAAGAGTGGCGGATGGTGATCATGGTGATACCTTGTTTGCTGGTTGATTCGCACCCTAAGTCATTCGTCCAAGCTTGCAGAGTTGGACGGACGAGATGGCTTGCAACCCTACTTGCGATCGTTGGATGGGAGGCACGCATGCTGGCTCTTTCAACCCAAACGTTTGCATTCTAAGGGAGTTTCTATGGAGGAACCGATTAGCCCTGCATGGAGGTGGTACAATGGTGTTCACGCCCATGCCTTCTTGACTTGCAAATATTTGATCTAAGCCACCCACTTTAGGTGGAAAATATGAGTGGTCGAGATTAGAACTTATGGAGGGGCCGTGACATTCCACCTTTGGGCACGCGTATCAAGGAACTTGATCACTGCCGGTCTTGGCCGATCAGCTAGGCGTGAAGTCGGGCCCACGGTGGTCATGCTAGCATGCTCGGTTCCCTCTAAGTCTCCATCTTTTCCTTCCATCCAAGCCTGCGAAGATGGACACTCGAGATGTTTCTGCGACATATGCGCCGCAAACCCTAATTAGGATTTCGGACCGGCCATTTTGGGCGATCGGTTTTGGGTTGCGTGCGCCTCCTTTGGGAGACCGACCATGTATGAAACATCTTGGGCCGACAGTGAGCATGTACATGCTTGCTCTATGACCCTGGGAGCAATCTAAGCCATCCAACTATGCCTGCGAAGTTGGATGGTCGTGATCGTTTTGGATCTTCTCAACCCGCATAAGGTGTTAACCTAGCCTTGTTTGGGCAATCATTTCTTGCACCACGGCTTGCCTATGAGGGAGTCGGTCATGTAGGTAGAAAGTGGGCCCGCCAATGGTGTACCATCACTTTACTACTTGTTTTAGGGTATAATCTAAGCCGTCCAACTATGCCTGCGAAGTTGGACGTTCATGATTAAAAGGAACCCTAGCCGTGCGTCATGCTCACTTTGAGCGCACGTTTTGGAAGGACCAACTGTATTTGGTCTTGACCGTTTGGTCATGCATGAAGGTGGGTCCGAGGTGATCATGGTAGCATGCTCAGGACCCTCTGAATCTATATCTACACCCTCCATCTATGCCTGCGAATTTGGACGGATGAGATCTATTTTTGGGTTTGTTTTCAGCAGGTGAGACTAACATGGGTAGTCTTGCATGCGTTCAACGGGGCTAATATAACCCGCCGTCAGGTAGCCTACGGGTGTTTGCATGTCTAACATAAGGATTTAATTAAAGCATTAATAGTAATGCTGCAAACCTACATAAAATCGGGATGGTTGCTACATGCTCCGCTCTAGGTAGGTTTTAATTCTCAGGGATGGTTGCACATACTCCAATGAATTATCATGGCGAGAAATATTCATCACATGAAGGCTTTATCCTTTGCAGGACGTCAGCTTACAAAAATTGTCTTTTTACAATTTTAGCCTTTAAATATAAATCCACCATCAACACTTATATGCTCCAGTTCCAATTATTTCTTTGATGATATATGGCCCGTCCCATTTTTTCGCTAATTTTCCTCCATTTTCTCGCTGATATTCTGGTGTTTCTCGCAGAACTAGATCTCCAACTTGGAACTCACGTTTCTTTACTCGCTTATTATATTCGCGTGCTAATCTACGATGGTAGTTCTCCATATGTTGTAATGCTTTTTCTCTCTTCTCTTCTACTTCATCAAGTTTGTCTAGAATCATACCAGCACTAAGATTCTTTCCCAAGCTTCTCTTTTTGTCGTAGGAATAGCAACTTCTGTTGGTAATACTGCCTCAACTCCATATGTTAAACAAAAAGGTGATACCCAGTTGCTTCTCTTCGTGTTGTATTATAAGCCCAAACTGCATTATGGACTTGTTGACACCATGTTCTATGATGCCCTTCTAACTTCTTCTTGAGGATATCTGCGATTGTTTTGTTAGTTTCCTAAGCTTGACCATTATCTTGTGGGTATAAAGGAGTCGATTTTCCGCACTTTATCTTGAATGCATTAAGTAACATCTCTATATTTTGTCCTTCAAATTGTTTTTCATTATCTGACACCAACTGCGCAGGAATTCCGAATCTGCAAATGATGTTTTCAAATATAAATGTAAAAATGTCCTTATCACGAATATGTTGTACTGCTTTAACTTTTGCCCATTTTGTGAAGTAATCTGTTACGAAAATTAAATATCTCTTTTGCCCTGTTCCTGGTACAAATGGTCCCACAATATCTAAACCCCACTTTCCAAATGGCCAAACATTTTTTGAGGATGTTAATGTTTCACCGGGTGCATGTATTCTTTTTGCAAATCGCTGACATTCCTCGCAACTTCTTGATAAATTCTTTGCATCTTCAGGCATATATGGCCAATAATAACCTTGCATTTTAGTTCTGTATGCTAAAGATCTTCCGCCGCTGTGATTACCAGCATCCCCACTATGTAACATTTTTAATATTTGTTTTCCTTCTTCTTGTGTCAAACATCTGAGGGAAGGCCCATTTAAAGATTTTCAATACAATATCCCATCTCTTAACTCATAATTTGTTGCTCTACTTTTTAATTTATGTGCTTCCAATTTGTTTCTTGGTACCTCTCCCCTTGCTAGTTATGCGTGAATTTCCGCACGCAAATCTGCGATAATTATACTTGATTTTTCGCCATTATTTTCTACTATCATTGCCTCGGCCTCTGTAGGTACTGAATATCGCAAGATAATAGTTCACGAGTATCGTAATAAATAAAGGAGAAAAGAGTTATAAAATGATACGATGATAGAAGTAGCGCGGAGAAATATGAAGTTTTGCGAGGATGGAATAATTTTACGAGTATGAGTTGTGATACTTCGCAATTCATATACAGTTGTATAAGTTTTACTATAAATAGGAGTTCAAATGTAAAATTCGAGAGGTTCTTTTAATGAGTGTAAGAAATTATCTTAGGAAAGAGAATAGAAAAAGTTGTAACTATTCTAGTTCCATTTTGATAATTCTATGAGAAAGTTATCATTCACCATCAAGAACTTCTTGAGTTTTTACTAATTCTATTGAGGGTGTAGTTGTAGGTTATTCTGCAACTACATAATTTGCGCTAGAAACAGGGACTTGAAGAATTCCTGTACCACAAAAATGACAAGAAGAAGAAACACATCAGAACCATTAACTGAAGTAAGAATAAGTGTAAGACTCGCAGGAGGAGAAGCAAATATAACATGAGAACCTAGTAGGAGAAGGAGTAATCGAAGAAATCAAGCTCAACAAATAATAGATCATGATCGAGTGAGTATACACACTTGGAGAACTGATACACCAGAAGAAGAAGATAGAGAACCACAAATCAGAGAAAATGGGAGGTTGATGGGAGGAACAATTCTTGAAAGAGAAAGGGAGATATTAGAAACATTGAGACAAGGAATCCAAAAAGAACGAATGATCGAAGGTGAAGAACGTGCCAATTTAACAAGACAAAATCAAGAATTGAGGATGGAAAATGAGATGCTACAAAGAAGGAAATCTCAAAGTGTTGCAAGATCAAATGTTAGAACAGAAAGAGAAGGACAAAATTCACTTATAATCAATAATGAAAATAATATGCAAGAACAAGCGCAGAATCAAGGTGAAAGAAATCAAGAGAATCGTTTCATTTTAATACCAAAACACGAACAAAACATGGAGAATTTACGAACAAGGCTAAATCCTAGAGAAAACAATCAGAATCGAGAGGAAGAACAGCAACTTATGGAAGAAACTGAGAGACAACAAGCAGTACATCAAAACAATCACGAGAATGGAGTAAGAAGATATGAAGAGGCTCGTAACAAACAAAATATTGAGTATGAAAGAATTAAGAGAAGAATTGTAAATCAACAAACAGAAGTGGAAAGGAATGAACCAAACTCTCTAATCAGAGTACAAGCAAATCAAGAAGAAATAAATCACATAAGGAGGAGAAATGAAGAAGAAGAAATTCCTGATATTCACATGAGAAGAATGAGAAGAATAGAAAGGGAAGAACAAGAATTCCAAGATGCTCTGCATGACAAACAATTATGATAATTTAGAAAGAAGATATTTGCAAAATTATGCAAATGAAAACATTAATGAAGAATATGATAGAATGCGAAGGATCGCAAGGGAGGAAGCGTAAGAACGTAGAAGAAGAGAAGCTGCATTAAAAAGACCAATGGATGAGAATTCTGAGGCAAATGCACGGATCTTTCTAGAATTAGCAGAAATGAGAGGGATGATAAACAATAGAAGAGGAGGAGATAGAAGGAAATTAGATGAAGCAATAGAAGAAGCTGCGAGGACTCCATTTGATAGAGAAGTACAATTGGGAGGAATTCCACCAAAATGCAATTTGCCCACACTTACCAGTATCTTTGATGGGACTTCATGTGCTATTCAGCACATTAAAGCATACATAATATGCATGTTACAATGGGAGAATCATGATGCTGTGTTATGCAAGTACTTCGCATCGAGTTTAACAGGGGAAGCTTTAAAGTGGTTCGAAGGACTCCCTAAGAACACTATTATGTCATTCAGTCATTTTCAAGCAACTTTCCTTAGCATATATCACAAATCACTCTTCACGGCTTGGTATTGAAGATGTATTTGGTTTAAAACAAAGAGTGGGTGAAAGTTTGAAGCATTTGGTAAGACGATGGAAGACTATGTGCAGTGATATGGCAGGGCACGTGGATGAGAGATACTTGATTCTGTCCTTCATAAATGCGATGTTCGTAACTGAACAATTATATGTTCAAATCTTCAGAAGAAAGAATTCCATAATGATGACAGAGTTACGAGAATTGCAAGAAGAATACATTACACTAGAGGAAAAGCAAAACAAGATGGAATCATATCCAAGAGCAAACACTAGCAATCAAGATGGAGGAGCAAATTTACTTCCCAAAATAATCAATGTAGTAGCAGTGTACTTTGCAAACATCCTCACAAACTTCTTCGCAAATTTCGAAGAGAAGAAAATCAATGATAGCCACCAAAAATAGTAGCAATGGGTAGTAGAGATCAAGAAGAGTATGATAGAGAGAGAATTTCTATAATCGAATAGGAAATAACCAAATTCCAAGATTAGATCAACAACAAGAAAATTATGGGGGACAAAGGCAAAATTATTTTGGACAAGGGAACCAAAGACAAAATTATAACAACGGTCAAGGAGGTCAAAGAATGGTAAGGGAAGAGATAAAGTTTCCACCTTTGAATACAAGTGTAGAAAAGATATTGCAAGCAATTATCCTGGTAGAGCATATACCAACTCCATGGAACATGGGAAAGGAACCACCAATGGGTCCAAGAAGTCATGCATTTTGTTCATATCATCATTTTCATGGACATTCTACAAATAATTGCCATAATATCAAGAGGATAATCTTGCGAATGATTGATCAAGGAAAACTAAATCAATTTTTACTTAAGCAGACATAGTCGCAACAATTACCATACGCTCCAGCCATAACTCGCAGGGAGAACACAGCACAAGAAAAGGGAGAAGAAACCCTACATATAGAAGTGGGATCAAAAGCAAGGAATGTTTTCTGTAATTCCATTGTTCATTCATATAAAACCATAGAGGATTTTCATGATAATGTGTTAAGCAGGGTATATGCGATGGATGGTGAAGGAAAGGAAGTAATGAACATCGCAAAAATTTCACGACTTGAAGATTGGCAGAAACGTGAAATTTCTTTTGAAGCCACTGAAATTCCAGAAGGTTTTGAAGCACATGATAATCCATTGGTAGTAATATTAGCACTCTACATGAATATAGAAGAAAACGAAGATGATATGGAGGAAGAATCAATTGGTCTTAATAGGATTTTGATTGATACGGGAAGTTCTGTCAATATCCTCTTTTATTCTGCTTACAAAATTATGGGGGGAAAAGATGCATATTTAATACCTTCTACTTACAGAATTTATGGTTTTAATGGAACTGCTAACAAGCCCAAAGGAGAAGTGAGCATGCGAATTCCATTAAGTGGAATGCGAACTGAAATTCGTTACTGCGTTGTTGATGTCGAATCACCATATAATGCTTTGATAGGAAGACCATGGCTTCATGGAATTCTAGGCGTAGCTTCCACTCTACATCAGTGCATAAAGTTTCCTCATATGAAGGGTATTGGAATTATCAAGGGTGATTGGGGCTGAGGAAAAAAATGTTACGATACGAAGTAGAAGTTTATGAAGGAAAAAGCTATTTGAGAAGGAAAATTGGAGAAAAAGAGCAAAGGCTGTGAAAATAAGTGAAAATTTAATGGCGGAGGATTAAGGCAAAAGAGAATAAAATTACGATGATAATCATACAAGAAATTTACGATAATAATAAGGGGTTGTGATTTACGAAGAAAGAAGAAGGAAAATAATAAAACAAGAAGGTAATCAGTATGTTTTCTCGTGGAAAGGAGGTATGTTGCAAAACAAAAATTTTATTTCGTGATAAATTTTACGAATATTGTTTGCTTGCAGGAAATTGGGAAAAGTTACAAATTTCAAAATTTATATTGCGATTAAACTTTCATTAATTTGCGAATAAAACACCGCAATCTGTGATCAGCCTCCAAAAAAAGAAAGAGAGCCGCAGAAAATTTTATACAGGCAAACCTTTGTGGCGTACACCCTAGTTCGCGAAGCTATATTTCGTAAGAGGCAAAGTCCTAAAGTACGTCATTTAAGGGGGTATCTATAAACGTGGCTAAGGGTAACCGGAACACCACCAAGGGCCCTTAGTACATGGTAAAAATTAGGGGTACAACCCAATAATGGGGTACCTATCCGGGTTAGACACCTTGGATTCTCACCTAATCTAGCGACATTACGCAATATAAAATGCGGTGTAAGAGGATTTAGGTTGGGCGACTAAGGCATACTGTCTTTCCCAAGAAGTGCAGAAAACGATCAAGGCGCCGAGGTACACGATTGAGTCAAGAGTGTCGGGTGAGGTTGAACCACATCTGCCATTTTTGACAAGTCTTGGAAAATGATGCACTTGGCCCAAAGATACCCCATAGGGTGCAACCTCGTAACTATAATCCCTATAGGAAAAAAGGATAAGAGGTTGCGATAAAAAGCTGGTTGTTGGCAGAACCGGATGGGAAGAGATAACCTTGTATGGTCGATGTACGCTTCCTTGAAGGGGAAACCAGGGGGAAGATAAAGGGCAGCACCCTCCATTAGGGAGCTGATACGTGCTATAAGACGCAAATGTCACGAGGCTTCTTGTTTGCGAAAACATAAAGGCTTGTCATATTTGTGCAACAAATGAAGTTCTCATGAGCATTCTAAAAAAAAAAAAAAAAAGAGAAGGAAAACATACAAAAAGAACTCGCAGAATGAAACAAAGAAGTTAAGATGAGATCAATGGGTTATTACATGAAAGTGTAAAAATGTCCTGCGATTTCATCGCAAGACGATAATGTCACGAGGTTGTATGTTCGCAAGAATGTTCAGGCTTGTCATATTATTGCAAATACAAAAATTTACTACAAAAGAGGTGGCAAAATAAGACCTTTACTTAGGAAGGCATGATAAGACCACATAAATTAATGAAATTCATTTCATCAACATCATTGAAGAAATTATACAAGTATATACATTATGAAGATCTGAAAAGAAGACAGCTTCGTCGATATCATTGAAGAAATTTTACAAGAATATACATTATGAAGTTTTGAAGAGAAGACAGCTCTATCAATATCATTGAAGAATTTTTCCAAGAAGTCCTATCAAAGAAGACAACATCATTGAAGAATGTTAACGAAGACTTAACAAAAAATGCGATTTTGATAGTAATCAAATATAGATAAGTTCATATTCGTAAAAGTTTACGAGAATTACATACTTCTTATACTTCTCCATATATTGAATATTTCTCCAAAAGTCGAATACTTCTTATAATTCTTCAAGAATATCTCATATTTATTATATTTCTTCAACGGATATTTCATTTGGTGAAGGTTAAGTAATCATCATACTTCGTCATATGTTACATAATTATTCACAGATTGAATACTTCTTACATCTCCTCATTTGGTGAATTGAGTACTTTTAATACTTCTTATATCTCTTCATTTGGTAGATCGAGTATTTCTAATACTTCTTATATCTTTTCATTTGACGGATTTAGTACTTCTAATACTTCTTCAAAGGTATTGTATATGTAGTATACTTATTAAGGATATTTCATATATTTTATTTCTTATACTTAAAAGGGAGGATTTCTTATTTACAATCGTAACAAGTTGAAACTTCGTAAGATAAATTGAGGCAGATATTCTAATACTTCCAACAACGTTTAATCATTTAAAGAGAAATAATAGGGGGAAAAGGAGATACTAAGCTTTATCTGTGAGTTACATATTATTTCTCTTTATATGATCAAATGGGGCAAAATAAGGAAAACATTTAATTAAAGAAAGGATAAATTATCTTCGCAAAATATCAGATATACTTCTTAACTAAGGTTAAATCATCTTCGCAAAATATCAGATGTACTTCTTAAAAAACAGAATTGTTTGCAAAAAGAAAACCAACAGTAACTAAGGTAATGAATTCAAAAGAAAGGAGGACATGAGAGTCAATGATAAATTGAAAAAAAGAATGTTATCATGCTTCATCAACACTCTGTGCTGGATCTTTAAGATGAGTAGGGTCATTAGCAGCCTTCAACTTTTGCGAGATATCATCCTTTGAAGAATATGCAACAGGAACATCTCCTTGAGGAATAAATTCTTTCTCGTCATCAAGATCTTCATCATCACTCTCATAATCGAAATCACTATCAGGCTCACGAGCAACTTCATCGTCGAGATATTTTCGGAGGAAGTAATTTTCACGGGAAGCAAGGCTCTTGATAAGAGAATGTTATTCTTAAAGACTTGAGCTTTCGGATGACTTTCACGAAGTATAGCTTTTTGATGGTTGGTATCTTCGATATCTTTGGAATAAGCAAGATAGTTGAATCTCCGAGTAGCACGGTCACGAGAGTTGATTAAGCGGGTAGAAATCAAAGCATTTTTCTTACGGCTCGGACAGGAGGCTTCTAATCCAGCTTTCGCATTACGAAGGTTGTTCTCAGATTCTGCAAATAAAACAAAATTCAAAGGATAAAATTTGCGAGTATAACGAAATTTAAAGATATACCAGAGGCAGTCAAATTTTAATGACTACCCTCTCTTTGCGAAGTAAGAGATTGAGTTAAAGATAGACAACAGTTCTTCATCTGATTCATCGCATTATCAAAACCATCACCAACTAATCCTTTAAGTCGAGATTGAATCTTTTGATCTTTAGAAAGGAGAAAATTTTTATCCTTCGCAAGTTTGGCATTAAGACTTTTTAATGACGAATAATCTTCTTCAAGTTGATTCTTCTTAGCACTCAAGACTATATTCTTATTAATAAGGGAATTCTTCTCAATAACAAAAGAATTTCTTTCAAAGATCTCAAAGACTTCTTTAATTCCTCAAGTTCACCTTTCAACAAAGAAAGAAGATTTTCTTGATCGCAACATTTATTCTGAAGAGTCTTTAATTCTTGCGAAGAAATAATCATTGTATTCAAAAACGAACATTTCTCTTCCGATAAGGTTTTGTTCTCTTCTAATAAGGTTTCTATTCTCAAATTAGCTTTAGTTAAGGAAGAAAAAAGTTGAGATATGTCATCATTCAAAAAAAATCGATCATATATTAGTTGAGTATTCACTTGAAAAAGAGCGTCAGAGTTGTCAAGAGCACACGAGTAAAGATTAGATAAATGGGAGAATTGGTTTGAGAGGCTTTCATGCTTGGTTCGATATTCTGTTGCATCTGATTCATGGTGAAGTACCAATCTTCTACATTTCTGGATGGATTATATAAAGGGGAATGGGTTTTAATGGATGTTTCAAGCATATGAAGAATATAAGTAAATAAAAGGGAAAATATGAAGATAAGCAATCATACCTTTCAATTCATCATTTCTTTTGCGAAGAATCGCGCAGTCGAGAGAATAATTTTGAAGATGATAATTTTCTTTACGGAGATCCTCGCATTCTGCTTGAGAAGATTTCAAATACTGGTGAAGCAATTCAATTTCTTTTTCCAAGGATTGACGTGAAGAAGAAATGTCTGGATTGACGAAATTATTTAGAACTTCGCAAAACTCATATTGCGAACGAACATTAGTAGACTTCGCAGTATTGGTCAAAATCTCGTGATAACATTCGGAAAGTTGAATAAATTCCATCTCGAATTTCTACGAGGAAGAGGAGAAAGAATTTGAAGGAATAAGAGCAAGCTGCAAATTTTTTGGAGAAATAGCACTCAAAGGATTTGGGGACAAGATAGGTTTTTCAAGAGAAGAAGTTGAAGAAATATTTTGCGAGGGTTGTTTTTCAAGAGAAGAAGTTGAAGGAATATTTTGCGAGGGTTGATCTTGAAGAAGTGTTGATAAATTGACACTGATGGGATATTGAAAGGTAGGTAATGGAGTAGAGGCAGGAGTATGTGAAGAAGCATTTTCACGAGGAGGAGAGGAAAATTCCTTATCAACTTCAGGAAGGAAATCATCAATCGGAATTAATGGTGTGGGTTTAGTTATTCGAGATCTCTTACAAGGGTTTGGTTTTTCGCCAACCTGTGAATCAAAATGTAGATTAAAAACTGAGGCAACAATATATTGTTCAGGAAAGAAGGCAAAATATTTTAACTACCTTTTGATTCTCAGATTTTCTTCTTCGTGGATTAGGGCTTGGATTTTTTAGTTGAGATTTCATCTGAGGAGTTATTTTGCTGAAATAAACCAAAATCAGATAACAAATTATACAGAAATTAAAGAGGAGAACAAATGAAATGCGGGGAGATAGAAGGAAATTACCTTGGAGAACTCATGAAGATATAATAGAAGAAAAAATTGCAGAGGAAACAGTAATGGAGAGTATGAACAAAAGATAAAATTGTAGAAGTAAGAAGAAGAAAAGGAAGAGAATATAAAGGAGTTATATAAGGGAATAACTAGAAAAGGACGGTTACAAAAGACGTGTCCAAATTCTAAAAGACTAAGTAACGGTTATGTCCTCACGATCATTTCTTCTTCGTAGAATTGACATGAGAAGAGGCAAGATGTAGGTACTGAATATCGCAAGATAATAGTTCACGAGTATCGTAATAAATAAAGGAGAAAAGAGTTATAAAATGATACGATGATAGAAGTAGCGCGGAGAAATATGAAGTTTTGCGAGGATGGAATAATTTTACGATTATGAGTTGCGATACTTCGCAATTCATATACAGTTGTATAAGTTTTACTATAAATAGGAGTTCAAATGTAAAATTCGAGAGGTTCTTTTAATGAGTGTAAGAAATTATCTTAGGAAAGAGAATAGAAAAAGTTGTAACTATTCTAGTTCCATTTTGATAATTCTATGTAATCAACTAAGAGAATTAATAAGAAAGTTATCATTCACCATCAAGAACTTCTTGAGTTTTTACTAATTCTATTGAGGGTGTAGTTGTAGGTTATTCTGCAACTACAGCCTCCTCTTCCTCTTCTTTATTAATTGAAGGTGCTATGAGTGTTTGTATTTTTATATTTCTCGCAGTTGGGTCTACCATCATACTTGATATAAACGCAAAAGCATCTGCGAGCCTATTATCTCTTCTTGAAATATGCCTCCATTTGAGTTTTGGAATTTTCGCAGATAATTCTTCTACAAGTTTCTTATATTTTTTCAAAGATATATCATTAGTTGCATATTCCCCTTCAATTTGGCGAATAATCAATTGTGAATCACTGGTAATTCTTGCATTCTCCACCTTCATCTCTATCGCAAATCTTAGAGCATGTACTACAGCCTCATATTTTGTCTCATTATTAGTAGATTCAAATTCTAGTCGGAATGCAAATGCCATTTTTGCACCTTCTGGCGAAATAAAAACGACTCCCACTCCATTTCCTTCTCCGTTGGATGACCCATCTACCAATATCTCCCACCTATTTGGTTCTGTTAAAAGATCTCTAGGATCCCCATATTCTTCTTCTATATCCATCATGTCTTCTACAACTTCATCATCCTCCAAAGGAAATTCTGCGACAATTTGAGATTTTGGCGAGGATAAAATTGCATATTGGATCTCAAAATGCCCCACCTGTGCGTTCCATCTTTCAACTCTGCCTGGTCTTTTTGAATTTTTCATTACTTGATTCAATTGGTACTTTTGATTTTGATTTTATACGCTTGGAAATATATCGAAGTTTAGATGCCGCATAAACTAACGCGAATTAGCTTTTCAATCTTTGAATAGTTTTTCTCCGCATCATTGAATGTTTTTCTGATGTAGTAAATTGGTTTTTCAACTCCTGTCATTTCGCAAAAGTACTGCGCTTAAAGCATGTTGAGTTGTCGCAAGGTACATCAAAGAATTCTTCTCCTGGTTCAAATTCTGTAAAATGGATATGTTCATCAAATATTCCTTAATTCCTTGAAAAGCTTTCTCACATTCATCTGTCCATTTAAATTTTGTTCCCTTCTTTAGTATGTTGAAGAAATGTTTGCATTTATCTGATGATCGCGAAATAAATCTTCCTAGTGAGGCTAAAAGCCCATTCAATTTTTGCACATCTTTTTACTCATTGCTGGAGTTGGCATATCTCGAACTGCTTGCACCTTTTCAGGATCAACTTGTATTCCTTATTTTGATACAATATATCCCAATAATTTCCCAGATGATACTCCGAAAGTACATTTCTCAGGATTTACTTTGATATTAAAAAGCCGCATCTGATCAAAAATTTCCCTTAAGTCCTGCACATGATTTTTAGCTTCTTTTCTTTTTACCAACATATCATCCACATATACCTCTAAAGTTTTATGTATCCATTTTGCGAACACCTTTTCCACCATTCTTTGGTAAGTTGCTCCTGCATTTCGTAACCCAAAAGGCATCTTTGTGTAGCAATATAATCCTATGAGATCAAAGAATGCAGTATGTTCTTGATCTTCTTCCGCAAGTGGTATTTGATTATAGCCCTTGTATCCATCTAACGAAGATATTCGATCAATTCCTGCGGCAGATTCCACCAGCTGCGGGATATCTGGCAAGGGAAAACTATCTTTGGGACATTCTTTATTTAGATCAGTAAAATCGATGCAAATTCTTATCCCCTTATTTTTCTTGGGAACAACTACCATATTGGCGATCCATTCTGGATATTTTTCTTGCCTTATAATTCCTGCGTCAAGCATCTTCTGCAATTCTTCTTCTATCTTGGCATGATAAGTGGTCGCAATCTTTCTTATTCTTTGTTTGAATGGTCTCACATTTTTGTTAATCTCCAATCTATGGCACGCAATGAGATGGATCTATTCCGGAATCTCATCCATATTCCACGCAAAAATATCTCTGTATTCTCGTTGAAAGGTTTACAGTTTGTTCTTCTTCCTCCACACCCATCTTAGTTCCAATTTTCAGCATTCTTGGGTCTTCTTCACTTCCAACATTTACTTCTTTTGTTAGTTCTGCTGCAGTATAACTGGCTTCATGTTCTCCCATTGGTGTTGGTGTTTTTATTACCTCCGCTGGTTCATCACTTTCTTGCGATACATAGTCAAATATTCCTTCTTCTGATCTTATCATGTAAATCTTGAATTCTTCTTCTTTCATTTCTTCTCTCCTCATTTTTATGCGCTGTTTTCGTAACTGAATTTGATTTTCACAATTCCTTACTTCATTCTGGAAACACAACGCTGCATAATATGCATCTCCTCTAATCTCGCCAATTCCGCTAGGCATAGGAAACTTTATGCACTGATGTAGAGTTGATGATACAGCCTTGATTGCATGTATCCATGGTCTTCCCAACAGCATATTATATGGTGATTTCACATCCACCACGCACAAAGTTATTTGCGTCTCTATTTCCCCCAACGGAATTCGCACTACAATTTCACCTTTAGGTTTTGTTAGAGATTTTCCAAATCCATGGATATGATATGTTGGACTAAGCATTTCTTCATCTTTGTATCCTATTTTCTTGAATGTGTGGTAAAACATTATATCCACAGAACTTCCTGCGTCCACCAAAGTCCTATTCACAGCCCACTCTTCTGTAGATCTTACTGATTTCTCTTTTCTTGTTGGTACAACAGACACTGTGATCACCAATGGAGATGTATGACTTAAATTCTCTTTCGGAATTTTTGCTGCCGTGAATGTGATCTTATGTTTTTCCCAATCTTTTAGCGGTGATGCCTCATCTACCGTTATGATTTTCTTTCCTTCAAAATCTCGCTTGTGTATCCTTCCTCTAATATCTTCATGGAACTAATCTATCATCATATTTGTTATTACATCACACTCCAATTTCTTTTGATTATCTTTGACTTCAACCATCTTTTCTTCCACCAATTTTCTTGATATTCTTCTAACTCTTGAATAATTTCTTTCTTTTACCTAACTTTTGCTATGATTTTCAACTATTCATCCTCTGTTTAAAGCGCCAAAATATAGTTGCAGGAATTCCCACACTACACCCTATTCAAGAATTTATCAATATTTATGACACAATTTGAAGATTAAGGACCTTTTTTATTAATATGATCTTAAAAGAATTACAGTAATCAAGAATACAATTCACTTAATAAGATTTTCTCACTCCTAAAAACTTTCCTAACACTCAAAAATTCATTATTATCTCTGGAACTATTCATTTCCTTTATATAGGCATTTACATAGTGGATTACAGCTCATTTACATCTAAGATTCCCTTTAATTTCGGATCTGGGTTCTTGCGATACATCACAGTTTGCACCGCCTTAATCTTTCGCAGGTTTTATTGATTCATCACAGAAATGTCACGCTTTTCTCATGTTTCTGTCGTTTTCATCCGATATGTCATTCCTTACGTCACTTTGAGATTTATCGCAGAATATCATTGTTGTTTATTTCACAGGAATATTGATGTGACAATATTCTGATCCTACAGGAAAAATAGAATAGATCCTTGTTTTGTTATCCACGGTATAGAGATTAATTGTTCCATATTATTATGTATTACCGTGAAGGTTCCATTGTGTATCTCATGTTGAGCACGATACAACTAAGTCGATTTCTTATTGGCATGGTTGGTTGTTCCATGGGATGTTATATGTTGAGCTTTAAGAACTAAATTAATCAACTTGTGTGGTTATTTAGTTTGTATTCCATGAGTTCTCTCATGTTGAGTACATGTACGGTTAAGGTTGTCATTTTCTATGATAATCTTAGTCGGGGTTCCATAATCTCTTATGTTGAGCCCAAATGAACTAAATCAATCATCTTGTGTGAATATTTGGTTAGCACTCCATAGATTTTTCTCATGTCGAGTGTGGACAATTGAATTTATTACTTTGTGATTAGTTTAATTACGTAATCCGGTTAGAATATTTATGGGTTTTCTTGTGAATAATCTAATCGATGAATTAAGTCTCCATAAGTTTACTTATGTTGAGCATATTTATTCAAATTAATCTTGGTTCGCTTTGATTAATATGATTGAATATTTTGGATTCCAAATTCATACTTGTATGTAATTTGTTGAGTCTAAATAAATCCTTCTTTTCTCTTGAAATTAAGGTCGCTCTTGTTGTTCCTTTGGGAATGACATCTTATGGGGGAGAGTTCTTTTGAACTTGCGCTTAATTTCCAAATCTTTGTGGGGAGTGCGGCTGTGGAATTTTTAGGGGTTATCTTGTATCTTTATAAACTCATTGATGAATGCATTTAGCCTCGGCTTTATGATTGCATCTAAACAAGATGATAGAGCATTTACCTTTGGTCATGAAATGTCTCTTGCGGAAATTTCATTAAGATCCCGTTCTTGTACCTTTGCCAATTTTATTGACAAAAAGGTGGAGAATTAATTGTAATTCACACAACAAATACATATGGTTTTCGGATCATTATGTAAGGGGGAGTGGTTTCCTTGTGAGATGGAGTATTGACTAAGGGGGAGTGAAGTATCACCATAGTATTGTTGTTGAAGTGGTGATGCAATTGGACTTTGACGATGTGTAATAATACTATGACACTGTATAACAATGATTGAGAACCAATGCTTTTGTCATTGTTATAGCTACGGATTTTCAACAACGATGATACTAAACTTATAACCTTTGGGATCATTGGACTACTTGGAAGTGACGAAGATTTCGAGTATTGCTGAAGATTAGGCATATGGAATAGGAGCTACAAAGTTTATTTATATAATTTTTGTATTCCATATGTATTAACAGTTTTTCCACTAAAATTGACAAAGGGGGAGATTGTTAGAGCACTTCTCGGTCAATCTCGCATGCGTTGCTATCTCAAGCATGTTTTTCAATCTTGGTGATCAAAACTATATAGTCTTGATTTCTAGGCTACTATAGCTAACGTCTCGGACTAGTATAGAAAGTGTAGTTGAACTCAAGAACTCCATGGAAATCATCATACAAGATGAAGGAATACTCAAGGTACCAGTGGATCTTCATCAACCAAAAGGTATATGGAGACTTGAACTTATCTATCACTCAAAAGTCTATACACTCTATCTCCTATCTTGAGACAAAAGTCGTTTTACTATATAGACTAAGAATATGCACATGTGACATTTAGAGTTGAGTATATCTCGCTTATCTATTTCTCGAAATGTGTGTTGGTAAAGCTTTCGCTTTATCCAAGTTCATCTTTGCCTAGTGACGAAAGTCATGTTATGTTTCAGTCACTTTGGAAATCGTTCTGACGAAAACTAGTTCGTGAAAACAACTATATGACATCCTCTGAAAATTTTTCAATGATTGAAATGAGAGTTTAGACTATATAACCATTGTGGGATATAAGCATTGTTGTGGTAACACATATATGTATAAGTCCTGTAGGATCAGAATATCACTATAACGATATTCCTGCGAGATTTACAACAACGTTTCTGCTAGTTTCTCAATAACACTCTGCGAGCGTCGCATAATAATTCAAAGAATAACATAACGTATGACGATAACAGAAACACGAAAAGATCATGACTATTCTACAAAGAATACAACGTCTGTGAGAGTTAGCATTACAACTACCGCGAGAGCATCGCGATCCAGATCCGAAATTAAAGGATAACTTAGCTGTCATTGTACTATACAAGTACGGCTACAATCGGAATACTGAACTGAATTGAGAAGAATCAATCAAAAATGGTAACAATCTGCCAAAGCATCCTCAAAGCAATTTCATTAATCAAATAATCTCCCTTACAAAACAGGTTCTTACACTAAATAAAGAAGAAAGAGGGAGATCTGGTTTAACTAATATGAGTGTGACACATATATCTTATTAGACTAATCCGGATGTGACACGAGTCACTTTGCTGTTAGTCACTTATTATTACTAATGACACCCAATGTGTTTAACAGGGCAACCCTAGCTCAGGTACTTATCATCTGAAGTATATGACAAATACCCCTTCATTCAACAAATCCTTGTCCTCAAGGATTGAACTTTGGAAAATGGCTCTTGATGTTGCCAGCATCCTCCCAAGTAGAATCATCAGCTGTGGTATTGGTCCATTGGATGAGTAGTTGTGGGACTGAGACTCCATTTCTGATAACAGTTCTGGTAGCTAGTGTAGCTGCAGGAATAACCAACACCTGATATTTACTGTTGAGGACTGGTAATGTGGGAAAGATAGTGTCCTGAGCTCCAATCTGCTTCTTGAGCTGAGAGACATGAAAAATAGGTGGATTCTAGCTTCAGCAGGTAGGTGCAACTTGTAGGCTACACTTCCAATTCTTTGGAGGATAGTGAATGGGCCATAGTACTTGGCTGAAAGTTTTAAATTTCTTCTCAAGGCTAAAGAAGCTTGTATGTAGGGTTGGAGTTTTAAGTATACCCTATCACCCACTTCAAAACTTCTATCCACTATAGTCTTGTCAGCATAGAACTTCATTCTCTCTTGGGATTTGTGGAGTGCATCTTTCAGTATGTTTAACATAGCATACCTTTGTTTCAAGTACTCCTCAATAGTAGCAACAGATATTGTGGAAGAAGAGGGAAAAGCCAATTGAGGAGGATGATAGCCATAAAGTGCAGTAAATGGGCTCACCTTGAGACTGGTATGGTAATTTGTATTGTATCACCATTTAGCTAGAGGAAACCAATGAAGCCATTTCTTTGGTTGATGTCCACACATGCATATGAGGTAGCTCTTCAAGCAGGAATTCACTCTTTCAGTCTGGCCATCAGTTTGGGGTGATAGGCAGTGCTGAGATGTAACTGATAACCCAGTGCTTTAAACAGATCTTGCCAAAAATGACTAGTGAATATTTTATCCATGTTAGACATAATGGAAGCTGGTAGGCCATGGAGTTTGTAAACCTGAGATAGAAATTCTCTAGCCACTGAAGAGGCAGTGTATGGGTGATGCAGCCCAATAAAATATGCATATTTGGTTAACCTGTCTACCACCACCAAAATAACAGATTTTCTTTCACTCATTGGAAGCCCTTCTATAAAGTCCATAGAAATGTATTGCCATGCATGATCAGGAATTGGAAATGGTTGCAACAAGCCAGCTGTAAAAGTATGGTCACCTTTATTTCTTTGACAGGCATCACAAGTTGATACAAATTGAAGTATCTCCCTCTTCATGGCAGGCCAAAAGAATGTGGATTTGGCTCTCATATAAGTGTCTTGGATACCAGAATGTCCACCAACTGCAGAGGAGTGAATGCAGTCCAAAATTCTGGTCTTCACATCTGAATTGGAGCCAACATATAGCCTTGACTTGTATCTCAGAATCCCATCAGTGTAAGAGTAGTGTGGAAGAGAAGTTGGTTGAAGTTTAAGCTGAGCAATGAGTGCTTGTACTCTGGCATCATTGGAGTAGATATGCAAGATTTCTTGAGACCAAACTGGTTGTGAAACTGAGAGTGTCAGACAAGTGCTAGAATCAGGAGGTCTTCTAGAAAGTACATCAGCAACAGTGTTGGCAGATCCCTTTTTGTATCTTATCTCATAATCAAATCCCAGAAGTTTCATCAACCATTTCTGTTGTAAGATAGTAGAGATGTTCTGGTCTAAAAAATATTTGATGCTCTGGTGGTCTGTGTGAATGATGAAGTGATTACCTTATAAGTATTGTCTCCATTTAGTGACAGCTTGAACAATAGAGAGCAACTCTTTCTCATAGGTGGACAATGCATTAGCTTTGGGCCCAAGAGGTTTACTGTAGAAGGCCAGTGGTTTGCCATCTTGTAGAAGGACATCACCAATACCAGTATTACAAGCATCAGTTTCAAGCATAAAATGTTTGCTAAAATTAAGCAAGTCTAGCACAAGGATAGTGGACATATCCTCCTTGAGTTTCGGAAAGGCTGTGGTAGCTGCTGGGGACCAAAGGAATGTATTTTTATTTATTAGGTCAGTGAGTGGCCAACTGATGAGGCCATAATTATTCACAAATTTCCTGTAGTAACCAGTTAAGCCCAAAAACCCTTTAAGTTCTTTAAGTGTGTAGGGAAGAGGCCAATTGATCATAGCAGATATTTTAGCAGGATCAGCTTTAACTCCAGCAGCAGTAATGATATGACCCAAATATTCTAGCTCAGTTTGTCCAAAACAGCACTTGGAGAGGTTTGCAAATAGTTGGTGTTGCCTCAATATATCCAAGGTGAGCTGCAAGTGTAAGAGATGCTCCTCTAGGGATGATCTATAAACAAGAATATCATCAAAAAATACTAGGATGAATTTCCTCAAATGATACTTAAATATATCATTCATGAGTGCTTGGAAGGTGGCAGGTGGATTGGTGAGTCCAAATGGCATCACTTTGAACTCAAAGTGGCCATGGTGGGTCCTAAATGCAGTCTTGTAGATGTCAGCAGAAGTAACCCTGATTTGGTGATAGCCATCTCTTAAATAAATTTTAGAGAAAAATAGCTTGCCTTGTAGCTCATCAAGCAGTTCTTCTACAATGGGAATTGGGAACTTGTCCTTGATTGTGATACTGTTAAGCTTTCGATAGTCCACACAAAATCTCCAAGTGTTATCCTTCTTTTTGACTAGGAGGATAGGAGCTGTAAAAGGGTTATGGCTATTTTGGATAATGCCTGACTGCAGCATATCATGAACCAATTTTTCTACTACTGACTTTTGGATATAGGGGCATTTATATGGCCTCAAGTAAACTGGTTCTGGGTTTGGTTTGAGGGGAATGGAGTGGTCTAAGCTCCTTTGAGGAGGAAGGGTATTGGGTTCAGAGAAAACATCTGAATAATGTCTAAGGATCTCTGAAATTTTTGGTGGAGGTGTTGGTGGTGGGGTGGATGTGGAGATGGTGAAAAGTTGGCCAAGAATACCATGAGTGTATTTTTGGAAGAATCTCTTAACTGCAGTTCCACTCATCATACTTAAATAAGCTTTACTGTGAGACCCAGTCAAAGTAATTTTGTTACCATTATGCTTGAAGGAGAGGCTAAGCTTTGAGAAGTTAAAAATCACATCACCCAACTTCCTGAGCCAGTCAGCTCCCAAAACCATATCACAACCACCCAATGGAAGTAACCTCAAACTTCCAGAGAATTTGTGAGCATCCATTGTCCAAGACAAGTTAGGGAAAACTCCATTACTGGTGGTGGTATCACTATTGGATACAGTGACCAACATGCTAGCAGTATGCTTAGTATGATAGTTTAAAATACTTGGATACTTCAGTGTCAATAAAACTATGAGTGATGCCACTATCTATGAGGACTGAGATAGGTTTTTTCTTAAGGAAGCCATCAATTCTAATTGTTTCACCTGAAGCATTACCTGTCAAGGCATGAAGTGAAATCTCCATGTCACTCTCCACAGGTGGCTCCTCCTCATCATAATGAGTTGCATCTTCAGTCACTAAGGAATTGTCATCATTCTCAGCTCCAATCATTAAACACATATGTTGCTTCTTACATACATGGCCTCTTCTGCACACTTCATCACAATTATAACATAGACCCTTGGCTTTTCTAGCTTGCACTTGTTCAGGGGTGAGCCATTTAATTGGTAAGGATGTGTGTGGCTTTAGGGGTATGTGTGAAGTGTAATGACTTGGATGAGTAGATGAAGTGGATGTATGAGTTGGTGGTGGAGGAAAATGTTTAGTTGTGGAAAAGGAAATGGAGTATGGTCTGGTAGTAGGTTTGACATATTTTGTTTGGAGATCCAGTGTTTTCTCTTGCATTCTAGCTAGAGAGAAAGCATTTAACAGAGTTGTATGACCAAACATGAGTACTGGTTCTCTTAATTCCTCCTTTAACCCACCAATAAAGCTGCTAATGAAATATTCCTCAGTGAAGATATTATGCTTACTTAACAACAATTCCTTCAAATGTTCAAATTCCTCAAAATAGGCATCCACAGTGGTAATTTGAGACAATTTATTAAATAAACCTACAATTTTTTCATGTGCAGGATTCTCAAATCGAAGGAAAACATTGTCACTCAAGTCCTGCCATGTGATATGTGGTCTATTCAAATGAAAATTCTCAAACCATTTACCTGATAAACCATCAAAGTGCATCGCAGCCATTCGATCTTTGTTAAATTCATCAATATCATGCATCTGGAAGTAATACTCACATTTATGAAGCCAGACTTTGGGGTTGTCGCCATCGAAGCGCGAAAAATCCATCTTTGGAAGACGATGGTGGTGGTTGAAATCTCGTCGGTTTGAGTGAGCTCTAAAAGTACTTCCACCGATTTCAGGATGTTCATGAGCTTCACTATGGTCACCATGATGGAATTTGTTGTTGGAAAAAATATTCTCCATATGAATTTTAATCATAGACTGCAAATTCAGTAATTTTGAATCCAGAGTAGTCTTCAGCCTGGTGTCGAATTATTGTTTGGTTAGCATCGAATCGAGCTGAAGTTGGATTTTATCAATTTGAATCTGTTGTTTATTAGTGGTATCAATTAGCTCTTTACAAGTTTGATCAACCATGGTGAAAAAAAAAAATTGAGCGGAAAATGGATGCGTGGGTAGGAAAGAACGGCTCTGAATACCAATTGTACTGTACAAGTACGGCTACAATCGGAATACTGAACTGAATTTAGAAGAATCAATCAAAAATGGTAACAATCTGCCAAAGAAGCCTCAGAGCAATTTCATTAATCAAATAATCTTCCTTACAAAACAGGTTCTTACACTAAATAAAGAAGAAAGAAGGAGATCTAGTTTAACTAATACGAGTGTGACACATGTAGCTTATTAGACTAGTCCGGACGTGACACGAGTAACTTAGTTGTTAGTCACTTATTATTACTAATGACACCCAGTGAGTTTAACAGCGCAACCCTAGCTCAGGTACTTGTCATCTGAGGTATATGACAGTCATCCACTATGTACTTACCTTATATAAAGAGAACCAATAGATTGAGAAGGGAGAGATCAATTTTTAGAGTGTTGAGAAAGTCTTGAGGAGAGAGAAAGTTCTTGTGAGTGGTTGTATTCTTGATTCCTTTAATTTCTTGTAACATTTCTGAGAATTAATCAATAAAAGTGTTGTTCTTAATCTTCAAATATGTGTTGATAATGGTGAATTCTTGTATGGGGTGTAGTGTAGGAATTCCTG
Source organism: Papaver bracteatum (assembly GCA_023529315.1). Classification (NCBI taxonomy): domain Eukaryota; kingdom Viridiplantae; phylum Streptophyta; class Magnoliopsida; order Ranunculales; family Papaveraceae; genus Papaver; species Papaver bracteatum. Next base: position 476,819 of record JAJJWX010002683.1, on the reverse strand, counting down.
CAACTACATAATGGCGCCAGAAACAGGGATGATTAGAAGAAGAAAGGATTTACATTGATAATTTGAAATAATTTGAAGAAATTGGAAAAGATTTTTATGTGATTTACAGCAATATCTCAAAATTGAAGGAATGGTTAGAAGAAGAAATACATCAGAACAACCAACAACCGTAAGGAGGAGTAGGAGAATTGTTGGGGAAGAAAAAAGTAAAATAGGAGAATCTTCAAGATTGAGAAAAAAGAGCAATAGAACAAGGAATAATAAAGGGAATCAAATTCAACAACCAAATCGGCAAACACCAATACAAAATTGAGTTGTGGATTATGATAGAGTGAGCGTGCATACTTGGCGATCGGATTCAATGAAAGAAGCGGAAGATCGACAACTAAGAAATGAAAGGAAAGAGCAAAGAAATCAAGAAGTGGTTGAAGGATTAATTCATGGAGAAGGTAAAAATGAAGCAGTAGATGATTTAAGACAAAGAATACAAGAGGAAAGAATATTAGAAGCGGAAGAACGTGCGAATCTAACAAGGCAGAATCACGAGTTAAGAATGGAGAATTTGAGATTACAAAGTAGGAGATCAAGAAGTACTACTAGATCAAGTTCAAGATCATTTAGAGAAGAACCAAGGCGAAATTCCCCTATGAGAAATGCTGGAGCAAATATCCGAGAGGAAATGCAAAATCCAAATGAAGAGCAGCATCATAGAGAAGAAGAGATGATTAATGATCGCTACATTCCACGTGGTAAAACTGTGAATGGTAGACGTAATAATAGAAATCAAGAGGGTGGAAATAACCAAGATGGTGAAGAAAATCGAGAAGAAGGTAGAAGAATATTACATGGGTGAGAAATCCAAAGAAATCAAAGAATAATTGAGGATGAAATTGAGAGGCATTATGCTGAACAAGCACGTCTAGCTTGCGAAAGAGAAATATTAAGAGCAGATGTGGAAGAACAAGAGTTTCAAGAAGCAATACGGAAGAATAATCATGACAATCGAGAAAGGAGACGCACACAAAATTGCCATAACAATAATATCAATGAGGAATATGATAGAATACAAAGGAGAATAGAAAGACAAAAAATATAAACGATGAGAAATGAAGAAATTCGCAGAAAAGAAATTGGAAGGCATAATCAGATGCGAATTCAAGAAGGATGTGAAGAGGAAAATCGCAGAAGAAGACAGAATGAAGATGCATATGAAGATACACAAAATCTCGCAAGACAAGAAAGACATGAACGCAGAAGAAGAGAAGTTGCACTGAAAAGACCAATGGAGCAAAATTCAGCTGGGAATGAACAAATTTTAAGAGATTTAGCAGAAATGAGGGGAATGTTGAATAACAGAAGAGAAGGAGGCATAAGGTAACTTGATGAAGCCATTGAAGAAGTTGTGAGAACTCCATTCACTCAAGAAGTACAATTAGGAGGAATACCCCCAAAATGCAATTTACCAACATTAACCAGTATCTTTGATGGGACCACTTGTGCTGTTCAGCATGTCAAGGCTTATGTTAGGTGTATGCTACAATGGGAAAACCATGATGATGTATTATGCAAATATTTTGCATCCATATTAACTGGCGAGGCGCTAAAATGGTTCGAAGGCTTACCCAAAAATACTATAACTTCTTTCGACCATTTGCAAGCTACATTTCTTGGAGCATATATAAGCAACAATTCTTCGCGGCCTGGTATTGTAGTTGCTGGAATTCTCACAACACACCCCTTGTAATATCTTGATAATAATTTCTTGATCTAAACTCATTTGATATGAAAGTGAAGATTAAAATACTAAAATTGTAAATAGGCACACAAATTTTTACATGGTTTGATCAATTTGATCTACATCCATGATTCTTCACTATGATTGTTTAAATTTACTGTAGGACCAGAATATCGCCACAATTATATTCACGAGAGATTAACGACACTTCTGCGAGCATCACCGAAAGCTCTTCAACAACATTTCACGAGCGTCACAAAATAATTCAGAGAATGACGTAATAAATCATGACAAACATAAAACATGAGAAAAATGTGAAGATTTTGTAGTTAAAAAGGATGTTCGCGAGCACAAGGCGGGAGCTCGCGAGAGCAAGGCAGGAAATGAATACTTTATGGTTATAGAAGAGTCTCGCGAGCACGATAGCAGATCTCGCGAGCACGATAGCAGAGCCAGCAAGGAGCATAGAAAAAATCCTAAAAAATGGGATAAGATGAATGTGAGTTGTCACCCACTATGAAGATACCTATATAAAGAGAAGAGCAGGAGAGAGAAAGGGGGGGTGGGACACAAATTTTAGAAGAGAGAGATATTTTGCAGAGAGTTTTAGGAGAGAGAATGTATTTTTCTTTATCATCTTCTTCCCCAAAACTAGATCTAGAACTCCATTAATGGAGATTATCAATGTAAATCAAATGTAAATTTAAACAATCATAGTGAAGAATCATGGATGTAGATCAAATTGATCGAACCATGTAAAAATCCGTGTGTCTATTTACAATTTTTAGAATTTTAATTATACTTTTAATATCAAATTAGTTTAGATCAAGAAATTATTATCAAGATATTACAAGGGGTGTGTTGTGGGAAATCCTGCAACTACATTTTGGCGCTAGAAACAGGGATAACTACTTGTCAAATTGAAGAAGATTCAAAGAAATTGGCTATCATTAGAATTGGATTTCACTGGATCTAAAAATTTCAAGGTCAAATATGGAAGCTACAACAAAATATCATGATTATACAGCAAATAAAGAGAAGGAGATATATTAAGGAGCGGATGAAGAAAATATCAGCAAAATTGTGTCAACAAATCATCGAAAAGGACAAATTTCTTCTCACTTTTCTTATTCTTTGTTTCATTTTTCGGATCCGGGAGACTTTGAATTTTTTAACTATCACACTTTGTTTTTCACAAAAATTGTTGTTTAGTTGATATTTTGAATTCAAAAGAGTTTTGATCATAAATTTACATCCATAAACCTTGAATTTAATCATAATTTTGATCGTATAAAAAACTAATGAGAACGTGATTTTTGTGATTGAAGTCAAAGATGAAGGAATCAAAAGATCCAGTGAAATTTCTCTTTTGCGATAAGATGCATCCACCGACTTATCAACATACAACGTCAGAGAATAAATGGATTAAACCAACACCAACATTTTAACAAGAAAATTTAGATTCCAACGGAGGAGAAAGCACAAAGGATAAAGACAACACATTGGAAAAAGGAAGCAGACTAATGATTTATTCACCAAGTACTTCATCAACAATCGCGAAGAAATCAAAAGAAGTTACACCAACAAATAATTCTACAGGACAAAATCTCTTCTCTTTTCTAATTTCATATTTAAAAAAAAAAAAAAAAATCGTACTTTCTAGGTTATGCGATTTCCAAAATAGAATAAAATTGATGATTATCATTGTTTTCAATTTTTTGAAGTTGATATAAAAACTTGCATTACTCATGGTGATTGCTCGCAGGGAATGAACTCTCGCAAGAAAGAAAGATAAAATAGCATGGCTAGAAAAGAGAATAGAAAGGGCCAAAGAGAAAGCTTATACAAAGGACAACAAAAAAGAATAAATCACGAGAATCTCGCAACTCTTTCACAAGTTGAAGACAGTACAGTTGGTCAAACCAAAAGCATACAAGTTTAAGGTCGCAGGGTCAATCCTTCCTAACTGCGATATTTTCGCATATTTTTGATTATTTTCTCAAGGAAAAATAAAAGAATAAGAAATAAGTGTTATGCGAGGATGTTACAAATAAATACTAGAACAAATGGTTCAGGGTTCAAAGAACAAACAAGAGGTCACGGGTTCAAATTCGCAGAGACACATTTTTTTCATTTTTTTCTCATTTTCATTGGCGAATAAAAGCATAAGGAAAAAAGTTCTGCGATTAACTTCGCAGAGAGGTTCTTGAACAGTTGGTCCAGAGAACAGTGTGTGAGTTTGTGGTCACAGGTTCGAATTTTCATGCGAGCATAATTTTCTTATTTTTACAGAGGGTGAGAAAATAAATAATATCACAACATTGTTTCATTATTTCGCAAGCAAGAGGCAGCATAGTTGGTGATCTGCGAAGTTAATGAGTTCATGGTCGCGGGATCAATTCTTGCTCCTCGCAAGTTTATTTTTATTCAGCGAGATTTGCAAGTTATCCTTTGATTATTTCGCAGATAAATCTCGCAAGCAATAGAACTAGCACAGTTGGTTGGGAAGATTGAATGCAAACAGCAGGTCGCGGAATCAATTCTTGCTCCTTGCAAGTTTATTTTTATTCAGCGAGATTTGCAAGTTAGCCTTTGATTATTTCGCAGATAAATCTCGCAAGCAAGAGAACTAGCACAGTTGGTTGGGAGGCATGAATGCAAGCAGCAGATCGCGGGATTGAGTCTCATCGCAGCAATATTTTTTCACGATTTTTCTAAAGTTACCTGACGAGAGGATAATAATAGTAAGATGATGATAGTATAACTTTCTATCGCAAACAAAAGCTAGCACAAATGGTCAATAGCGAAATTAAGAAGTTCAGTATCGTAGGTTTGAGTCCCTCGCCAAGCATACTTTTTCTTTTACTCATTTTTGAACTTCAAGGAGCGAAGAAATGGAGTAATATATCAGAACTAGGCCTCTCTTTCGCAAGCAACAAGTAGCCCAAATGGTTAGAGAAGGAGTATGCAAGCTAGAAAAGAGTTGATGATTATCTCGCCAAGAATGAAGAAAGTTGACGAGAATTTCGCAAGTTAATTTCGCAAGAGAGGGTTAGAACAATTGGTATGGTGCGATCATATGCAAGGGGCAGATCAAGGGTTCAAGTCTCATTTTTCCCATATACTTCTTTTTGTTGCTGCGATAATTACAATTCTATTTGCGAGATTTATACATTCCAAGGATGCCAATTTTGCAAGCAAACCAAATATTTCGCGAGAGACGGCAGCAACAAGACCTCACATAAAAGCTAAGTACCACTTCCTTTAATATTTTATTCACGGAAAATAAATGTTTTAATATTTTTCACAAAAAGCGATACTATCGCAATATTTCAAAGAATATTTCTAAGATTTTTCATATTTCATAAAATTTGATTTAATTTACCAAAAGCGATATAATCGCAAGATTTCTAAAATTTCAAAGATTTCAAAATATTTCAAAGATTTTTTTATTTGATTGACAAACAGCGATACGATCGCAAGACTTCAAAAATTTAAAAAGATTACAAAAAATGAAATCATCGCAAAATTTTTTACAGTTCTCCAAAATTTTCAAAGATTTCCAAGATTACAGAAAACGAAATTATCGCAAAAATTTCTAAGATTTCAAATTTCCAAAATACGCGATACAATCGCAAGACTTCAAAGAGGATTTCAAAGATTTCTCTAGAATGTTTCTTTTACAGAAAGAGATTTTTTGTTTAAAAAATGCGATACAATTGCAAGATTTCAAAGAATATTTTTAAGATTTCAAAAGATTTTAAAGAATATTTCAACTCACGGAAATGAGCAAAACAAATTTTTATCGTAGTCATGAGTGTAATCGCGAGATTATTCAAGATTATATAAAGAATTGACAGAAATGAAAGAATGAAGAAACGCGAGAATATCGCAAGAAACGCGAATAAAATTTTGCAGAGACATAAGAATGGGACGAACCTTTATGGCGTGCACCCTAGTTCGCGAATAAAATTTCGTAAGAGGCAAATGTAAGACCTAATAGCGCGTCATATGAGGGGGTATCTCTTGACATGATTCAGCGATAAGGTTATACCGCTGCTGGAACCTGAGTCATGCAGATGTTGGGGTTAAAGAAAACCTATCCGGGAGAGAGATCTTGGATTTCCAAATATATATGGTTATACCCTGGTTGGACGACCGAGAATATCTTCCAAGAAGTGCAAAGTATGACCAAGGAGCCGAGGTACATGGTTGAGCCAAAAGTGCCAAGGGCGTACGAAACTCCCTTGCCATTCTTGGTAAGTCTTGGCTATGATGCACTTAGCCTGAAGAAAACCCCACTTAGGGTGCAGTCTTGTAACTATAAGCCATATAGGCATAAAGGACAAGAGGCTGCGAAAACAGCTGGCTGTTGGTAAATCTGGATGGGAGGAGCTAGTCTTGTATGGCCGATGTTCCCTCCTTGAAGGGGAAACCAGGGGGAAGATAAGGGAGGCACCCTCCATTAGGGAGCTGATAAGTGTCTTAAGACGGCAATGTCATGGGGCTTTATGCTCGCAAGAGCATTTAGGCCTGTCATATTGTCGCGTGACGTAAATTATACAGAGGCAACAAGCCAAAAGAGAAATGTTAAGATGAGATCAATGGGTTTTTACATGAAAGTGTAAAGACGTCCTGCGATTTCATCGCAAGACGGCAATGTCATGGGACTTTATTCTTGCGAGGGGATTTAGATTTGTCATATTGTCGTAGAAAATTCAAAGAAAAATGGATAAGGCAAGATCAATGGGTCAATACATGCAAATGTAAAGACATCCTGCGATTTTGTCGCAAAAAGGAAAAATTGGCAAAATAAGACCTTTAACTAGGAAGGTAAAATAAGGCAAATAGACTAATCTCAAACTTATCTATTTTCTTTTAAGAATGCAGGAAAGATTTGTTCATCGCAAGAGAGATAGCAAATACTATATAGAATCTCTCAGAAATACTATTCAGAATTTCTCAGAAGTATTATTCAGAGTCTCTCAAGATGATTATCTACAATCTCGCAGAACTATTCATCAGCTCGCAGCACTATTCATCGCGGTACTATTCATCATAGCACTATTCATCGCGGAACTATTCATAATTACGCAGAAAAATTCAGAGACTTGCAGAAACATTCAGAAATTTACAAACTCATTCAGCGTCTCGCAGACTATTTCATAAATTCATAGGAGAAGTCATTATTTCGCAGAATGAGGCAGAGGCAATTCGTTCATTTAACATTTTCTCAAGGATTCTTCCTTCATAGATAAAGAACAGAGGCAACTATGGATTACCAAGAAAATATTTTATGTTCTTTATCTTCTCGGCAAGAATCATTTCCAAAATGGAGAGGGATTTTCACCAGAAATGACGTAATAATTTCGCATGAATAGAGGATAATTTCGCATGAACAGAGGCAATTTATGATTTTCATTCAAGGACGGATACTTCTTATATTTTGAGGATTGAGTACTTCTTATATTTCTTCAAGGATACTTCAAACTTCACATATTTCAAGAGTCGATACTTCTTATTTACTTCTCAAAGGTATGGAACTTCACAAAAGAATAGAGGCAAGTACATACTTTTCAAGTCTAGTATTCTTTCGCTCGTTCCTTCATCAACAAAAATCAAAGACTACTACAACAACATATTTTTTCTTAAAGATTACTTTTCAAGCAATATTCAAGAAAAAAGAGGCAAGATGTAGGTCCAGAATATCGCCACAATTATATTCACAAGAGATTAACGACACTTCTGCGAGCATCACCGAAATCTCTTCAACAACATTTCACGAGCGTCACAAAATAATTCAGAGAATGACGTAATAAACTGCGACAGCATAAAACATGAGAAAAATGTGAAGATTTTGTAGTTAAAAAGGATGTTCGCGAGCACAAGGCGGGAGCTCGCGAGAGCAAGGCAGGAAATGAAGATTTTATGGTTATAGAAGAATCTCGCGAGCACGATAGCAGATCTCGCGAGCACGATAGCAGAGCCAGCAAGGAGCATATCAAAAATCCTAAAAAATGGGATAAGATGAATGTGAGTTGTCACCCACTATGAAGATACCTATATAAAGAGAAGAGCAGGAGAGAGAAAGGGGGGGTGGGACACAAATTTTAGAAGAGAGATATTTTGCAGAGAGTTTTAGGAGAGAGAATGTATTTTTCTTTATCATCTTCTTCCCCAAAACTAGATCTAGAACTCCATTAATGGAGATTATCAATGTAAATTTAAACAATCATAGTGAAGAATCATGGATGTAGATCAAATTGATCGAACCATGTAAAAATCCGTGTGTCTATTTATAATTTTTATAATTTTAATTATACTTTTAATATCAAATTAGTTTAGATCAAGAGATTATTATCAAGATATTACAAGGGGTGTGTTGTGGGAAATCCTGCAACTACATTTACATTTGATTTACATTGATAATCTCCATTAATGGAGTTCTATATCTAGTTTTGGGGAATAAGATGATAAAGAAAAATATATTTTCTCTCTAAAAATATCTCTCTGCAAAATATCTCTCTCTATCTTACTAAAATTGTCTCTCCCCCTTTTCTCTCTCCTGCTCTCCTCTTTATATAGCTGTTTACATAATGGATGACAACTCACATACAGCTCATACTTCCCCTATTTTAGGATCCCTTTCCACACTCTTGCAAGCTTTCTCCATATTCTCTTGAGTTCCCGCCTTGTTCTCGCGAGCTCCCGCTTCATTACCGCGAGCTCCGCTTCATTCATGGAGATTTCTCTACAGCCACAAAATCTTCACATCTTTCTCGTGTTTTATGATGTCGTTGTCTATTTCGTCATTAATTTGCGACATTTGCAGTGTGTTGTTGTAGAGCTCGCAGAAATGTCGTTATAAATTTCACAAGAGTATTGCTGTGGCGATATTATGATCCTACATCTTGCCTCTTTTTTCTTGAATATTGCTTGAAAAGCAATCTTGAAGAAAAAAATATGTTGTTGTAGTAGTCTTTAATCTTTGTTGATGACGGAATGAGCGAAAGAATATTGGACTTGAAAAGTACGTACTTGCCTCTATTCTTTTGTGAAGTTCCAGATCTTTGCGAAGTAAATAAGAAGTATCAACTCTTGAAGTATACGAATTATGAAATATCCTTGAAGAAATATAAGAAGTACTCAACCCTCAAAATATAAGAAGTATCCGTCCTTGAATGAAATTCATAAGTATTTCCTCTATTCATGCGAAATTACTACTTCATTTTTGGTGAAACTTCTTGTCCATTTTGGAAATGATTCTTGCCGAGTAGATAAAGAACATAAAATGTTTTCTTGGTAATCCATAGTTGCCTCTGTTTTTTATCTATGAAGGTAAAATCCTTGAGAAAATGTTAAATGAGCGAATTATGTCTTTATTCTTATCTTGCCTCTGCCTCATGCGATAATCTCTTTAAGAAAATAATCATATTCTGCAAAATAATCACATCTCCTGCGAAATTTTGGATTAGTCTGCGAGATTTTGAACGTGTCTGCGAGATCTTGAATGAGTCTGCGATATTCTGAATAGTTCTGCGAAATTATGGATAACCCTACGAAATTACGAATAATCTGCGAATTTATGAATAGTGCTCCTGAAATAGTGCTGCGAGATTATGAATAGCGCTGCGAAATTCTGAATAATACCCTTGAGAGACTCTGAATAATACTTCTGAGAGATTATGAATAGTATCTCTGAGATATTCTGAATAGTACTTGCTATCTCTCTTGCGATGAACAAATCTTTTTTGCATTCTTAAAAGAAAATAGTTAATGTTTGAGATTATTCTATTGGTCTTATTTTGCCTTCCTAGTTAAAGGTCTTATTTTGCCAATTTTTGTTTTTGCGACAAAATCGCAGGACGTCCTTACATTCGCATGTAAAGACCCATTGATCTTGACTTATCCTCATTTTGTCAACTTGTTGCGACAATATGGCAGGCCTAAGTTTTCTTGCAAGAACAAATCCCCATGGCATTGCCGTCTTGCGATGAAATCGCAGGACGTCTTTACACTTTCATGTAAAAACCCATTGATCTCATCTTATCTTTTTCTCTTGGATTTTTGCCTCTATAGAATATTTGTCACGCGAAAATATGACAGGCCTAAATGTTCTTACGAACGTAAAGCCCCATGACATTGCCGTCTTAAGACACTTATCATCTCCCTAATGGAGGGTGCCGCCCTTATCTTCCCCCTGGTTGCCCCTTCAAGGAGGGCATATCGGCCATACAAGACTAGATCCTCCCATCCGGTCTTAAAAACAATCAGTTGTTTTCGCAGCTTCTTATCCTTTTTGCCTAAATGGCTTATAGTTACGAGACTGCACCCTAAGTGGGGTTTTCTTCGGGCCGAGTGCATCATAGCCAAGACTTTCCAAGAATTGCCAAGATAGTTTCGTACGCCCCAGGCACCCTTGGCTCAACCGTGTACCTCAGCGCCTTGGTCATACTCTGCACTCCTTAGAAGAGACCCTCGGTCGTCCAACCAGGGTATAACCTTATGTATATAGTTGGAAATCCAAGGTACCTCTCCTGGATAGGTATCTCTCATGGAGATGGACCCCAGCTCTCCATGACTCAGGTTCCAGCAGCAGTATAACCTTATCCCTGAACCATGCAAACAGATACCCCCTTATATGACGTACATTAGGTCTTACATTTGCCTCTTACAAAATTTTATTTGCGAACTAGGGTGTACGCCATAAAGGTTCGTCCCATTCTTACGTCTCTGCGAAATTTTATACGCGTTTCTTTATTTTTTAATTTCTTTCATTTCTTTGCGAGATAACTCTGCAAAATAATCACCAACTCTCTTCTTTGCGAAATAAACATCTCTATGAAGTAAATGAACATCTGTGAATTGTTTGTTCATGTTTCGAACGTTTGCAAGGAAAGTGTCTGCGAAAGAAATGCCTATGATATAAACCTTTGCGAAGCAAAAAATTCTTTGCAAGGAGGGAGATTCGAACCCAAGTCCTCTAGTTTGCATACTCCTTCTCTGACCATCTGAGCTACTTGTTGCTTGCGAAAGAAGGGAATAGTTCTGATATATTACTCCATTTCTTCGCCCTTTTGAAGTTCAAAAATGAGTAAAAAGAAAAAATATGCTTGGCGAGGGATTCGAACCTGTGATACTGAACTTATTATCTTCGCTGCTGACCATCTGTACATTGAGAGGTATAATTCTAATAACTTAATCTTTTTTTAATCGCTCTTTGTATAATCTTCTTATCATGTGTTTTAAACACCCAAATTCTTTTGTTTTCTTCGCAACTCTAATTGTTCGTTCTTTTGTTCTTCTTCGCAGGAACTGATTGATTTGAACTAAAGTGATTAAAGCTAAACATCCAAATTCTTCGCTAGTTTGTTCAAGCTAGTTCACTTCTTAGGTTTATCCTCATATATTCTGGTCAAATCACTTTTTAAGCTTGCAATGACGGAGGTTCTCCTTCGACGGAATTGTTATCTCGTTGTTACTGTTAATATGAACTGTTATTGACTCAACTGAGATGATTGCCTCCAATTGATTTGTTGCGAATTGATCTATTGTTGCGAAGTTATTGATTGACGCGAAATAGATTGATTAATGAGGTGATTTCTTCTGAAGTTGGATTAAGTGATTATTGATGAATTTGTGGATACATCGCCTTTCTTTGGGTTATTATGCTTCCTTCAAAAGTTGATTATATCTACTGCTTGGATAGTCATCATTAGAGGTGATCCGATCTCTTCATTGCTGCAATAAACAATCCAATACAGTGAACAATCTAAAGAATCATGAAACTAATACTGTATAGTGAAGAGAAAATCATTAATTGGAAAATCGGTTTGGTTTTGCTCATGGGTAAAGCCCCAAATCAATACCAAAATTTGACGCTTAACATTTTTGAAATTGATTGAATGGGTTTGTAAAACAATCCCTTTCAAGTGCAAATATGTAACCAAAATTCACTGTGCAAATATGCTTAACATTTTTTTTTAAGTCGTTGGATTTAAACATTCAAAAGTAAAACTAAAAGAAAAGGAAGACGAAGAGGATTTGTCCTTCTAGATTTGATTGTCGGTGAAGATTGTTTCTCTTTGCCGGAACTTCAAATCCATCTTTGATTTATCAGCCGTAGATGTTTCCTCTCCTTATCTGGACTTCACTTTCTCACTGAGAACAGTAGATGATCTTGATATTAACTTGACATTAGTTGATGAACGTGCAAGTAATCACATGTGTTTGAAGTTGTATTGACGAATCATCATAAAAGTTGGTTTTTACTGGAATTGTTGACAAAGTATCATCAATGCTCTGAGAGACTCATTCTTATTTCACAAATGGTAATGATCTCCAATAGCGGTATTTAAAATGTCCCAACGAAGTGATGTCATTCTGTCGAAATTTGACTGTGTTGGATTGTCTACGAGTTGGTCTTTGGTTGATGATAATCGAAGAAACTCCTTTATTGCATCTTCGCAGAAATACTTCTTTCTTTGTTGTTTGATGACGTAAAAATCATCTTCGCAGAATTTATGTCTAATTCATGCTTGTTTCTTTGTGTTCGCTCTAGTGATTGATGGTGATTTCTTCGCAGTTTTGATGACTTTGATTCCTGCAAAAATTAAGTAGCTTTTGCCCGGCGTCTTTGTATTTTTAGTTTCCCTTACGGCTGCGTCTTTGGAGTTCGCTCCTGCTTTTAATTATTGTGGCATTTATTTGGCCTATACTTCTTTGTCTTGGGTGATTTCCCGTATAATGCCTTATTATTGCTTTTGACTGTTTACGTATATGGGGCTTATTTTTGTCTTCACCTGGCTTACCTTCCTTACACGATCCCTAGCTGCAAATAACAGATAAATATTTCATAAGAATAATCATAAGCATTGCAATATTTTGCCTCTTGCGAATTTCACGTGAAATTAAGTGATATTCCATCAAATTGGTTTTTCGTCCTTTCATTTCATCTATGGAGAGGACAACCAGCTTCCATCGATTACCCCATAAGTTTTCATGGTCATCTCTGCTATAACATTATCAATCAAAGGAAAAGTTAGGTTAACTATACTTTCTTCCCATTGGATCTTCAGATGATTGATATGGATATGCCCAAATTAATTTAAAGTTTCTAACCTCATTATTTTAGAAATTAATTCAATGGGTTTGTAAAACAAGTTTTATATGTTGCAAATCTATAAACCAAACTCACGTTTAATTAGGTTTTCAAAAGAAAATCAAAATTTCATTGAAGGGCAGATTGAAGTTTTCTGTGAAAATTTTTGAAAATTTTTGCTACAAAGAATCAGATCTAAATGTTAAGAAAGAAAGAAATAAGGTTAGAAGAAGGAATTTGTCTTTTTTAAGATTCATAGATGTGGATGTAGATTATGTTGAAGTAGAGACTCGTCCTTTTGACGTAGCTTTATCTCTTCACCTTTTTCTTTAACTTTCTTTAACTTTGTTGTCGATGTTTGCTTGAAGATACAATTTCTCCATTTAAATTTCCACTTTTCCTCTCAATATTTTTAGATCCAGCGAGGTCTAAATCTCCCAATAATTAATTTCTTTGAATCTTCTTCGAATTTCCATTGAATCCCTGTTTCTAGCGCCAAAATGTAGTTGTTGGAATTCCCAAACACACACCCCTTGTAATATCTTGATAATAATTTCTTGATCTAAACTCATTTGATATGAAAGTGATGATTAAAATAATAAAATTGTAAACATGCACACAAATTTATACATGGTTTGATCAATTTGATCTACATCCATGATTCTTCACTATGATTGTTTAAATTTACATTTGATTTACATTTATAATCTCTATTAATGGAGTTCTAGATCTAGTTTTGGGGAAGAAGATGATAAAGAAAAATATATTTTATCTCTAAAAATATCTCTCTACAAAATATCTCTCTCTCTCTTACTACAATTGTCTCTCCCCCTTTTCTCTCTCCTGCTCTCCTCTTTATATAGGTGTTTACATAATGGATGACATCTCATACTTCCCCTATTTTAGGATCCCTTTCCACACTCTCGCAAGCTTTCTCCATATTATCTCGAGTTCTCTCATTGTTCTCGCGAGCTCCTGCTTCATTCTCGCGAGCTCCGCTTCATTCTCGCGAGATTTCTCCACAGCCACAAAATCTTCACATCTTTCTCATGTTTTATGATGTCATTGTCTATTACGTCATTAATTTGCGACATTTGCAGTGTGTTGTTGAAGAGCTCACAGAAATGTCGTTATAAATTTCACAAGAGTATTGTTGTGGCGATATTCTGATCCTATAGGTATTGAAGATGTATTTGGGTTAAAACAGAGGATTGGCGAGAGTCTGAAACACCTAACCATAAGATGGAAGACAATGTGTAGTGAAATGGCAGGAAGGGTAGATGAGAGATACCTCATTTTATCTTTCATTAATGCAATGTTTGAAACCAATCTGTTATACATACAAATTTTCAGAATCAAAAATACAATCATTATGACGGAGCTGCGAGAATTACAAGAGGAATACATTGCATTGGAGGAAAGGCAAAATGAGATGGAATCATATCACATCGCGAACACCAGTTTAGTTGCATCAAACGCAAGTATACTTCCAAGGTTAATAAATACAGTGGCGAGCACTTCGCAGGTGAAGCAAGAAAAAAATGGGAATGATAATCAACAAAAATTAGTAGCTATGGGAAGCAGAGATCAAGAAGAGTTTGGAAGGGAAAGAAATTTCTTTAGTAGAGGTGGAAATAATAAGGTTCAAAGACTTGATCAGCCACAGGAGACTTATGGTGGTCAAAGGAAAAATCATTATAGAGGACAAGGAAGTCAGAAGATAATATGGGAAGAAATTAAGATGCCACCTCTAAATGCTAGCATAGAGAAAATTTGGGAGGCTGTAATTTTTATGGAAGACATACCTATACCATGGAATATGGGAAAAGAGCCACACCCAAATAATCGAAGTTCAGTATTTTGCACTTATCATCAATTTCATGGTCATTCAATAAATGAATGCAGGAATGTAAAAAGAATTATCTTGAAGATGATAGATCAGGGAAAGTTAAACCATTTTTTAATAAGACATCCACAACCTCAGCAACTACCCCCAGCTCCATATATTCGCAGAGTTAATACAATTAAGGAAGGCAAAACGTTTGTGATATAAGTGGGAGCAAAAGCAAAGAATCTGTTCTGTAACTCCATCATACATTTGTACAAGACTATAGAGGATTTCCACGACAATGTTTTAAGTAGAGTTTTCGCGAGAGACATAGATGGAAGAGAGATAATGAATATTGCGAAAGCTTCGCCATTAGAAGAGTGGCAAAAGAAGACTATTTCTTTCACTGCACAAGAAGTACCTGAACCTGGAGAGATGCATGATAATCCACTTGTGGTAAGATTAGAAATAAATCCAACGCAAATAGAAAAAGAAGATGAAGAAAATAAGGATGATGGAGTTGAAGATTCTTGGGCAATTAACAGGGTTCTAATTGACACTGGAAGTTTAGTGGATATCTTGTTTTATCATGCTTACAAGACCATGGGAGGGACAAATGAGGATTTGATACCATCAACATATAAGATCTATGGTTTTAATGGTACTGCCAACAAACCAAAAGGGGAAATTACAATGCGAATTCCATTAAAGGGGTTATCTTCTAAGATCCTATTCTGCGTTGTGGATATTGAATCACCTTATAATTCCCTGATTGGCCGACCTTAGCTACATGGGATATTAGGTGTGGCGTCAACTTTCCACCAATGTATTAAGTTTCCTCATCCTAATGGCGTTGGAGTTATAAAGGGAGACTGGGTTGATGGGAAGAAATGCTATGAAATTGATATGGAATCTTGAGAGGAAAGGGCTGCAAAGAGCAGAAATTGGAAACATAACATCAAACAAAAACAAAGAGGTGATAAGCTGATGGTTGATACAATAGAGCGGCGAGAGGGAGGAACACTTCAAAATCAACATGAGCTGCAAACAATAGATGGGGAGCATTTCGCAAAGGGAGAAAATGTAGCAAAGCGCAGAAAAAAAGTAGAAGCATAAGATAGTAAGTAGAAAAGGTAGAGTTTCTAAATTGTGAAATACAAGAGATGAATGAATGTTTCATCACAAAAAATATATGCTTTGATTCAATGAAGAAGATGAAATTCAAAAATTATTCAAGAGCTGAAATGCAAAAAAGAGACAGTCAAAGAAAAAAAAAATGGAGATATTCTCAAGAAATCTATAAGAATGGGACGAACCTTTATGGCGTATACCCTAGTTCGCGGATAAAATTTCGCAAGAGGCAAATGTAAGACCTAAAGTACGTCATATAAGGGGGTATATGTTTGCATGGCTCTAGGATAAGGTTATACCGCTGCTGGAACCTGAGTCATGGAGAGATGGGGTCCATTTCCATGAGAGATACCTATCCAGGAGAGGTACTTTGGATTTCCAACTATATAAGGTTATACCCTGGTTGGGCGACAAAGGATCTCTCCTAAGGATTGCAGAGTATGACCAAGGCGCCGAGGTACACGGTTGAGCCAAGGGTGCCCGGGGCATAAGAAACTACCCTGGACATCCTTGGAAAGTCTTGGCTATATGATGCACTCGGCCCTAAGAAAACCCCACTTAGGGTGCAGTCTCGTAACTATAATCCATATAGGCATAAAGGATAAGATGCTGCGAAAATAACTGGTTATTGTTAAGACCGGATGGGAGGAGCTAGTCTTGTATGGCCGATGTTCCCTCCTTGAAGGGGTAACCAGGGGGAAGATAAGGGCGACACCCTCCATTAGGGAGCTGTTAAATGTCTTAGGAATATAATTATACATAGGCAAAAAGCCATGAGAAAAAGATAAGATGAGATCAATGGGTTTTTACATGAAAAATGTAAAGACATACTGCTATTTCATCGCAAGACGGCAATGTCATGGGGCTTTATTTTCGAAAGAAAACTTAGGCCTATCAAAGTGTCGCAGAGAAATTGACAAAACACAGATAAGGCAAGATCAATGGGTCTTTACATGCGAATGTATAGACGTCCTGCGATTTTGTCGCCAAAAAAAAAATGTGGCTAAATAAGACCTTTAACTAGAAAGGCATAATAAGACCACAAGAGTTCATGAAATTATGCAGAAATAATCTGCGACATTTACGCAGAGATCACGAGATTATGTAGAAATGATCTGCGATATTTACGCAGAGATCATGATATTATGTAGAAATGATCTGCGACATTTACGCAAAGACAGAGGCAAAAATTTATAAACAGATCTTATTAAAAATTAATTTGCTCAATCTTTCATATTACAGATGAATAACAGAGGCAAGTATGGGAATGGACAGAATGATGAAATTGTTATTCATCTTTATATGACAGATTCGCAGATTAACAATTAATAAGCATTTTGATTAAATATATTGCAAAAAGGAATTATTTTTTAATATATGCAGTTAGAAGCAAAAGAAACATATATATCAAATAACTTGAGAAACTGGAGAGATTTTCAGCAATGTGTTACAAGGGGAAAGAGATAAAATAAATGTACAAATATTACAAAGAGATTCCAAGAAAAGATTAATCTATTTAGGTCCTTCATTATCATCACCAGAGTTTCCCTCTTCATCTTCATCTTCATCTTCGTCTTCTTCAGCCTCACTATCAGAGATGACAAGATTGGGAACATTCTTTGGTATTTCATTCGTGAGATAAGGATACACAGAATGAGGAATCTTATGATCATCGCAGACCATTTTAATAGAATCATTGCGAACACCAACAAGAGTATTACTAAAGTTCGCCAACGTAATCTGAAGTTTCTCTTTGAACTTGGAGCATTTTTCGTTGCGAGAGGATAGGAGCTCTGCAAGTTGTCCTTTTTTTTCTTCTAATTCTCTAATACTTTGGAGAAAATTCTTTTCAGATACTGCAAGCAAATGACAACGTGTTAAATAAAATAATGGAGATTCAGTTAAGAAAGGGATTAGCGGAAAAATAAGAAGAACAATTAACAACCTTCTATTTCAGAAATCATGTCTTTAATTAAGGCCGCTTGTTCAACATGAAGACTAACATCTACACCTAAGTTAGCACTGGCATTGTCAAGAATCTTTGCAGCCCTGGCAAATTCTTCATCATTATTAATAAGAAGACGAGAACGAATTTGGTTTTCTCTTTCAACAAGATCCTCTCTCTTGCGGATAAGTTTATCTCTTTAAATTTGGACTTCAAGAAGGGTTTTATGAAAATCCGCTAAAGTTTGAGCTCCTTGCCTAGAGATGCGATCTTTTTCATCTATAAGATCACTTTTTTGGGCTCTTAGAATTTTGATTTCTTCTTTAGAGTTAATATATTGACGCCGCTCTCAAACTAGATCTGTGATCAATTTCTAAAAGATGAAATTTGGATCTAAGATCATCTATAGAAATGGATTTAATCTGTTCATTTGAATAGTTGTCTAAGGATTCATTAAGGTGATTGATAAAAGTATCATCGTCTATTGGATTTGGAAAAGAATGAAGGAATACAACTTCGTCATAAAGGCCGTAAACATCTGCGAAGAAGAAAAATAAGAAAAAATGCAAAGGAATGCAAGGTTAAAGAAAAAAAGAGATTTCTTACCATAAAGTTGATCGTTCGCAGCTTGGAGGCTTGCGACCTTATCTCGCAAGGAAGAAAGTTCAGTTTCTAACCGCTTGTTCTTTTCTTGAAGGTCAACAGAACCAAATTCCAATTGCCCACGAAGACTAGCGGACTCGGATTCCAATTCCATATTCTTCTTGAGAAGAACAGTATTCTTCTTATGAAAATATGCACACCTCTTCTCCAAGTTTGACGCAAAAGCAAAGGAATCTCTTCCAGTCTGCAAGGGAACAATGTAAATTAAAACTTGGCGAGGAAATGAATACATAAATGTGGTGAAGAAATGAAAACATACCAAAATACCAAGAGAATTTAAGAGACTGGGAGTTATTGATCTTGAGATTCCTTGGAGAGAATCATTATCAACCAATATGGGAGCATTGCAGATCTTGGCAAGAGCCTGAGATACCCCGTTAAGAGCTTCATTTCCATAACCATTTGCGATACCATGTGTAATATCGCAAAAAATGTTAGATAGTTGGGCCATGGAAGATTCATATTGGGAGGATTCCATTGCGGAAGGGATATCATCATCAAAATCATCATCATCATCATTATCAGTATCATCATGAGAATTTTCTCTATTAGACTGGGTGATAAAGGGGAAGTAGTTTGGATTTTTCTTTTCTTCCAGAGAGGACCAGTGGATTTTTCCTTGCGAGGAGCACCAGATTTCTCCTTGTGAGGAGCGTTATATTTCTCCTTGCGAGAAGAATCTTTGCTTTTCCCTTTGGTCCTCGCAACCACAACAGGTTCTATTTCTTCAATAACCTGCGAACACAGATAAAAATAAGAAATAGAGGCAACAATATATTGTTAAAAATCATAAAGGAATATTTCTTACTTCATCTGTGAGAGATTAAGGGCTAAAAAGGTGTTGGGCTTTCAAAATTTCTGGTAGTTAATTTTCAGCCTATTAATCTGAAAGAAATTGGAGTAGTCAGCGAGAGTATGAAAACATTAGGAAGATAATAATGATAATTATGCAAAAAATTTGAGGGAACATACCTCTTTATTCCTTTCAGGCCAGTTGAAAGCCCATGGCTGATATTCTGCGAGATTCGCAGGCAATGCATGAGGACCAGAGATATAGGGACCCTCTAAACAAAATGGAAAAATGAACCATTTGTCATCACTGGAGTGGCGAGGGCCTTGATTATTACCCGTATGCCAATCAATATCTAACATAAGAACTTTATCTTCAGCGATGTCATCCTTCTTGTGTAAGCGGACACCCCAGCAAGTGTTGTCTTTCTTCATAGGAATTATATCGTAATTTTCGAAGAAGTTCTCCACAGTATACTTCGCGGGGACAATTGGAGTATCCTTGAATTTAGGATTCTTCGCAGTATCAGGGTAGTGAGATTCTTTATCAACACCCCGAGTAGCATACTTAAGTATTAAGCGAATGCAATCTCCACTCAAATGATATATCGCCCGCGAGAACTTCGCGTGAGAGAGTATCTCATAGAATAAAGGAAGTTCAGGGTCATAGAGAGGAATGGGAAGACCAGCTTCAGTATGGCCTAGCGAGACTATGATCTTCTCATGGTTACATGGAAGATCAGAAAATAATAAAACAGAAAGTTCAGACTTAGGGTTTTGATTGGGAATGGTGGATAAAGTAAAACCTTTGTCTTGAAGTTCTTTTTGAATCTTCTCGAAAGAAATCACATATTTGCGAACGTCTGCAACCATTTTTAGTATGGGAATGAAGATTGAAAGAGTAAAAGATCGAAAGAAAAATTGTAACAGTAGCAGATCCGGAATTTACGGAAGAACAGTGAATTTTCATAGAAATTACGGAGAGAAGGGAGAAAGAAGTAAAAAGAAGAAAAGAGAGAACTAAAGAAGATATATATAAGGGATAAAAGTTCTCGAGAGGATAAACTCAATTAATGCAGAGAAAAGACATGCATGGTTGGATCGCAGCGGTAGAAAAGGACGTGTCAGAAGTTAAATGGATAAAAAGATACGTGTAGTAAATCTGGCGAGTGATGAAGATACGTGTTAGAAAAAAAAGAATGTGAAAAGATAGAAAGCTGCGGCATTTCAAGAAATTTCAATTTCTCGTGATCTTTTCCACTTCACAGAAAAGACATGATAAAAGGCAAGATGTAGGATCAGAATATCGCCATAACGATATTCCTGCGAGATTTACAACAACGTTTCTGATATAGTCTCAATAACACTCTGCGAGCGTCACAGAATAATTCAAAGAATGACGTAACGGATGACGATAACATAAACACGAAAAGAGCATGACGATTCTGCGAAGAATACAACGTCTGCGAGAGTTAGCATTACAACTACCGCCAGAGCATCGCGAGCCAGATCCGAAATTAAAGGATAACTTAGCTGTCATCCACTATGTACTTACCCTATATAAAGATAATCAATAGATTGAGAAGGTAGAGATCAATTTTCAGAGTGTTGAGAAAGTCTTGAGGAGACAAAAAGTTCTTGTGAGCGGTTGTATTCTTGATTCCTTTAATTTCTTGTAACATTTCTAAGAATTAATCAATAAAAGTGTTGTTCTTAATCTTCAAATATGTGTTGATAATGGTAAATTCTTGTATGGGGTATAGTGTAGGAATTCCTTCAACTACAAGTCCTTAACACTTGAACCGAAGTTTGCGAACTTTGTTGATCAAGTGGAACCGGAACGTGAGCAGCAACTCAGTCCGCGAACTCAGTCCGCAAACTGGCGTAAGTTCTCGAACCCGAGAATATCTGCTGAAGTTTCTCAAGTGCAGTCCGCGAACTGACGGAAGTTCTCATCCCGAGAAATTCTGCTGGAGTTTATTAACTTTAACCGATTAGCTTGAGTCCGCGAACTCAAGAGGTTATTGTAGGATCAGAATATTGTCACAACAATATTCCTGCGAAATAAACAACAATGATATTCTGCGATAAATCTCAAAGTGATGTAAGGAATGACATATCGGATGAAAATGACAAAAACATGAGAAAAGCGTGACATTTCTGCGATGAATCAATAAAACCTGCGAAAGATTAAGGCGGTGCAAACTACGATGTATCGCAAGAACCCAGATCCGAAACTAAAGGGAATCTTAGCTGTAAATGAGCTGTAATCCACTATGTAAATGCCTATATAAAGGAAATGAATAAGTTCCAGAAAGGATGATGAATGTTTGAGTGCTAAGAAAGTTTTTAGGAGAGAGAAAATTTTATTAAGTGAATTGTATTCTTGATTACTATAATTCTTTTAAGATCATATTAATAAAAAAGGTCCTTAATCTTCAAATTATGTCATAAATATTGATAAATTCTTGAGTAGGGTGTAGTGTGGGAATTCCTGCAACTACATTTTGGCGCCCAGAAACAGGGATGAATAGTTGAAAATCATAGCAAAAGTTAGGTAAAAGAAAGAAATTATTAAAGAGTTAGAAGAATATCAAGAAAATTGGTGGAAGAAAAGATGGTTGAAGTCAAAGATAATCAAAAGAAATTGGAGTGTGATGTAATAACAAAGATGATGATAGATAAGTTCCATGAAGATATTAGAGGAAGGATACACAAGCGAGATTTTGAAGGAAATAAAATCATAACGGTAGATGAGGCATCACCGCTAAAAGATTGGGAAAAACATAAGATCACATTCACGAAGTCAGAAATTCCGAAAGAGAATTTAAGTCATACATCTCCATTGGTGATCACGAGTATCTGTTATACCAACAAGAAAAGAGAAATCAGTAAGATCTACAGAAGAGTGGGCTGTTAATAGGACTCTGGTGGACGCAGGAAGTTCTGTGGATATAATGTTTTACCACACATTCAAGAAAATAGGATACAAAGATGAAGAAATTCTTAGTTCAACATATCATATCCATGGATTTGGAAAATCTCTAACAAAACCTAAAGGTGAAATTGTAGTGCGAATTCCGCTAGGGTAAATAGAGACGAAGATAACTTTGTGCGTGGTGGATGTGAAATCACCATATAATATGTTGTTGGGAAGACCATGGATACATGCAATCAAGGATGTATCATCAACTCTACATCAGTGCATAAAGTTTCCTATGCCTAGCGGAATTGGCGAGATTAGAGGAGATGTAGATTATGCAGCGTTGTGTTTCCAAAATGAAGTAAGGAATTGTGAAAATCAAATTCAGTTGCGAAGACAGCGCAGAAAAATGAGAATAGAAGAAAGGAAAGAAGAAGAATTCAAGATTTACATGATAAGATCAGAAGAAGGAAAAGGAATATTTGACGATGTATCGCAAGAAAGTGATGAACCAGCGGAGGTAATAAAAATACCAACACCAATGGGAGAACATGAAGCCAGTTATACTACAGCAGAACCAACAAAAGAAGTAAATGTTGGAAGTGAAGAAGACCCAAAAATGCTGAAAATTGGAACTAAGATGGGTGTGGAGGAAGAAGAACAAACTGTAAACCTTCTGCGAGAATACAGAGATATTTTTGCGTGGAATATGGATGAGATTCCTGGAATAGATCTATCTGTTGCGTGCCATAGATTGGAGATTAACAAAAATGTGAGACCATTCAAACAAAGAATAAGAAAGATTGCGACCACTTATCATGCCAATATAGAAGAAGAATTGCAGAAGATGCTTGACGCAGGAATTATAAGGCAAGCAAAATATCCAGAATGGATCGCTAATATGGTAGTAGTTCCCAAGAAAAATAAGGGGATAAGAATTTGCATCGATTTTACTGATCTAAATAAAGTATGTCCCAAAGATAGTTTTCCCTTGCGGATATCCCGCAATGGTGGAATCTGCAGAAATGATCGAATATCTTCGTTAGATGGATACAAGGGCTATAATAAAATCCCACTTGCGGAAGAAGATCAAGAACATACTGCATTCTTTGTTCCCAGAGGATTATATTGCTACACAAAGATGCCTTTTGGGTTACGAAATGCAGTAGCAACTTACCAAAGAATGGTGGAAAAGGTGTTCGCAAAATGGATACATAAAACTTTAGAGGTATATGTGGATGATATGTTGGTAAAAAGCAAAGAAGCTAAAAATCATGTGCAGGACTTAAGGGAAATTTTTGATCAGATGCGGCTTTTTAATATCAAAGTAAATCCTGAGAAATTTACTTTCGGAGTATCATCTGGGAAATTCTTGGGATATATTGTATCAAAAAAAGGAATACAAGTTAATCCTGAAAAGGTGCAAGAAGTTCGAGATATGCCAACTCCAGCAACAGTAAAAGATGTGCAAAAATTGAATGGACTTTTAGCCTCACTAGGAAGATTTATTTCGCGATCATCAGATAAATGCAAACATTTCTTCAACATACTAAAGAAGGGAACAAAATTTGAATGGACAGATGAATGTGAGAAAGCTTTTCAAGGAATTAAGGAATATTTGATGAACATATCCATTTTACAGAATACCGTGAACCAGGAGAAGAATTGCTTGATGTACCTTGCGACAACTCAACATGCTTTAAGCGCAGTACTTTTGCGAAATGACGCAGGAGTTTGAAAAACCAATTTACTACATCAAGAAAACATTCAATGCTGCAGAGAAAAACTATTCAAAGATTGAAAAGCTAATTCTGGCGTTAGTTTATGCGGCATCTAAACTTCGCATATATTTCCAAGCGCATAAAATCAAAGTACTAACAAAAGTACCAATTGAATCAGTAATGAAAAATTCAAAAAGATCAGGCAGAGTTGAAAGATGGAACGCACAAGTGGGGCATTTTGAGATCCAATATGCAATTTTATCCTCGCCAAAATCTCAAATTGTCGCAGATTTTCTCGCAGAATTTCCTTTGGAGGATGATGAAGCTATAGAAGACATGATGGATATAGAAGAAGAATATGGGGATCCTAGAGATCTTTTAACAGAACCAAATAGGTGGGAGATATTGCCAAATGGGTCATCCAATGGAGAAGGAAATGGAGTAGGAGTCGTTTTTATTTCCCCAGAAGGTGCAAAAGTGGCATTTGCATTCCGACTAGAATTTGAATCTACTAATAATGAGAAAAAATATGCGGCTGTAGTATATGCTCTAAGATTTGCGATAGAGATGAAGGTGGAGAATGCAAGAATTACCAGTGATTCACAATTGATTATTCGCCAAATTGAAGGGGAATATGCAAATAATGATATATCTTTGAAAAAATTTAAGAAACTTGTAGAAGAATTATCTGCGAAAATTCCAAAACTCAGATGGAGGCATATTTCAAGAAGAGATGATAGGCTTGTAGGATCAGAATATTGTCACAACAATATTCTTGCGAAATAAACAACAGTTATGCGACACATCAATGATATTCTGCGACACATCTCAAAGTGACGTAAGGAATGACATATCAGATAAAAACGACAGAAACATGAGTAAAGTGTGACATTTCTGCGACGAACCAATAAAACTTACGAATGATTAAGGCGGTGCTAACTGCGATTTATCGTAAGAACTCAGATCTGAAATTAAAGGGAATCTTAACTGTAAATGAGCTGTCATGAGCTGTAATCCATTATGTAAATGCTTATATAAAGGAAATGAATAGTTCCAGAGAGAGAGATGAATTTTTGAGTGCTAAGAAAGTTTTTAGGAGAGAGAAAATCTTATTAAGTGAATTGTATTCTTGTTTACTGTAATTCTTTTAAGATCATATCAATAAAGAAGTACTTAATCTTCAAATTGTGTCATAAATTCTTGAGTTGGGTGTAGAGTGGGAATTCCTGCAACTACATTTTGGCGCCCAGAAACAGGGATGAATAGTTGAAAATCATAGCAAAAGTTAGGTAAAAGAAAGAAATTATTCAAGAGTTAGAAGAATATCAAGAAAATTGGTGGAAGAAAAGATGGTTGAAGTCAAAGATAATCAAAAGAAATTGGAGTGTGATGTAATAACAAAGATGATGATAGATAAGTTCCATGAAGATATTAGAGGAAGGATACACAAGCGAGATTTTGAAGGAAATAAAATCATGTTGGAAGATGAGGCATCACCGCTAAAAGATTGGGAAAAACAGAAGATCACATTCACAGCAGCATAAATTCCGAAAGAAAATTTAAGTCATACATCTCCATTGGTGATCACAGTGTCTGTTGTACCAACAAGAAAAGATAAATCAATAAGATCTACAGAAGAGTGGGCTGTGAATAGGACTCTGGTGGACGCAGGAAGTTCTGTGGATATAATCTTTTACCACACATTCAAGAAAATGGGATACAAAGATGAAGAAATGCTTAGTCCAACATATCATATTCATGGATTTGGAAAATCTCTAACAAAACCTAAAGGTGAAATTATAATGCGAATTCCGCTGGGGAAAATAGAGACGCAGATAACTTTATGCGTGGTGGACGTGAAATCACCATATAATATGTTGTTAGGAAGACCATGGATACATGCAATCAAGGATGTATCATCAACTCTACATCAGTGCATAAAATTTCCTATGCCTAGCGGAATTGGAAAGATTAGAGGAGATGCAGATTATGCAGTGTTGTGTTTCTAGAATGAAGTAAAGAATTGTGAAAATTAAATTTAGTTGCGAAAACAGCGCAGAAAAATGAGGAAAGAAGAAAGGAAAGAAGATGAATTCAAGATTTACATGATAAGATCGGAAGAAGAAGGAAAAGGAATATTTGACGATGTATCGCAAGAAAGTGATGAACCAGCGGATATAATAAAAACACCAACACCAATGGGAGAACATGAAGCCAGTTATATTGCAGCAGAACCCACAAAATAAGTAAATGTTGGCAGTGAAGAAGACCCAAAAATGCTGAAAATTGGAACTAAGATGGATGTGGAGGAAGAAGAGCAAACTATAAACCTTCTGCGAGAATACAGAGACATTTTTGCGTGGAATATGGACGAGATGCCTGGAATAGATCCATCTGTTGCGTCCCATAGATTGGAGATTAACAAAAATGTCAGACCATTCAAACAAAGAATAAGAAAGATTGCGTGCGACCACTTATCATGCCAAGATAGAAGAAGAATTGTAGAAGATGTTAGACGCAAGAATTATAAGGCAAGCAAAATATCCAGAATGGATCGCCAACATGGTAGTAGTTCCCAAGAAAAATAAGGGGATAAGAATTTGCATCGATTTTACTGCTCTAAATAAAGCATGTCCCAACGATAGTTTTCCCTTGCCAGATATTCCACAGCTGGTGGAATCTGCCGCAGGAAATGATCGAATATCTTCGTTAGATGGATACAAGGGCTATAATCAAACCCCACTTGCGGAAGAAGATCAAGAACATACTGCATTCTTTGCTCCCATAGGATTATATTGCTACACAAAGATGTCTTTTGGGTTACGAAATGCAGGAGAAACTTATCAAAGGATGGTGGAAAAGGTGTTCGCGAAATGGATACATAAAACTTTAGAGGTATATGTAGATGATATGTTGGTAAAAAGCAAAGAAGCTAAGAATCATGTGCAGGATTTAAGGGAAATTTTTGATCAGATGCGGCTTTTTAATATCAAGGTAAATCCTGAGAAATGTACTTTCGGAGTATCATCTGGGAAATTCTTGGGATATATTGTATCAAAGGAAGGAATACAAGTTGATCCTGAAAAGGTGCAAGAAATTCGAGATATGCCAACTCCAGCAACAATAAAAGATGTGCAAAAATTGAATGGACTTTTAGCCTCATTAGGCAGATTCATTTCGCGGTCATCAGATAAATGCAAGCATTTCTTCAACATACTAAAAAAGGAAACAAAATTTAAATGGACAGATGAATGTGAGAAAGCTTTTCAAGGAATTAAGGAACATTTGGTGAATATATCCATTTTACATAAGGCTGAACCAGGAGAATAATTGCTGATGTACTTTGCGACAACTCAACATGCTTTAAGCGCAGTACTTTTGCGAAATGACGCAGGAGTTGAAAAACCAATTTACTACATCAGCAAAACATTCAATGCTGTGGAGAAAAACTATTCAAAGATTGAAAAACTAATTCTGGCATTAGTTTATGCGGCATCTAAACTTCGCATATATTTCCAAGCGCATAAAATCAAAATACTAACAAAAGTACCAATTGAATCAGTAATGAAAAATTCAAAAAGATCAGGCAGAGTTAAAAGATGGAACGCACAAGTGGGGAATTTTGAGATCCAATATGCAATTTTGTCCATGCCAAAATCTCAAATTGTCGCAGATTTTCTCGCAGAATTTCCTTTGGAGGATGATGAAGCTGTAGAAGACATGATGGATATAGAAGAAGAGTACGGGGATCCAAGAGATATTTTAACAGAACCAAATAGATGGGAAATATTAGTAGATGGATCATCCAATGGTGAAGGAAATGGAGTGGGAGTCGTTTTTATTTCACCAGAAGGGGGAAAATGGCATTTGCATTCCGGTTAGAATTTGAATCTACAAATAACGAAACAGAATATGAGGCTGTAGTGCATGCTCTAAGATTTGCAATAGAGATGAAGGTAGAGAATGGAATAATTACCAGTGATTCGCAATTGATTATTCGCCAAATCGAAGGAGAATACGCAACTAATGATATAACTTTGAAAAAATATAAGAAATTGTTGAAGAATTATCTGCGAAAATTCCAAAACTCAAGTGGAGCCATATTTCAAGAAGAGATAATAGGCTCGCAGATGCTTTTGCGTTTATATCAAGTATGATGGTAGATCCAACTGCGAGAAATATAAAAATACAAACACTCATAGCACCGTCAATTAATAAAGAAAATGAAGAGGAAGCTGAGGCAATGGTAGTAGAAAATAATGGCGAATAATCAAGTCGAATTATCGCAGATTGGCGTGCGGAAATTCACGCATATATAGCAAGAGGAGAGGTACCAAGAAACAGATTAGAAGCACACAAATTAAAAAGTAGAGCAACAAATTATGAGTTAAGAGATGGGATATTATATCGAAAATCTTTAAATGGGCCTTCCCTCATATGTCTGACACAAGAGGAAGGAAAACGAATACTAAAAATGTTACATAGTGGGGATGCTGGTAATCACAGCGGAGGAAGATCTTTAGCATATAGAACTAAAATGCAAGGTTATTATTGGCCATATATGCATGAAGATGCAAAGAATTTATCAAGAAGTTGCGAGGAATGTCAGCGATTTGCAAAAAGAATACATGCACCTGGTGAAACACTAACATCCTCAAAAAATGTTTAGCCATTTGGAAAGTGGGGTTTAGATATTGTGGGCCCATTTGTACCAGGAACAGGGCAAAAGAGATATTTAATTGTCGCAATAGATTACTTCACAAAATGGGCAGAAGTTAAAGCAAAGACAAAGATATTAGTGATAAAGACATTTTTACATTTATATTTGAAAACATCATTTGCAGATTCGGAATTCCTGCACAGTTGGTGTCAGACAATGGAAAGCAATTTGAAGGACAAAATATAGAGATGCTACTTAATGCATTCAAGATAAAGTGCGGAAAATCGACTCCTTTATACCCACAAGCTAATGGTCAAGCTGAGGCAACTAACAAAACAATCGCAGATATCCTCAAGAAGAAGTTAGAAGGTCATCATAGAACATTGGTGTCAAAAAGTCCATAATGCAGTTTGGTCTTATAATATTACACGAAGAGAAGCAACTGTGGTATCACCTTTTTGTTTAACATATGGAGTTGAGGCAGTATTACCAACAGAAGTTGCTATTCCTACAACAAAAAGAGAAGCTTGGGAAAAGAATCTTAGTGCTGGTATGATTCTAGACAAACTTGATGAAGTAGAAGAGAAGAGAGAAAAAGCATTACAACATATGGAGAACTACCATCGCAGATTAGCTCGTGAATATAATAAGCGAGTAAAGAAGCGTGAGTTCCAAGTTGGAGATCTAGTTATGCGAGAAACACCAGAATATCAGCGAGAAAATGGAGGGAAATTAGCGAAAAAATGGAACGGGCCATATTATCAAAGAAATAATTGGAACTGGAGCATATAAGTTAATGGATCCAGAAGGAAGAGATATGGCTCAAAGATCAAAGACCATGGAATAGACAATATCTAAGAAAATATTATCAATAAAGGTTTGAAAGACTAAGATGATTGGATTATACGCAAGCAATTGCGAGAGAATAAAAGAAATAATTCGCAAGAACAAAATTGGCAAAATACAAAGCAATTTTTCGCAATAACTTGCGAGATAATTAAGAATTTTAAATGCAAATGCATAAGACGGGCGCAAATCGCCTAAAAACATATGAAAATGGGACGATCCTTTATGGCGTACATCTTAGTTCGCGGATTCTATTCCGTAAGAGGCAACGTCCTTAAAGTACGTCATAAGGGGGTATCTCTTTGCATGACTATGGGAAAGGCTATACTTTATCTTGGAACCTAGTCATGGAGATTTGGGATTATAGAAAATCCATCCAGGAGGGATAACTTGGATTCCCAACTATATAAGGTTATACCCTGGTTGGGCGCCCGAGAGTTTCTCCTAAGGAATGCAACGTATGATCAAGGCGCTGAGGTACACGGTTGAGCTGTGGGTGCCCGGGACGGATGAACCTACCATGTCCATCCACGGCAAGTCTTGGCTTACGATGTGTTCGGCCCGAAGAAAACCCCACTAGGGTGTAGTCTCGTAACTATAAGCCATATATGCATAAAGGATAAGAGGCTATGAAAACAAATGGTTGTTTCTAGAACCATATGGGAGGAGCTAGTCTTGTATGGCATAAGTACGTCTCCTTGAAGGGGCAACCAGGGGGAGAGATAAGGGCGATACCCTCCATTAGGGAGCTGTGTATCAAAAAAGACGGCAATGTCATGGGACTTTATATTCGCAAGAGTATTCAGTCCCGTCATATTGTCGCGTGACACAGACAGCAATGTCATGGGACTTTATATTCGTAATAATATTTAGGCCCGTCATATTGCCGCATAATAGGCAAAAAAGCCAAAAAAAAGAAATGTTAAGATGAGATCAATGGGTTTTTGCGATAAGAACAAAAGACAAGATAAATGAAATCAATGATAAGAGGATATAAATCGCAAAAACGTCCTGCGATTTCATCGAAAAGACGCCAATGTCATGAGTCTTAAAAAGCAAAGAGAAATTAATCTCGAAAGATGGCTTAGACTTGTCATATTGTCGCATAGATCAAAATAAATGATAATACAAGATCAATGGATTATTACATATGAAAGTAAGAATGTCCTGCGATCTTGTCGCATAAAAGTGGCATAATAAGACCTTTAACTAGGAAGGCGAAATAATACCACAAGAGAGATCATATTTTCGAATCATATAACAGATTTTTCGCAGCATTATTCGAGACAATTCATTCATCATATTGCAGAATGATAAAAAGAGCCAAGTATAAGGGATTTCTTACAATGGTAACATATTACATACTTCACAAGGAAGATTATGAGGGGCAAATATGGGGATTATAAAACAATATTTCATTATCTTCCTTGAGAAGAATCAAGATAGTAAAAATAATCAAGTTACAAGAATCAGCGAAGCTTAGATTCAGATTAATAAAAATATATAATCAGAAGAAGATGATGGAGTTAAAAAAACTGAAATGTTTCGCAAAAGAGATTCAGAAATTACAATCATTCGCAGGACAAGGAAAAGAACAAGATATTTTGCAAGAATATAAAACTTCAGAGAATATTCTTCCCTAATTTTATCATTCTTGTTCGCTACTATTATCTTCACCAGCGATATCTTTTTCAGTTTGGGTTTCTCCATCACTAGCGATTGTTTTGTGAGGATGATTCTGTTCTTCTGCTTCTTTATGAGGATTTTCTTCCTCTTCTCCATCATTGGCGATTGCCTTTTGAGAAGGAATTTTTTCTTCTGCATCATTGAGAGGGTTTTCTTATTCTTCTATTTCTTTAGGTGGGTTTTGCTCATCCTCAGAAAAATCTTCTTCGTTACTTGAATAATTTAGATCTTCATCTATGAGACGAGGGACTTCGTTATTATCTATCTCCAAGGGTTTGATCTTCATAGGAGGTAAGGAATGAGAGAATAGAACATTATTTACGAGAACCTCAGCACCTAAATGAGCCTTACGGAGGCAATTCTTTTCCCGGTTTCTGATCTCTATATCTTTGAAGTATTCAAGATAGTCAAATCTTCTTAATGCACTGTTGCGGGAGTTAGAAAGCGCGGTATTATTTTTGTGAAGTTTGGCCAACCTCATAGACAGATCATAAATTGAAGCTTGAAGATGCTTCTCAGATTTTGCAGAAGAAAAATTGCATATTAGATGGAATTCTCGCAAGAAATAAGATGGGAAAATACAATGAAATAATTAATAAATGAGGCAATCAAAATGACTACCTTCCTTTTGCGAGGATAAAGTTTGAATTATGTTAAGGAATCAATTCTTCCATTGATTCATGGTATCATCGAAAGTATCACCAACTTTACCTTTCAAACGAGATTTTATACTTTTTTCTTTAGAAAGAAGATGAGTATTTTCTTCTTTTAAGGAGGAATGGGAGTTCTTCAGTAGATCATAGTCATCTTTGAGACTGTTGACTTTTACGCTCAGAGCTAATCTACGTTTTATAAGTTTCTCTTGTTCAGAGGCAGATGATTCGGTTATCTTTTTAAGTTCATCTTTCAATACACGAAGAGATTGCTTTTGGTTGTCACACAGCTTTTGAAGATTACTCAATTGCTGCGAATAAACCATTGTTTTACTCACAAAGCTACGTTTCTCTTGAGATAGGGTTTTGTTTTCATCTAATAAAGATTCCACCCTCAAATTAATCTGATTTAGCGAATATAAAAGTTGAGTGGCTTCATTAATTAGGCGATCTCGTTCACAAATTAAATTAGCTGATTATTCTCATTCTTAAGATTATTTATCTCGTCAATTGAATATGTGTGAAGAGTATTCAATCTATCAAATTGATTCTTCCAAGACTCTTTCCCAATGCGGGCCTCATCAGTGATTGTTTCCCATTCAAGTATCTTCAATAATTGGTTATGTTTTGAAGCTAAATATGCGTCAACAAATAAATAAAGAAAAATTAAGTACATAGAAAACAAAGAATTATTGAGGCAAAAACAGAGGCAAGAAAGTTATACCTTTCAGATCATCATTTCTGCTGCGAAGATTTTCGCAGTCTAATTCAGAATTGCGAAACTTATGATCGAGAAGTTCACATTCTAAAGTTTTTGCTTGAAGATTCTTCTTCAAGGTTTCAATTTCACTTTCTAAAGCAGTTAGATTAGACGAAGAACCGCAGGATCCAAGATGCTTGCTTAGAATCATACAAATATCATGTCTCGCAGGGTCTGTAGAAGATTTCATAGCATCATACAAAACTTCAGATAATATTTGAAAAGCAGCTTCAACCCCTATTGATATTTCTTGAGAAGAAGGAAGAGGTTTTGGCGACAATAACTTGAAGATTAGAATCATTCGCGGTAGTAGGAGTGGAAGAAGGAACTTGGTTAGTCGCAGTTATAGTCTCATTCACCGCAACATCCTTCATCGCAACTTCATTCACCACGGCTTCATTCACCGCAGTTTTATTTACCGTGGTTTCATTCACCACAGTTTCATTAATCGCAGGATCATTGGCTACTGATTCATTCACTTTAGTTCCAGCTATTAAAGATTCATCCATCGCAACTTTTGAAATATTGATGGAAATATTAGCATCAATAGTTTTATTTGGAATTGATGAAGAAGTAGTATTGGTGTTAATATTAGAATTTACGCGAGGAGAAGGAGAAGATTTATCTTGCGGCGGAACAGGGTCTACAGGCAAGAAATCAAGAATATCCACTTCATCTGGAAGAGCTTTAATTTGACGAGAACGCTTAAGAGGTCTAGAAATATTTTCTTCACCCTGCGAATAATAATGTAGATAAGAAATAGAGGCAACAATATTGTTATTTCAAAAAAATAAGTGTTTCTTACTACCTCATCATTCTCAGATCTTTTCGTCTTTCCAACACGCCTTTTTTGAGGAACTTTAGGGTTAGGGTTTTTGACAGTAATCTTAATCTGATAAGTAGTGTTACTGAAAAGGATAATATAGAATATGGGGATTACAAAGAAAATCAGGCGATAGAAATGATGAAACATTAACAAAATAAGGTTCAAGATAAGAACATACCTTTGAGTCTCCATTAGAGCAGCAACAGGAAGGATATTAGGAAAGAAAAAGTTGCAGATGAAAAATAAAGAAGTTGAAGAAAATAGAGAAGGTGAAAGAAAATCTTTCCTCGAGTGGGACATCTATTTATAGATGAAGGATGGGTAACCGGGTTGATCGGTAAAAAAGTAAAGATTGACACGTGCCAACGGTAAAACGTAAAATAGGGAACTTTGTCGGGTAAAAAGTAAGGAGTTGCGGCAAATCAAGAAACTTAAATTCTCATGATCTTTATCTTCTTCGCAGAAAAGATATGAGAAGAGGAAAGATGTAGGATCAGAATATTGTCACAACAATATTCTTGCGAAATAAACAACAGATATGCGACACATCAATGATATTCTGCGACACATCTCAAAGTGACGTAAGAAATGACATATCAGATGAAAACGACGGAAACATGAGTAAAGTGTGACATTTCTGCGACGAACCAATAAAACTTGCGAATGATTAAGGCGGTGCTAACTGTGATTTATCGCAAGAACTCATATCCGAAATTAAAGGGAATCTTAACTGTAAATGAGCTGTAATCCATTATGTAAATGTCTATATAAAAGAAATGAATAGTTCCAGAGAGAGAGAGATGAATTTTTGAGTGCTAAGAAAGTTTTTAGGAGAGAGAAAATCTTATTAAGTGAATTGTATTCTTGTTTACTATAATTATTTTAAGATCATATCAATAAAGAGGTACTTAATCTTCAAATTGTGTCATAAATTCTTGAGTTGGGTGTAGTGTGGGAATTCATGCAACTACATTTTGGCGCCAGAAACAGGGATGAATAGTTGAAAATCATAGCAAAAGTTAGGTAAAAGAAAGAAATTATTCAAGAGTTAGAAGAATATCAAGAAAATTGGTGGAAGAAAAGATGGTTGAAGTCAAAGATAATCAAAAGAAATTGGAGTGTGATGTAATAACAAAGATGATGATAGATAAGTTCCATGAAGATATTAGAGGAAGGATACACAAGCGAGATTTTGAAGGAAAGAAAATCATAACGGTAGATGAGGCATCACCGCTAAAAGATTGGTAAAAACATAAGATCACATTCACGGCAGCAGAAATTCCGAAAGAGAATTTAAGTCATACATCTCCATTGGTGATCATAGTGTATGTTGTACCAACAAGAAAAGAGAAATCAGTAAGATCTACAGAAGAGAGGGATGTGAATAGTTTCTTCTGAGTAACAGCCATGTCAGATTGATTTTTGACAAGAGTTTCTTTCACCTTTATGAGATCGCCTATAGTAGGCGTATTTTCTCTGATTTCTTCAGGAGACCAGCCTAAGAGTGGATTGTTGATGGCCCCAGTGCCGTCACTTGCAGGGGTGATCACTAGAGCACTAGTATCTGGAGGAGTAGTAGTGGCAGGTTATGCCGGAGGAGTGGTAGTAGCAGGTTGCGCCGGATGAGTAGTGTTGGAAGTACCACTAGAACTTGCGATGTTAGGGTCGGGTGTTGAACCCGGATTGGTAACTGAACCATACCTAAGACCGACCATCTTTGTGAGAATTAAGATTTCAACCGAGAGAATAATCTCCCACCATGGTCGCCAATCTGTATATGGGGCAAAACGAGTTGCTAGTTTTTACGGAATTGAGGAGACGACCGTACGGAGGAATCTCTTTGAACCGAGTGAACTATTAAACCTCACACGGATGCACTGCAATGAGGGAGTGCTTTGAATTCGAGAGATAAATCTATAGTACTCCGCCTAAACCAAGACAATGTCCACTCCAGAGTAAATTCGGTGACAAGAGAGGATGGGTCGATCTGTATGAGGGAAGATGAGAAATATGTGAGATCAATGGTGATAGATATTGTAGGTGTGTTGTGTATTCTGAAATAAGATAAGTTCTGAATGATTGAATTTGCTCTGTTGAGAGTAATTGCTCAGATGTTGAGTTATTAATCTCTTGTTGTCTGTTTGATGTGAGATTGTTCTCCTTTCAATCATGATTCAGAGACTTATTTATTTTGATAGAATTATAAACACCATGATCCCATGAAGTGTGACAGTTGATGGAATAAAAGAGTGGAGAAGTGTAAATCATGTTAAAACCAGTTGCTCAACATGCAGAGACTTGGTTTATTTTCAATCCACTACTTTTTAACTCCACCAACTGATTGCACGACTTGCTCACATTCTCATTGTGTGTATGAACACACATGTTGTAGATCGCCAGATCAAAACCCTAGTTAATATCCCCCATGTGACACGATTGATGTCTCGTGATTGATGAGTCTGTAAGGCATACGTGTATTTAGTTAGTCAGTTGATGACTTCATGACTTCATGGGACGATGAGTCCTTGTATTTTTAAGTCAAACATGATTTGAAAATGTTCTGAGACTCACGAATTTAACATGTCTGTTGAGACAGAGATATAATTCTCGAATAAATGCTAATAACTAAAGTGAACGAATATTGTTCATTTGATGAGTCGTTGAATATTGATAGTTGAACCAATATTCCTTGATGCGGGCAAATATTGCTCGTTTGATGAATTACTGAATATTGATAATTGAACCAATATTCGTCAGTACGAACAAATTCGTCAGTATTGATAATTGAACCAATAATCGTCAGTACGAACAAATCAAGGAATTTCATGGGATCAAGGAAACATAAAAAATAATAATAATAATAAAATAAGGGGCATGTGGGACCGGCTAGGGAATGATCGGACAGCTGGGCCCCGGTCCCACGAGTTTCCCTAATTTTATATTATTTTTCATGATTTGAAGGAAATATCATGAAATTAATGAGTTTTCATGAGATTTGGGAAATAATAATAAAATATTGAGGAATCATGAGGTGTGGGACTAACCATGACTAGGGCATAGCTGAACGGTTAGTAAACACGGTCCCACGACACCTTTACCAATTTTATATTATTTCCTTGATGCGAAGGAAACACGATGAAATTGAGGAGTTTCCTTAAAACGAAGTATATTTGTTCAAACGAAAAGATTTTCATGAGATCAAGGAAAATAATAAAAATATGATAAAATATATAATTTGGGCGTGGGACTGGTCACGGCGTGGCTGGACGACCGGTGAGCCCAGTCCCCTAGCGCCTTGACTAATATTTTATTTATTATTTTCTTTCCTATTTTGCATAGGTTCATCGTCTCGTCGTATTTTGAAATACTCATTCGTGCATTCAGGTGCTTTTTAGTGCATTATTTTCGAGTACAACTGCACCATTTTGGTCGGGGATTACTCAATAGTGGCTCAGACGCCCGTATGTTGAATATTTATCACTAACCCATGGAATTATGCTGGAAAGAACCACAGATTGAAGTGACGAAATATTATGAAGAATCGTAGAATATTTCTGAATATTCAGTTAACAATTAGAAATAATTAATTGATGGCTCTATACTAGTAGGCATGCTATCTAGGAGAATTAATTATCTAAGAATTGAGAGATATGAGCTTGTTGAAGCGTCATATTTCTTTTATATAGTAAGGGAAACCATTGTTGCGTCCTGAAGACGTTATTGCTCTATACTAGAACGCAAGCTGTCTAGGAGCCGTCCAATCTTTCGATTCTATAGAGAAGTAATTACCGAAATTGCTCAGTATTCATGAGATATGTTGTTTCCTCAGCTTTGAAACTACACATCTATATGTACCCTGAGAGACGATATTCTCAGTCAGAGATTCTTGTGGCATGAGATTTCATGCTTTAATGGGAGACATGAGCCTCAATACTCATCTGATTGCTGGATCAGGAGCATGTATAATTATGGTTTTATGATTATATCCCTTGTCGAAAATCCACCATCTACATTAAGTCCCCTGCTTAGTGAGGGACAGTCATGTTCCTCAGTCAGCACTGAATGGTGATTTTCCGGTTACAAACGATATAATAAGTAATTGAACTTAGTCGTAAGATAAGACCTTGCCGGATTTTTTATAGTACGAGAAAACCACACCTTGAACGAATATTCAAGTGGCATGATAGAGCGTCGCCTATTGAGCATGAATTGGTGTTGAACCGCTGATTTTGATGACGGGGCCTTGGTCGTTTTAGGATTCATGGGCCCGGCCCAAAAAGGAAATCCTTGTGAAATTAGGTTTTGGAAATAAAAATTGATATAAAAGGGAATTAATCCCCCTTTTTTCACCTTGGCCAACCACAACCTTCATCAACTCATCATCTCCCTTACGTCAACAGGAGAAAAAGGAAAAAAATCATCAGAGCACCGCCGCCGTCCGACCGGAGCAATCACCGTCCGACCAACTTCCGGCCGGAGCCGACCAGGTACGCATTTTTTTTTGCTGAGTTTATGAGTTGTTCATGCTTTAATCATGTTGAAATTATATACATATGCATATATAAGCGTGTGTTTTGTTGAAAACCCTCGTTTTAGAAAATGTATGTTCGTTCCATCGTTAGTTTAAGAAACTAGTAATAATCCATGATTTAGGAGAGATTTTTTTTTAGATATATAGACATGTGTCCAGTGATAAAATTTTGTTCACGAGCTTTCATGAAAACTAAAACTTTATCTTAAAATATATGAGCCTTCACAAAATCGAAATAAACCCTTGTTTCGAAGACGTATGATAGTACGAAGGAAAAAAAATATATATATAATCGTGGCCTGTTCATGGATTTTTTTTTTTTTATGAAACCGTGGAATACCCACAAATTTTATTTGGTGAGCCTTGCTTACCTCAATTTTTTTTTATATTTACGTGAGTAAATCACGTTTTTCATTTATATATATAAATATATATATATATTAAAATCAAAACTTGAATTTTATGCAGTCATTAGCAGTAAATAATTATTTATAATGAAATAATGTTTTGATTTTCATAATTCCATGGTGAATGTTCATGCAGTAGAAATATTAATGATTTTATGAAAATCAAAACATTATTTCATTATAAATAATTATTTACTTCCATGGTGAATGTTCATGCAGTAGAAATATTCATGATTTATGAAAATCTGAGTTTTTTGCTCGTTTTTTGTAGGTTCGAAGAAACGAGCAAGTTTTGAAGTGTTAACTCTTGCATTACAATCACTACTGTTAGTGGAATCGTAAAAAGGTAAGAGTTGAGAATTACCATTTTGTAGATGTTTGCATGAGCATTTTTCCAAATACTTGATTTCGTTGATGTTTGCATCTTGTATGAATGATATACTGAAGTGGAATATTGTGGGCATGTTACAGCTACTTTGCAAGGATGTCTGACTCCCAAGAAAATGATATCTCCAGAGATGAAACATGCATGGATGAGACTTTTATTAGTGAAGAAGAGGAAAAAACACCTGGGATCAAGAATATTCCAAATATAGATGATGCATTTTTCCAGGTTCAGCAGGAAATCGAAAAACATCTCAAAACCCCAGCGTATCGTCTTCTGATAAATCCCAGGAGTATTACTCAAAAGAAATTGGTGACTTCTAAGGCAGTAATCCGCTTTGGTCTTGAACGAGGACTTTTTCTTGTGTCCGTCATAGAGTTTAAGCCTTCTCGACGACCTTTAGAAAAATTCTCTGGATGGGCGAGGCACATGCTGGGTTTCCCTCGCATTAGAGCTATGCTGGATCAGGCACAAGTAACAAGGGTTATTCAAGTATCTGGAGACTTGTTCATTTTTCATGATGTGCGAGGCATAGTGGCTCTACTTGCTCGTTGGTGCATTCTGACCCATACCTTCATATGCAGATGGGAGAGTTTACCATCACCTTAGAGGATGTATCTGTTTTATAGCATCTTCTAATCACATGCAATCTTCCTGAGATTTATTCAGCTGAGGAGACGGCAACTTCTAATATCTTGGCAGTAGAAATGGAAAGGATCAACAAGGAGTCTAGAAAGTATTGTTATGCTTACTGGTTAACATGTTGGTGTCTAAGAGATGAGGCTCCTGATAGTCTCATTGACGGTATGTTATCTATTGCTACTTTTTTATGCTTATGGATGTCCAGAGACGTATTTGAAGATAGCGGAAATTTGTTGAAGCCATTTTTGATTCCTTTTGCTATCAAGATGGATCAAGGTGAGCAACTTCCAATAGGTAGCCTATTCTTAGGTTCTTTATGCTCTAACTTAGACTCCCTGGTTATAGATTCCAGTGTATCGAATGGCTTTATGAAGATTGAATGCTATGCCAACACGATGTTTCTTCAAGCTTTGATGTGGGAACATTTTAAGAATTACGCTCCCATTACTCATACTATCTTGCCAGGACCGAATGTTGATGCTCGTAATCATGTTTTCTCTAAGAAAGACAATACCAGGATCATGCGATGGTCTACAAAGCAGCATCGATTCAAGACACGCCTCATTGATGTGTTAGACGATGAATCCGAGTTCGATTTCCGCCCATGGGTGGCAATTCCTTCTTATATTTCTCATCTGGAAACTTTTAATACTGGAGAGAGTACCGCTTTGGCGTCTGGTGCAGGTCTGAGCATTGGCGAAATATCTTTTATGTTGAGCTGCACTACTAGTCACTTTATATCAGTGATATATGGAGAACTTTCAGTGGAGGAATATAATATTAATAGGGAGGTTCGACAAATGGGTATGGATCAGTGTGTTCTAACTTTTCAAAGAAGGAATCGTCGGTTGAGCAACTTATGACCCATTTAAACTGTACACATATGGAAGGAAGTGATGTATGGTTCCCTTGCTCCGAGAGAATTTCATATGTAACTCCAGGTTATGTAGAATTTTGGAATCAATAGCTTGAGCGTTTATATGATTTTGTAATGGTTGGTCAACCTCCGGTGAAAGATCCTCCTTCTGCTGAGATGATTTCTACTTGACCAAGATTGAAGTATCTCTTTGGTAATGATAAACGAAAGACGTCTCCAGGATGGTCACAAGTATGTGCCCTTTGTGTAATCTTCATAAAATTATGATAATTGTATTTTGATCATTGTATTAAAAAAAAAAATCACAGGACGGTCGTAGCGTAAAACCTCGAATCCATGTAGGATTTTCAGAAACTGAAGCAATTATTCATGGTATATAAGGCAGGAGCAAGAATTATAAGTTGTTACCCAATACCATAAAGTCCCCAGTTGTTTCTTTGGTGAGTTGTCAATACGTCTTTCACCATGACCCTTTCTTATCCATGTAATTAGGATTATAAAACCGATATTTGTTATTTGGTTACAGAATTTTTCTCCCTCAAGTATTGATGGTCTTCAATTCTCTGCTGCTGGGCAGACGATTTCTGAAGAAGAAGCTGAAGTTAGTATTTCTTCATATAACAAGTTACGATGCTTAGTAGATGAAATGATAATTATTGAAAATACATCCAGGAGGATGTCTCCATGGAAGTGGAGAGTACTGGTGATGTTCGCTCGAAGAATGACGATAAAGAAAACTTCCAGAGTTCAAAACCGAATGAAAGTAATGGTATTGTCGATGTCGATGCGAGCAATTCTGGTTCTTTGAATGCTTCAGAGACCACCCAAGTAAGTATTTCCCTTGCATTTTATCCATATAAGGATAAACATGTTGATTTATGAGTGAATGAATGAGAATGCATGTGAATATATGAAAATCTTTGCCGAAAATACGTCACCATAAAATTCATGAGTCTTTTAGAAAAAATGCCATAAAATCTTCATCCGATGTCAACTTTTCGCAATATACATATGTTTCCTTATGCCAAGGAAATTTCCAAGCTTTTCCAAGAATCTTTTTATGTTTTGAGCAAGTTTAGGGGTCGAAATAGACGAAACAGTAAACATCCAGGAGACTTTCAGGAAATTTTCAGCTGTCATGTAGTCCAAAGTTTCGACCACATATTTTTGCTAGTTCATCCGATTGCTATGAAATTTTGATATGCTATATATAACATCCAAAATAAGATAATGGTATATAACTCAACCCTTTATTATTCACCAATTGCTCTCAGTTCATCATTTTGTAAAGGGCAGTGTAAAATCTTCTCAGGCGAGCTTGTTGTAAAACCTGTTTCCATTACTTTCATGTTATTTGCTGATGTTGTGAATGCATAATGATGAAATCTGATGATGTTAAATCATTTATATACTGGATTTTATATTTTTTTGGATTTTCATGCTTGGATGGCTCTAATCTCATGTAATTTTCATATTAGGTGTCAAATGTCGAAGTTGAGAATAATGGAGCCACTTATGATGTCTTGAGCAACCCCGAGGCTATTAATAAAGAGACAACCATATATGCACTTCAAGTCCATGAGAGTGTTGTTGTTGATGTTGTTTAAAATGCAGAGGCTTCAATTGTTGTTGCTTCGGTGGCGGAAGAAGCTGAACCATGCATTAAAGAAGCTGGAGAAACTATTTCTATGACTATAGAAGTGGCTCCAGTGATTGAGAATCGTATAGTGGTGTACGAATACCCAAGTGCAGGAATTGTTTTTGATCCTCCCTTTGATGCATCACTCCCATATCACGGACTAGTTGGTGGATTCAGCGTTCCCATTAGATATGCCAACTTGTACGAGAAAATATGAAAGAAATTTGGTCACATCATCGTAACTAGAGACCCAAAGCGTGCTTATTCTTTAAAAATGCAAGTAAGTGTTTTCTTGCGCTTTGTAACTGATATATACACTAGGGACATAAATACTGTGACTCCAGATATACTCTTTGATTGGGAGTTCAACTTGGAGAATTCTGAGAGACTTGGATTCAACGTGAGGTGGCTTCGTAAGAAGATGAATGCTATTAAGGACTCATGTGAAAATAACATACCCTTTCCCAATGACGTTGTGATAGAGAAGGAAGACAAAATTGCCAGGCTGACTGAAGAGATGAACATGGAGAAGGTGGATTTACAAGTCTTGAAGGATTTAGAGGAATAAAAATCTTTCTTTGCTGATTTTGTTTGATTCATTTTCATAATATCTTGAACTTCTGAACTTCTGAGAGATGCAAGGTTTTATTTTTGGTTTTGATTGGTTTTGCATAAGTAGATGATTGAGGGTTTTCTTTGGGTTTGATAGAGCTTTTCTTTAAGTAAACTAAATTTTGATAAATTGTTGAATTTAAATTACTGAATGCAGGTATTGCAAACATTTTGGAGGAATTGAAATACAATGAAAGAAAATTCTAAACGCCAAATATTTGAGGTGCACATGCCTTGAATCATCTAATACCTCGAATATCCAAAACCTTAAACGTCAAAGGCCTTGAGCCAATTCTCATATATCACGGCCACGGTCTCCTTGTTGTCCATGTTAATTAACTTGTAGTATCCACCAGCAACAGACTTAGAGATCATAAAAGGTCCTTCCAAGTTGGAGTTCTTTGCAGAATAAAAGTTACGCTTAGTTGCTTTGAGAACTAAATCTCCTGCCTGGAATTTGTTAGACTTGATCATTCGTGCCCTAAATATTTTTTGCTGGTTTGGAATTCTTCATGCAGTGGAGTTCCATGGATGTGGTATGTATGGACACTCATGTAGAGGAGAGTATTTGAGATACTGTTTGCCATGCTTGGATATGTCTTCAGCAATAAACTTTTTGATTGTATGCTCGATTTGAAGAAGCTCTGAACTTAACCATTTGGTGAAATATTACTAAGGCGAGGTTATCCATTCATAGCATTTTGCAATTGCTAAGTTGTCGGTGGAGTGGAGCCCCAAAACCAAAGCAGCATGTTTGAAAACTGATAATATGGACACATGAGGAGGAATAAGACTTGCCTGATCGCGAAACCTTTTGATGAAAGCATTTGCATTTTTTTTAGGCTTTTATATCATCTCCGTCAAGGCTTTGACTTCCTTTAGATACTCAAATGGGGTATACTCTATTTCTTCTTCTGAATCAGAGATTTCCTCAATGGAGAAATATGCAACTGAAGTTGAAGGTGTTGGGGTTACCTTTCCAGTATGAACCCACGTACGTCCAAGGATCATGTCATATCCTGGATCTTCTCGGATTATGTAAAACTTGGTTTCTGTCCAAGTTGAGTTCACCTTCATCTCGAGAATGATGTAGCCATAAGCATCTCTGGGCGTTCCTTCATGATCTATGATTGAGATCGGAGCATGAATGGCTTCTTGTCGTGTGATACCAGCAGCTCTAAGAGTTTTCAGAGGGATAATATTGGCAGTAGTGCCAACATCAATCAATTCTCGTTTGAACTTATTTCCTTTGACATGGACTATGGCGAGAAGTCCCCATTCGTACATTTCTTCGTCTTTTGTTGAGGGCGGCTAAGGAAATGATTCTTGAATCAATAAACGCTTCCCTGACATGATGTGATTCAGTGCACCGAACATGTCTCCCCTTTGATCCTTTGATAAGTATATCAATCTGCAGACATGCTCGATTAAGGATTGAATTGCTTCTTTCATAGGTGGTTCATAAAGGATGAAGGTTCTAACTGGGAGAGGATATATGTGAACTTCTTCAGTCCCCAAGTTGAGTTCTCCTGATTCGATCTTTTCCTTAAATATGCGCTTCAAAGTTCTGTAATCACTTGTTTGATGGTTGACAAACCTATGAAAGCGACAGTAACGAGGATTTTCCATGGCCTCTTCAGTTGGCTCTTTCTTGACATATGATAGTTTGATTGCGCCGTCTTGAACCCAGACATCTAGAAGTTCAATAACTTCCTCAATAGAGTAGGGGAAATCAGGTGCCTCTGGATCAGTTTCTATGTGTTGAGCAGGAACTTGCATATTATCCTTCTTTTGTGTCTTTGAAGGGGTTGAGGAACTATGTTTGCACTGTGGATCATCCTTTCGTTTGCTCCCTTCTTCAATAAAATTTGTAGAAGTTTGGAGGCTATACTGTTTGTTGATTAAACATCTACTACCTTGAGTCTCTCATGGCTCTTCAGTTTTTGTAGTCTTAGCCCTCTCCAATAAAGCAGGTTCAGTAGTTGTTGATCTCTTGGCTGCTTCATGAAGTTCTTGGAAAGTCTGGAACCTGAGATTTTCTAACTTTTGATACTTCCTGGTACGATATTATTGTACCAGGTATATGCCTTGCCTTTCAGGGACTTTCAAATTCCTTCAGACGGACGGTATGGTTGTGTTCATGTTCACCCAGTGCTTCAAGAAATCGATAAATATGCTCTCGAGCATTGCCTGTTCCATCATAAAGTGTGAAGGTTGGAGAGGTGTAGCCTTTTGGCATAGGAATCCTTTGTGTAGAAGCATGATATGGAGGTTGGTGACGATGGACATAAGGTGTGTTGTCTTTTCCACGGTCCTCCAAAAGACGTTCTAGGTCTTC
Organism: Papaver bracteatum; assembly: GCA_023529315.1. Lineage (NCBI taxonomy): Eukaryota > Viridiplantae > Streptophyta > Magnoliopsida > Ranunculales > Papaveraceae > Papaver > Papaver bracteatum. The sequence goes on along the minus strand of JAJJWX010002683.1, from coordinate 432,121 downwards.
ATGGGTGATGAAACTGGATGACTATTTTGCTGGTGGATTCTCTACATCTTAAGGAACTTCCTTATCCTCTACTACATAGATTGGAGTGACCTCGGGATCAGCATCTAAAGACGTTTCTTTAGCTTTTCCTTTCTCCTGAGTTTTCTCTAACATCTTGTCTATAAGAGTCTTGAGATAGTTTAATAGTTCCTTCTGAGTAGCAGCCAAGAGTTTCTTGCACCTTCATGAGATCGCCTATAGTAGGCTGATTTTCTCTGATTTTTTCAGGAGACCGGCCGAAGGGTGGATTGTTGATGGCCCCAGTGCCGTCACTTGCAGGGGTGATCACTGGAGTACCAGTATTCAGAGAAGTAGTAGTGGCAGGTTACGCCGTAGGAGTGGTAGTAGGAGGTTGCGTCAGAGGAGTGGTATTGGCAGTACCACTATAAATTACGATGTTAGGGTCGGGTGTTGAACCCGGATTGGTAACTGAACCAGACCTAAGACCGACCATATTTGGGAGAATTGAGATTGCAACCGAGAGAATAATCTCCTGTAGATTGGGAAAAAACAATTTGCTAGTTTTTACAGAATTGAAGAGTCGACCGTGTGGAGACTCCTTTTATCGAGCGAAATGTTGAACCTCACACTGATGCACTGCAAGAAGGGAGTTCTTTAAGTTCGAGAGATCAATATGTAGGACTCCGGCCTAAACCAAGTACAATGGTCGTTCCAGAGTAAATTCGGTCACAAGAGAAGATGGGTTGATCTGTAGGAGGGAAGATGATAAATGCTTGAGATCAATGGTGATCTGAGATTGTAGGTGTGTTGTGAATTCAACGTAAGAATGCTTTGAATGATTGAATTTTGCTCAATTAAGAGTGATTTCTCTGAATTCATGTAGACAAAAGATTGTCTGTATGAATTTTGATGAGAAATTTCTCATTGAGTCTAATGTCCGAGTGTTCGAATCTTGTTCTTTCAATCAGGATTCATAGACATTTTATAATGCCGGAGTTGAAAACACCATGATCCCATGAAGTGTGACATTTTGTTGGAATCACAATTACTCATCATGCGGAGACTTGGTTAATTTTCCACCCACCACTTTGCTGACTCTTCCAACTGATTGCACGACTTGCTCACATTCTCATCATGGGTGAACACACATGCCGTAGACCGGCAAACCAAAACCCTAGTTAATATCCCCCCATGTGACGCGATTGAGATCTCGTGATTGCGGATTCAGTTGCCGACATTATGGGACGATGAGTCCATGTAGTGCAGAGTTGAACATGATTAGCAAATTTTCTGAAACTCATGAATTAAATGCGTCTGCTGAGACGAGGTACTACTATAGAGCAAACTGTGTTGCTGAATTGCTTAATATTGATAGTTGAACCAATATTCTTTGATCTGAGCAAATATTGCTAGTCTGAGCGAATATAGCTAGTTTAATGAATTATTGGGAGCAGGACCAAATAAAATATTAATTTAAGTTACTGACTGCTGGGTCGAGCAAAATAAATAAGAATGTTGATCATGGAATCAACATAAAATTATCAGAGTGTTTGAATCTTCTCAGAATCACGTTTCTGTAGAGATCTGGATTCAAAACCCTAATTTTACCGAGATGATTTATTGCAAATCAACATAGGACCGGTTACATGGGATAACGGGTTCACCATATAACTCTCAGATGCCTGAATGAGCAAAAATACAAAAGTATCTTGAGGACCAGTTGGTGACATAATGATTAAATGCTGGTTTAATCATTTACTGAAATAATATTCGTGTGAGCAACAAATAATGAAACCTGGTTCATGGAAAAATGGGGAACCAACCAAGAGGTCATGAGACTGGCTCTTGGTGTCCACGGTACCAACATATGGTCATTTGAGCAAATTCCCCAATTGTTTGGAAAGAGTTTGAACCTAATACGAGCAATTGAGCGAATTAGGTTAAAACCATTAAAACATGCGGGACCAGTTGTTTGCAAGCCTCAGGGTCACCCTTGGTCGGTCAAGGGGATGTGCCCGTGTCACCATGGTGTCCGCGCTTCAGTCCTGAGAATTTTGATATTTTCTGGTGCACGTTTGAGCAATATTTTGAGAAAATATGCAAAATTCATGGTTTTGCTGAAACTGGGAAAAATGCATGAGATGAGGGAAAATAAAACAGGGAATTGCAAGGTGTGGGACCGGCCATGGCTAGGGCGTAGCCGGCCGCTGACAAGCACGGTCCCACATATTTTCCCAGTTTTATGTAATTTTATGTGTTTTCTCTGATTTGAGGGAAATTCCGTGAAACTGGAGAATTTGATGAAATTAGGGAACTTCCATGCGATGAGAGATGAAATAATAATAAAATAGAGAATGAGAGTGTGGGACCGGCAATGGCCAAGGCATGTCCGGGTCCCAAGACACTCTTCCCAATTTTATATAATTTTCATGATTTTAGGGAATTTTTACAAAATCAAAGAGATTTGTTAAAATCAAGGTATTTTGTTGAAATTCAGGGACTTTTCATGAAACCAGAAAACAAAACACCAAATAATAATAAAATAATGGGCGTGTGGGACCGGCTAGGGCATGGCCGGCCGGCTAGAGCCCGGTCCTACAAGTTCTCCCTAATTTTTAATATTTTCTATAATTTTAGAGAAAATACATGAAATTAGGTAATTTTCATGGTTTTAGGGAAAATTCATGAAATCAAGGAATTTTCATAATTTGAGAGGAAATAATAAAATAATGGGGACGTGAGGTGTGGGACTGTCACGGCTAGGACATGGCCGGATAGTTGATGTTCGGTCCCGCAACACCCTTCCCTAATTTTATTATTTTTGATAAAATCATGAGATTAGAAGGATTTCCCTGAAACGAAGGAAATTTGCTCGAACGAGAGAATTTTCATGAAATCAGGGAAAAATAGCAAAATATGATAAAATATAAAATTGAGCACAAGACTGGTCATGGCATGACCGTCCAGTTGATGAGCCCAATCCCCTGGCGCCTTTGCTAATAATTTATTATTATTATTTTTCCTTCCTATTTTGCATAGATTCATTGTTCGTTCATATTTTTTGAAATGCTCGTTTGCGCACTCAAAATGCTGGTCTGTGCATTATTTGATAAGTACACTTGCACCATTTTTGTTAGGGCTTATTCGATGCTCAGATACATGTTTTCGTTGAATATTTATCACTAACCCGTGGAATTATGCTGGGAAGAACCATGAATTGAAGTGACGAAATATAACGGAGAATCGCAGAATATTGCTGGATATTCAGATGATTTAAGATAATTAATTGATGGCTCTATACTAGAAGGGCTTCCTGTCTAGGAGCATTAATTATCCGAGGGTTAAGCAACATGAACTTGCTGGAGTGTCATATTCCTCTTGTATAGTCAGGGAAAACTTGGTTGCATCCCGAAGACGTTGTCGCTTTATACTAGCAGGCATGATGTCTAGGAGCCGCCCAATCTTTCGATTCTATGTAGTATGAGATGTGCCGTGGTCTCAGTTGGGAGACTACACATCTACATCTTCTCTGAGAGACTTTCTCCATCAGAGGTTTATGGCATGAGATTTCATGCTTAGAGACATGAGCCTCAATACTCATCCGATTGTCGGATCCGGAGTAATTACTGAAATTTCTCAGTATTCATGAGATGTGTCGTGGTCTCAGCTGAGAGACTATACATCTACACATACTCTGAGAGACAGCCTTCTCAGCCAGATATTTATGGAATGAGCTAGCTTTCATGCTTTAATGAGAGACATGGGCCTTAATACTCATCTGGTTGCCGAATATGGAGTATAGTTTTATAATTTTACCCTTTGTCAAAAATCCACCATCTACATTAAGTCTTCTGCTTAGTGAGGAATAGTCATGTTCCTCGATCAACATTGAATGGTGATTTTCTAGGTATAAACATAAATAAGTAATTGAACTTAGTCATAAGATAAGATATTACCAGATTTCGACTGAATGAGCAAACCATGGTTTGAGCGGAAACCCCAGTGGAATAATAGAGCATCATCCAGTGAGCATAAATTGGTGTAGAACCGCTGATTTGATGACAGAACCTTGGTCGATTTAGGATTCATGGGTCCGGGCCCATGAAAATAAATCCTTGTTTTAGGAATAGACGCTCGTTCGTTCGTAAGTATAAAGAATATACAAAATAGACCCGAGTCTAATGATATAAAATTTTGTCTATGAGCTTTCATGAAAACCGAATTTTTATCTTTTAAATATGTGAGTTTCACAAAGTGGAATAAACTCTCGTTTCAAAGGTGGATGCTCGTACGAGAGAAAAGTTTTTTTTTTTAATAGACGTACGTCTGTTAGTAATAAAAAATTTATTTATGAGCTTTCATGGAAAATTTTATCTTCGAGCTTTCGAAAATATTTTAAAATATACTCTCGCTTCAAAGACAAATGCTCGTGCGAGAGAGCAAAAATATATAGATATATTTTTCAAATTTACGTTGAGTTTCATGACAAATATTTATATATTTTGTAAAACCATGTTATGATTTTGAACAACTATCGAAAGTAGACATGGTTAAATAATGTCTGTATGTGAGTTTACATAATTATAGAATGGACGTCTGTCCGATTTTTGAAAATCAGTGAACGTTCACATAGTAAAAATTTATATGGGTGGTTCACGGTTTTATGAAAATGAAGTCATGATTTTGAATAATGAATTTTGCTCATTCTTGCAGGTTTGAAGGAACGAGCAAGTTTTCGAAATTCTGACGTTATAATCACTATAGCTAGTGAAATTGTAAATAGGTAATAGTTGGATCGTTACCATTTTTGTAGACGATGTTGATGTGAGCACTTTTGTTATGCTTTAATTCCACTGCTTTGATGAAATTTTTACCTCTGAATGACATTCTGAAGTAGAAATATCACATGGATACCACAGCTACTTTATATAGATGTTAAACGGCGGTTATGAGACCCCTTTAGTCGACGAATAGGAAGAAGCGGTGACCAAGAGTTCTCCAAATGCGGATGATGAATTCTTCTTGGCCCAATATAAACACGAAAAACGTCATCCAGGTTCGAGCACTGTAAAGTCCCCTATCTCTTTGGTGAGTTGTTAGTGCTCCTGATATCGTGAATTTTTCTAGTTCGTGCAATTAGGATCACAAGACCAAGGTTTGTTATTCCATTGAAGAACTTTACTCCATCAAGTATTGACGGTTTTCAATTTTCCATTGGGCAAGCGGCTTCTGAGTTGAGTGTCAAAGAAGAAGATGTAAGTACTTCTTCGTATAGTCGTTCATAGCATTCCTTGAATGAAATATCACTAATCATTGTTGATGTATCTAGGAGGAGATTTCCATGGAATGAGGGAGTACTGATGATGCCCATTCGTCTTTGGAGGATGGTGAAGAATAAAACCCCAGATTTCGAAACCGAGTGAAAGCAATAATGTTTCCAATGGTGATGTTGGCAATTCTGGTCCATTGAGCATTTTAGGGACCACTTCAGTAAATATCCTTTGTATATCTTCTTCATAGAAGTATGAAATTTCTGATTTGTGAATGAATGAACGAGGACCCATATGAAATGAATGAAAATTTTGCCGAAATACATCACCAAAAAATTCAGACTTCAGCCTTTCAGTAAAAACGCTGTAAAATCTTCATACAATGTCGGATTTTCGCGATATACCCATGTTTCTTCATGCCCAGGAAATTTCCAAGATTAATAAAGAAGCTTTTTGAGTTTTGAGCAATTTCAGGGCTTGAAAATGGCGAAACATTAAACTTCCATGAGATTTTTCAGAACTTTTTCAGACCATACATTGTCCAACGCTTTGACCACATCTCCTCTCTCGTTCACCGGATTATTATGAAATTTTAACATGTTGTATAGGACATCCATATGAAGAGAATGGTATATAACTCTCCCTCAGATTCCTTGTAGATTGCTTCCAGTTCATCATCTTGTACAGGGCATAGTAGAGTCTATTCAGACGAGCTTGCCGCAAAACATATTTTCATGACTTTCATGTTATTTGCTTGCGTATTGAGTGTATAATGATGAAAATTGATGATGTTGGACTGTTTGTATGCTGTATTTTATGATTTGATTCAGTTTCATGTTTAGATTGCTCTAACCTCGTGTAATCTTTGTATTAGGTGCCAAATACCGAAGTTGAGGATATTAAAACCAATAAGGATAACTCGAGCTACCCTGGAGTTATTGATGAAAAGATAACCATCCCTGAACTTCAAGGCCATGATAATATTGTCACCGAAGTTATGGAAACCTCAATTGTTGTTGCTTCACTGATAGAAGAAACTGAGCCACCAGTAGAGAAGACTGAAGAAACTGTTGCAGTGGAGCGTCAGTCCCCAATGTTTTGTTAAATCTCTTTTTTTTGTTTTCCTTTCTTCTGGCAAGACCTAAATAGAGGACCCGGGTAGAAAAATTGATGTAAAGATCCAGATGGTAGAAGCTGGAGGTACCTTGATGAAGGATTTAGCGAAATTACCCGGTGGAGATCGATCGACCGTAGGGGTTATGAACCCCGAATTTCTGCTTGCATGTTGTATGCTCTGGAAGCTACGGGAACCTCATACGATGTCATAATTTTATGCTTGACCCCAACTTTTGAAGCTAAGAGACTGAGTTATCTCACGAGACAAGAATCACTCAATTTGGAATTATTGAGGTCATCCAACGAAGTGTGCATATTTGTAATTTGTAATCCCGTATAAATTTTTTCAGATTTCATAGACCTGACGGTAAAAGCCATATCTTTCAGCCCGTATGTCCGATTGATGCCCCCTTTTGGATATTGTAGAAGAGACTGTAGATGGGGCAAAAAGATTTGCTAGTTTTTACGGAATTGAGGAGACGACCGTACGGAGGAGACTCCTTGAACCGAGCGAAATGTTCAACCTCACACCGATGCATTGCAAGAAGGGAGTTCTTTGAATTCGAGAGATCAATTTGTAGTGCTCTGGCCTAAACCAAGACAATGGCCGTTCCAGAGTAAATTCGGTCATAAGAGAGGATGGATCGATCTGTAGGAGGGAAGCTGAGAAATGTGTGGAATCAATGGTAATCAAATATTGTAGGTGTGTTGTGAATTCTAAATATGATAAGTTCTGAATGATTGAAATTGCTCAGTTGAGAGTAATTTCTCAATTGATGAGTTGTTGATCTCGTGTTGTCTGTGAGACGTGAGATCGTTTTTGTTCTTGTCGTCGTTGTTGTTTCAATCATGATTCAGAGACTTATTTATATTGATGGAATTGTAGACACCATGATCCCATGAAGTGTGACAGTTTATTGAATCAAAGAGTGGGGAAGTGGAAATCGTGTTTGAAACCAGTTGCTCATCGTTCGGAGACTTGGTTGATTTCCCATCCACTACTTTGTTAACTCCTTCAACTGATTGCACGACTTGCACATATTCCATCGTGTGTTTGAACACACATGTCATAGATCGCTAGACCAAAACCCTAGTTTATATCCCCCCAAGTGATACGATTGACGTCTCGTGGTTAGTCTATTCAGTTGTTGACTTCATGATTTAATGGGACAATGAGTCCATGTATCTACTGAGTTGAACATGATTTTGTAAAATGTTCAGAAACTCATGAATTTAACGTGGACATTATTCTCACGTTGATAGTTAAGGCGAGCAAGTATTACTCTGATTTGTTGAATATTGATAGTTGGACCAATATTCCTTGATTTGAGCAAGTATTGCTCATCTAATGAATCATTGGTGTCGTGACCAAAATAAAGCATTAATTAAAATACTGGTAGTTGAACCAAGCATAATTAATAAAAAATTTGATCATGAGATCGTCGTAAAATTATTAGTGTTCGAATCTGGAATTATGATCCTTGGACTCAGAAACCCTAATTTGATCAATTGATGACCAATTGATGGTTTATTTGAAAATTAACCATGGAATGAAGGAGAACCGACTTCATGGGACCGTGGGTCGACCATGCATCTCCATATGCTCGTGTGAGAAAATCCCAAGGCCTCTTGAAGAGTTGATGATTTGTTGATGAAAGAATGATCAAATGCTGGTTTAATCATTTATTCGAAAAATGCTCGTCTGGGCCTTAAGTGATAAAACCTAATTAATTATGAAGAGATGAGAGACCGACCAAGGGGTCATGAAACTGGCCCTGGGTGGTCATGGGATCAAATGATGATCGTTTCATGAAGTTCCAAGTTGTTGCTCTCTTTCCTATCTTTTCTCTTTGAAACTTCCCAAAACAGTGCTTGATTTCCCCAATTTCTTCCTGATTTTCCTTGATTTGTTTGGTATGATCTGATATTTCAGATCTGCCAGACATATCATATAATCTTATGTAAATTATAAATAAATAAACCATCACTCTCTTAAGTGATTTAGGTTTTAGTTAGTTTCAATAATAAATCATCAATGGCATGTAGTTCTTGCCATTTAGATGTTTTCTCATCGCTAATGGTTTATATTGGCCATTTAGTTGTTTTCCTATCTGTATTAACATCGATCTTTTATATATTCTGCAACAATTTGTTCAAGTGTGGTCATATATTCAAGTATATTTTAGGAGATACTTCGTTCAAACATGATGTGAATCCTTTTATACAAGATCAGTGGCTGCTGGTTGTAACTATAATTTTATGGGCGATTTTCTTCTTCTTAGTGGAGAATCATAGTTTGAAGACTCACAAATCATGGGCGATTTTCTTCTTTTCAACGGAGAATCAGAGTTTGAAGACTCACAAATCAAAATCAAAATGGTTGAATTTAATTTCAAAAACCATTTGTCGTAATTCCTCTTGGAATTACATGCAATTAGTATGTATGGTGCACTCTAGTTCCTTTGTAATAGGAATTTTCATCATCACTTGTATTATTTTTTGTTTGAATCCGATGTACGAATTGTTGACAGTTTATTAATTAAAAGTTCGCTTTTTTCCTTCAAAAAAAAATACGTGCAATTGCGCAAATTAGGTCAAACCGTGAAAATACACGGGACCGGATCATTGCGAGCCAAGGAGCCAACCCTGGTCATCAAGGTAACATGCACATATCGTCAAAGTGTTCGTATCTCAGTTCTGAGAATTTTGATATTTTCTGGCGTGCAGTTGAACATCCATTTGAGAAAATATGAAGAAATTAGGGGTTTTTGATGAAACCGTCAAAACTTCATGAGATGAAGGAAAAATAATAAAAAAAGTGAAGGAATCATGACGTGTGGGACCGGTCATGGCCAAGGAGCCCATCCCACAATGTTTTCCTATTTTGTATAATATTTTTTCATGATTTTAAGGAAACATGATAAAACAAATGAGTTTTTGTTGAAATCAAAGAGTTTCCATGAGATGAAGGAAATAAAAATATTAATAATAATAAAATAAGGGGTGTGGGACCGGCTTGAGCATGGTTGGGCGGCTAGGGTCCGGTCCCGTGAGTTTTCCCTTATTTTATGTATTATTTCATGATTTGAAGGGATTTTCATAATTTTGAAAGACTTTTCATAATTTGAAGGAAATATCATGAAATCAAAAAAATTCATAAAATCAAGGAAATATGACCGGCCAGCTTGGGCCCGGTCCCACAAGTTTCCTTAATTTTATGTATTTTCCATAATTTGAAAGAATTTCATAATTTGAAGGAAATATCATGAAATCAAGGAATTTCATGGGGTTAAGGAAACATGAAAAATATAGTAATGATAAAATAAAACATATGGGGCCAACTAGGGCATGAACGGCCGTCTATGGCCCGGTCCCACGGGTTTTCTTAATTTTATATTATTTTTCATGGGATCAAAGAAGTATCATGAGATTAAGGAGTTTTCATGAAATCAGGGAAATAATGAGGAACCAATAGGTGTGGGGCCGGTTGGGATCAAGACATGGCTGGTTGGCCAATGATCATGACTCTACCATATTTTCCCTAATTTTATATTATTTCCTTGGTGTGAAGGAAACACCATGAAACTGAGTTTCCTCAAAACGAAAGATATTTGTTCAAATAAAAGGATTTTCATGAACTCAAGGAAAATAACAAAAAATATGATAAAAATATGAAACTGGCGTGGGATTGACCACGACATGTCCGGACGGTCAGTGGTCCCAAACTCCGAGCGCCTTGGTCAATTTTTAATTATTTATTCGTATTTTGAAATACTTGTTTGTATGATGATTGTTAGTGCATCATCATCAAGTACACTTGCACCATTTAAATCGGAGCTTACTCAGAGGTAGGTCAGACGCCCGTGCGTTGAATATTTATTACTAACCCACGGAATTCTGCTGGGAAGAACCATGGTTTGCAGTAATGAAATACGGCAAAAATATTTGAATATTTTCGGAAATTCAATGGATGAATCCAAGAATTTAGGAATAATTAATTTATGGCCCTATACTAGCAGAGCAAGCTGTCTAGGAGCATTAATTATCCCGATATGAGCTTGCTGGAGCTTCATATCCTTTATATAGTTAGGGTAAACTCGTTGTTTGTATCCTGAAGACGTTATCGCTCTATACTAGCAGAGCAATGATAGGTGTAGAATACACCTCGATTTATTATCTATTGGTTATGCATTCTTTGCTATTTTTCTTGTAAATTATGTATTTTACGTGTGTTTTTGAGTTATTAGGTACTATGGAGTCGCACGGAAGAAAATGAGAAGAAATCACCCAATTTGAGTCAAAAAGAGCAAAACTGCCATTTCATGGGCGAACACTATCTGGAGCCCAGTAATGGTTAAGGGGAAACTCTTTTGGAGGAGCATTAAAGACAACTCAGCTAAGGATAAGGGGAAACCCATTTAAGTGTTAAAGTCATCCGGTCAGATACTTAAGGCACCTATGTGAGCTAGCTTGGGATGTTATTGGGCGGCCCATATTAGTACCCAGGTCCGGACCCAGTTTGTATAACCTAAATCATTTGAATTCTCACTCAATCATTATTCACCTAAATAAGGAAAAGCTGCGTAAGCAGCTGTTGATGATGAAACTAAGAGATTGAGAGGAAATCAAGAGAAGAAAATGTGAACTACTGCACCATTAATGGTTGAAATTGAGAAGAGAGGTCGAAGAGGGTTTATGAAGAAGTGAAGATGGTGGCTATGACTTATCAAAATAGATGGGATTTGGTTTGGTTCAGGGAAGAGTTTTGTGAAATTATTAAGCTCGATCTGATTAATTGATGGGGTTCTGGTGACGAAATTGATATTGGATTGAACTGAGTACTAGATGTTTAGAGAGATGAGAAGGTTTTCATGGGTTTGAAGAAAAAGGAATTGTTGGAATTAAAACATGGAAGAGAATACAAGCTACTACCATCGATTCTAAGTGATGAATGATAGAAAATTGAGTTGGCTTTGCAAGTTTGAATGAATGGGATTGATTTGTATTTGAAATGAACTACAAGGAAGGAGTGGTTTGTGTGGCTTTGTACAACCATTATTAGTTTGCAAATGGCACGTGTACTGTTTGAGAAAATGATTGAATGAGCAACTCCTCTCTGCTAGGGGTGATTCAGTGAATGTTGATACTACTGGGGTTGTTGAAATGGCAGAGAGAAGATGAGTTACATGCCATGATGTTGCAACTGGTGGTGTCGTTGATATACAAGGTTCAAATATGAGAAGGGTTTTGTCGATGTGACTGATTGAGATGGATTTAAACTGGCATAGCTGAGAACAGATGAAAATAAGCTACAGCTGCAGGAATTAAAAGTATAGCGGTTGCAGGTGATGGCGTTGCAAGATATTGGTGGAAATGGAGTTGTGCTACCAGTTTGGTCGAGATTTGAGCTGAACTGAAATGGGTTGTTGGTTTGAGGAAGCAGTGAAGTTATTGGTGGTTATTGCTTCTAGGATTCGAGTTTACAGGGAAATGGTGGTTTTGAAGTTATTTGCAGTGTGGCATGAACTGAAATGGAGTTATAGCCTTGATGGTACTGGGGTTAGCTGCTATAGAAGCAACATAAGATAAGAGGAAGTTTGTGGAGCTGAAATGAGGCAGTGGCACTGGAGAAAATACAGTGTTGGTGGTTATGAAGCTACAGATGTTGTTGTGATGTTATGAGTTGAATTAAGTTGGATTCGCAGAGATGCAACTGAATGGTTAGAATGGTTTTGAACTAGTGGTGATTGAATTGGGTATAGCTGGTGGAAGGCTGAGTAAGGAAGTAGATGCAGTTGTGCAAGGGTTAGAAGTCAGGTCCAGTTGGTCTATGGATAATGGCTTGAGGGGTGCTGTGTATATGAAGCTGTAGAATTGGCTTAGATGGTATTATGTGAATGTTTGAATTGCAGAAAAAAATAGTTGAGGTGGTGGAAGTATACGTGATAGTTTCTGATTATTCAGGTGGGCTGAGGAAATTTTCCGGTGCCGGATTCCGACGACGGTGACCGGATTCCGGTATGACATCAGCTATCCCGACGAACGCTTTTGGACAGAGATTTTCACACAGGTCATTTCCATACATGGGCTTGGTGGACTAATTGGAGATGGATTTTGAGAAGACTTGACCTAACTAAGGAAAGAGTATCCTTTTGGAATTGGAGAGGCATATAAATAGAAAACTATTTCTCTAAACCTATATATCTCCATTAGGGAATCTTAATCTTAATCTTCTGCATCTTCTACTTTTGTTCTAGGGTTTAGACATGAAAACTCTTCTCTTTATTCTTGTTATGAACTCCTTGAGTATGAGTACTTAATTTTATTATTGGTTATGGAATAATTGGATTTCACATAATATGCTTTTTGATATGATAAATTAGTTTTGTCTCCATATTATCGATTATGATTCACTATTTATATTGTTACATGATTTGAATGCTTGTTTGATCGAGTCGCGAATCGGTTGAGTTTGTTTTCATCTCTATTGCTAGATTATGGTTTGTTATACACAAAAGTGATAGATTCATGATTACAAGTAGCATAAATATGGTTATAGCTTGTAGTGATGCATCCTTATAATCATATGTGAACCATAACCTTTGTTAAATCGGACTAGTGCGTTTTCCATGTTCGATTGCTTTGATTGGCCTGATTTCATAGAACTTAATGCATCTATGGGATTAAACTTGATTAGTACTTTTACACGTTAGGTTGTTCTCTAAGATAGAATTCATATTCGCATCTTTTAATGTGTTTGTTGATGACAAGAGGAGATTTGCGGGATAAACTTGCAATCAAGGTATCCTAGGGATTTTGATAAAAGTTGAGATTAAAATATCAATTCTAATTATTATGTCAAGAATATATTTTTGAATAAATATGAATCCTTAACCAATATTTTTACTTGCTTGATTTGTTTACTTTTCTTTCTTTGATTTATTATTTATTTTACTTTATTAGAAATCCGAAAAATCCCCCGTGTTACTTATAGGAAACTGATACAACTTGACAACCTAAGACCTCTCTGTGGGAACGATCCTTTATTGACCTTGCTATATTTATATTTTGAGTAGTGAGAAAGTGTAATTTATTTTTGACGCCTACGACAGCGATCAAGCAAGCTGTCTAGGAGCCTTCCATCTTGTGATACTATATAGAAATAATTACTAAAGTGTTCAGTATTCACGAGATATGTTGTTGCCTAGCCATGAGACTACATATCTACATGTACTCTGAGAGAAAGTATTCTCAGTCAGAGGATTCGATAAGATATCCATGTCTCAATACTCACGTCTGACTGCTGGATTAGAGGTTCGTATAATTATGGGTTTACGATTTTAGCCTTTGTCGAAAATCCACCATCTACAGAGACATAGACGAACATCTTCATTGAGGAAGCATTGTCCCATTCCTCACCCATTAGTACATTTTTTTCAAACCCATGACATGGAGTGTGTTGCATCTCATTTGTAAAGGTGATGAGAATATCTTGTAGAAGACTTTGGATTCTTCCCACCAGTCATGCCAGCTTTGGGAAGACTTTCACGTGAGCATGTTATCAAGTCTACACATCTTGATATGAATCATTGGTTCTTCGAGAAGTCCGCTTCATGTATAACACTTCAAAGAATGATTAGTTGATGAAGCCCCGAGGATGTTCCTCCTGAGACCGTTGTTGGTGTTGAAACCATGAATGATTACACTCCAGAAATCCTTGGCGATGTTGAGATCATGGATGGTGTTCCTCTAGAGATTATTGTTAATGTTGATACCATGGTTGAAGTTGCTCCAAAGACCGAAAAAGCTAGAACCATGATTATAGATATAATATTTTCTCCTTAATCTAGTGAGCCTTTTATATTCACGAACTATTTGATGAGTTGAGCGTCCGTAAGATGAAGGTGTACTGAGAGTTCAACCTGAATACTTCCGAAAGCATAACTTTACCATGAACTGGATTTGTTAGTGAGTCGACATTGTTGTAGTAGAGATCATCAGTAGTTTTCATACTGGATGTGATTGGTGAAGAGAGAAAGTTCCTCAATCATGCATGGGATTGTGATGTAGAGAAATTCCGTTGATGAAGTTTCACGGAATCATCTCAGGTTGCCCAGTGTATATTGAAGGAGTTCGTGACATCCATGTATGAATGATGTTGCATATGCTTCAGAAGTCTTACCATGGGATAATGAAGACTAATCGATTGTAGTTTAGTAACACTTTGATCGTGTTGGTGTTGAATCAATGTGTCATCGTCGAGATATTTGTGCTGAAGCTATACTATTTAATTGGGAGTACAATTTGATGGCTTCTTAGATTCTTGGGCGTTGAAGCGTATATTCCTTAAGCATGGAATGTCTTAGGGGTTTGATCATCTCGGCCCTGGAATATCTTCGATTGATTCAGCATCCCTCTTGTTGCGGTAGTGGCATTCGACACTTGTGCAGACATCAAAGCTTTCTTATTTTGCGGAACACATGGACTTGCTGGAGAAAATCCCAAAGTATTTTTTGCAGACATCATCTTAGTAATGAATGTTTCAGTGCTTGACTCAGATAAACTTCAGATTCGACCACTTGATAAAATACTAATGCGGTGAAGCTACCATTCATAACGTCTTGTAGAGTTGCTAGCATAATTAAGTCCCCATGCTAGGGTAGCATGTGAGGAAATAAATGACGTAGACATAGAATGAGACTTGCTTGAGTGCGGAACCTCTTGATGAATATCTATGCATCTTTTGCAGGTTCTTGATTCAACCTCGTCAAAGTTTGGAATTCCTCAAAGTACTTTGATGATGGAATGTCCGTCAAATCTTCTAGAACAGAACTTTCTTCAGTAGTAGAGATGTGTAACCAAAGGATCTTTGTAAGTATCCATATTTTCAGCGTGGATCCATGCTTTTCTGAAGGACATGTCATATCCTGGATCTTCCTTATTATGTGAAACTTGGTTTCTGTCCAGGCTGAACTTATGTTCACTTTGAGAGTGATGTAGCCATAAGTATTTCCGAGCGTTCCTTCAAGGTCTCTGATTGATATGGGAGCATGAGTAGATTCTTGTTGAGTAATGCATGTGGATCTGATAGTTTTCAATGGAATGTTGTTGATAGCGGTGCCAGCATCAATCGACGTTCTTCCAAATTCGTTTCTTCTAAGATTGACTGAGGTAAGCAGTCCCCAGTCGTACACCTCTTGGTCTGTGGCCAGAGGCTCAAGAAGTATTTCCGGAATAGACTTCTTGACACAATGTGGTTCGGTAGTGTGAACATGTTTCTCCTTTGTGCCTTCGACAGATAGAGAAATTCACGTTCGACCAAGGATTGAACTGCCTCTTTGATAGGTTGTTCAGAGAGTGTAAAGGTTCTGATTCTAAGAGGATTCTCGTGTACTCCTTCAGTCCCCAGTTGAAGCTATTGTGGATCAACCTTTTCTTTGAAAATGCGCTTCAAAAATATTGCAGTTGCTTGTTGGATGATTTATGAATCTATGAAGGTGATAGTACCTGGGATTCTTCATTTCATCTTCAGTCGTATCTCTCTTGATAAACGACAATTTGATCGTACCATCTTGAACCCAGATTTCCAGTAACTCGATCAATCCTTCGTGAGAAGAGAAAAGTTTGAGTATGTCAGACCATTTCCCGTTTGTTGATGTCGGGTCGAGGTTTGTGCATGTTAGGATTGGTTATCTTTTCTTTGTTCCTCCAAAGGAATTTGAGATGTTGGAGAAGCGTTCTGATGCTGTGTCTCTTCTTTCCTTTCAGCAACAACTTTTGTTGAAGGCTGGAGATTGTACTGATTATTGACTAGGCCTCGACTGTTTTGAGATTCCTCGACCTTGCATACTTTGCTCTTTCCAGTAAAGCAGGTGCAGTAGTTTCCGATCTCTTCGCCGCTTCATGAATCTCTGAGAAGGTCTGGAAATGAATATTTTCCAATAAAGCTCTGGAGACCGGGATCATGCCATTGATACACAAGTCTACCTATGTTGAGAGTAATTTCTCAGATATTGAGTTGTTAATCTCTTGTTGTCTATTTGACGCGAGATTGTTCTCCTTTTAATCATGATTCAGAGACTTATTTATAGTGCTAGAAATGTAAACACCATGATCCCATGAAGTGTGACAGTTGATGGAATCAAAGAGTGGAGAAGTGGAAATCGTGTTAAAACCAGTTGCTCAACATGCGGAGACTTGGTTGATTTTCCATCTACTACTTTGTTAACTCCTCCAACTAATTGCACGACTTGCTCACATTCTCATTGTGTGTATGAACACACATGCCGTAGACCGCCAAACCAAAACCCTTGTTAATATCCCGCATGTGACACGATTGATGTCTCGTGATTGTGGAGTCTACAAGGAAGACGTGTATTTAGTTAGTCAGTTGATGACTTCGTGACTTCATGGGACGATGAGTCCTTGTATTTTTGAGTCGAACATGATTTGAAAATATTCTGAGACTAACGAATTTAACATGTCTGTTGAGACGGAGATATAATTCTCGAATAAATGTTGATAGCTAAAGTGAACGAATATTGTTCATTTGATGGTCGTTGAATATTGATAGTTGAACCAATATTCCTTGATGCGGGCAAATGATGCTCATCTGAGCAAATATTGCTCGTTTGATGAATTACTGAATATTGATAGTTGAACCAATATTCGTCAGTACGAACAAATATTGTTCTTCTGAGCGAATGTTGCTCATTTGACGAACTATTTAATATTGATAGTTGAACCAATATTCCTTAGTCTGGGCAAATATTGCTCATCTGAGCAAATGTTGCTCACTTTATGAAGTATTGGTAGCAGAACCAAATAAATATTAATTTAAAATACTGGGACCGAACCAAGTATAATTGATTAGAGTGTTGATCATGGGATCAACATAAAATTTAGTGTTTGAATATGGAATTATGAACCTTGGATTCAAAACCATAATTTGATCAATTGTTGAATTGATGATTTATTGAAAATCATTTATGAAATGAAAGAGGGACCACCGGCTACATGGGATGATGAATCGACCATGTAGTGCCCAGATGCTCAAGTGAGCAAAAAAAATCAAAGTCTCTTGAAGACCAGTTGGTGAAAGGATGATTAAATGATGGTTTAATCATTTATTAAAATAATGCTCGTCTGAACCTTAGGTGATAAATCCTAATTAATTATGAAGAGATGAGGGACCGACCAAGGGGTCATGAAGCCGGCCCTGGGTGGTCACGGGATCGAATAACGATCGTTCAATGAAGTTCCAAATTGTTTGGAAGAGTTAGAACCTAATGTGAACAAATTAGGTCAAATGATGAAAAATATGCGGGACCGACATCTTGCAAGCCAAAGATCTAACCTTGGTCGGTCAAGGTAGTATACTCGCGTCACCAAAGTGTTCGTGTCTTAGTCCTGAGAATTTGGATATTTTCTGATGTGCGTTTGAGCAATCATTTGGGAAAATATGAAGAAATAAGGGATTTTTGTTGAGACTGAGGAAACTTCATGGGATGAAGGAAAATAATAATAAAATGAAGGAATCATGAAGTTTGGGACCGTCTATGGCCAAGGCATGGCCGTTCGGCTAATGAGCCCGGCCCTATAGCATTTCCCTAAATGAAGCAAGGGCAAGGGAAAAATATTTAATGAAGTAACAGCAAGAAAGGATCGTTCCCACAGAGAGGTCTAGGTTGTCGATATGTTTCGATTTCCTATAAAAGAACCGGGGGCAATTTTCTGGTTTTTGTAAAGTAAAACAATATAAAAGCAAATAAAGAAAAGTAAACAAATAAAATAGAAGAGATATTGGTTAAGGATTTCATTTTCATTCACAAACATGCTTTCAAAACAATAATTAGAATTGATATTTTATCTCAACTATTATCAAAAGCCCTAGGATACCTTGATCGCAAGAATATCCCGCTAATTCCCTCTTGTCATTAACAAACACATTAAAAGGTGCGAGTATGAATTCTATCTAAGAGAACAACCTAACGTGTAAAAGCACTAATCAAGTTTAATTCCCTAGATGCATCAAGTTCTATGAAATCAGGCCAATCAAAGCAATCGAACGTGTAAAAGCACTAATCCGATTTAACAAAGGTTATGGTTCACATATGATCATAAGAATATATCACTACAAACTATAATCATATTTATGCTACTTGCAATTAGGAATTATCACTTTTGCGTATAATAACCCTAATCTAGCAATAGATATGCATGTGAGTTCTACCAATTTGCAACTTGACAAAACTAACATTCAATCATGCAACAATATTAATGGTGAATCATAAACGATAATATGAGAAAAAACTAATTTATTGAACAAGAAACATGTTATGTGAAATCAAATTAATCCATCACCAATAATAAGATTAGCTCATGCTCATCAAGTTCATAACAAGAATAAAAAGAAGTTCTATCATGTTTCTAAACCCTTGGCAGAAGTAAAAGTTCTCCCTAATGAAGATATATCTAGGTTTAGAAAAGAGTTTTCTATTTATATGCTTTTCTCCCAAAAGGATACTTTCCCAAAATTAGGTTAAGTCTTCATAATCTTCAAGTCCACGTCCATATACTAGTCCAACAAGCCCATATGTGAATATCCATCTCAAAATTCTGTGTGAAAAGTGGGTCACCGGAAAACTGGGTCACTGCCGGAAGCTGGCCGGAATCCGGTCACCGAAATATGTCTCGGGCCACCTGAATGATCGGAAACTGTCACTAGGTACTTCTGCACTTCCAGTAGCTCACTCTGCTTCTCTTCAGTCCACACATTCACCATAGAACCACTTAAGCTAATTCTTAATCTTGCGAAAACGTACCCAAAAGTGTAGCTCCAAACTCATATATCCCACCGTCGACTCTTCCATCCGACTCGAACCCCCTTCATGATTCATTGAATCTTTACGATCCCCACTTTCGGTTCCAAAATCCGACTACCGGAACTAGTACCACCAGCTCACCATTCTTGCTCACTTTTCGCACAATTTCTGCAGCATTGGTTTCTATTTATCAGGCCAAGTTGGCTGCCATAATTCCTAACATTCATCTAGCATTCATACCCATTCATCCAATCAATAGCAGCACAATTTAAGTTGTCGCCACCACCTCCTTGCACTGCAATTCACAGCTCCCATTTTGGCAGCACACACACACTTCCCTGTTCACAGCTCTTGAACTCTACAATTCATTCTTCTCAATGCCAGCAGACTCCTCTTCCTGAATCATCTACCAAATCCAGCTCATCTCATCATCACAGCAGCAGCCCCCGTGCCTTCACTGCAATTCAGTTTTCAGCCATTGATACGTCATTCTGTCTCATATCTCTGCTAAACAGCACCACCTGCAAACCTCATAACAGCAGCTGTAACTCATATATTGCAGCTTCAATCTCCACCAGAACCATGTTTCATTGCCCATACAAGTTCATGATCCACTGCATATGTAATACTAATTCACTGATTTCCATACAAATCCACCACAGCTCAGCCATTTTCTCTGCAGCAACAGCATCACCTGCTAACAGCCTCAACTCCAGCTGTAACTTCTTCTTGCAAACCCGGCCATTACCTGCGAATCTGAACCAGCAGCAACTCCACGTACTGATTTCACCAACAACAATAGTATCTTCATAGATACACATCAACACAGGCCTTGTGACCTTCACAGATTCGACTCAATCACCTGAATTAGCACCAGCGCATCACACCGTCAACAGCGTAGCTTCTATGTGAAATCACACCTTCACTGAACCACAGCAACCCAACCTTCCTAATCCAATGCAACTCTGATTTCCATCCAAGACCATCCATTTATCTTCAAATTCAATGGCAGTAACCACCCTCTTGTTAGATGTTGCATCGGCATGAAACAAAACCAAATTCATAGGAAGTCAGACCACTTCCCCTTACTCTGTGTTGGTCTCGAGCAGGTCTTATAATCCTTGGCGAACCCACGACCTGCAATGTCTCAACTGCAACAACTCCTTCTTGACTGCAATCTCTCAACCACAGACCACTGGAACTGCAGCTGAAACTCCATTTCCTTCATCTTCACTGCACTGTCCATTCCATTTCATTGTAGCTTCATTCTCTTATAAACCTGCAAACCCATTTGAGCACCATTAGTTCTTACTGAACACATCTCCATAATCTCCCTGAATTGCTTCTTGGTTCAATTTCTTCAGCAGCATTAACCCATATTCCAAATCCATTCCTCCTGTAATCCAAGCATCTCCACTTCAGTCACCAACTGCAGTAGCATTCAAATTGCACCAACACTAGATAAATCTTCTGCATCAGTTACAAGACCACCTGCACTTCAACAGCTTAATCTCATAGCAGCAAAACCTCCAGATTATAGCTGCAACATCAGCTCATATTCTGTGAGACCAACATCTTCACCACCATTGCTGCATCTTCCTTAGGCCACCTGCAATTCAGTCCCAGCTATTGCCTTCGACAAACCAATCCCAAAAGGTATAGCAGCACCTACTTCTTTCACTGAATAGTATTCGAAGAGCTGTACTAACCCTCATCATATACTCACAAACATATGGCTAACCAATGATGATGACTCCGTTCAGTGGACCAAAAGAGCTGCTATAAGACTGGCCAGTCATTCAGGCCATTAAGCAAACACTTGATATGTCTTTTCTAATAGTGAACGAAATACAAGTTTGTTATTGATTTCTGACCCCATAATATCTTATTTCCTGCACAATTTCAAGATTTAGACAATACCCACAACTCCTAATCGAGTGATAACACTAAAACGCCATTAATCATTCATCTCCTCAATCGAAGGCAGTGGCTTGTTTCATGCTCATTCCTGAGTTCTTGGTGAAACTTTGCTCAAAATCTCCTGCTATAAAAACGAATCCAGCGAGAACCCAACCTCTATGCTTCCCTGAACTCTAACAAGAACTATTAATCCTCTCCATTCACTAACCTCCTTATCGATTCCCATTTGAGAACCCTCAGATCTGAGGTTGTAGTTGTGAACTCTCTGCAACGACTAGAAATCAAGACTGAAGTTTGTCTCTTCAGTGTAATATCGACCTAGTTAGTGAGTTGGATTGTTATTGACACCTGGTGTTAGGATAGGGGCTGTCCTTCACGATTCCAAAGCCTTCCAGTTTCAGGGAACCGACGAGCTTAATCATTGATTTTGCTCGTAACCTTCTCACACAACGTCGGAATGACCTTCTCGCTCCTTACACTCCAAATGGACGTTTTCTCCTTCTTTTGTTCCGAATGACTCCAAAGTACCTTTAACACTCAAAAGCACTCATAAGATACATAATTTGTAGGTACTGAATATCGCAAGATTATTGGGTTACGAACATAGCAACAAATACAAGAGAAAAGTGTTACAAGATAGTGCGATAATAGAAGAAGCACAGAGAAGTATGAAAGGTTTGTGAATATAAAATAGATTTACGAATATAAGTTGCGAAACTTTGCAAGCTAAATACAGTTGTACAAATTTTACTATAAATAGTAGTTCAAATGTTAAATTCGAGAGGTTCTTGGAAGGAGTGTAAGGAAAAATCTTAGGAGAGAGAACAGAGAAAGTTGTAATTGTTCCAATCCATTGATATATTTCCTTGTAACTAATTGAGAGCATCAATAAAAATTGTCATTCTTCATCAAGAACATCTTAGAGTTTTATGAATTTTACTGAGGGTGTAGTTGTAAGATTTCTTGCAACTACATAATTGGCGCTAGAAACAGGGACTGAAGATTGTTATAGCAAAATTTTTAAGGAGTTTTGAAAACCTGAAATGGCTAGAAGAAGAAATACATCAGAACCATTGACTGCAGTAAGAAAAAGTGTAAGACTCGCAGGTGGAGAAGCAAACATAACAGGAGAATCTAGTAGGAGAAGGAGAAATCGAAGAAATCAAGTTCAACAAACATTAGTAACACAAGGTAGAGAAATAGATCATGATCGAGTAAGTATACACACTTGGAGAACTGATACACCAGCAGAAACATATAGAGAACCGCAAATTAGAGAAAATGAGAGATTGATGGGAGGAACAATTCGTGAAAGAGAGATGGAGATAGTAGAAACATTGAGACAAGAAGTTCAAGAAGAACGAAGGCTAGAAGCTGGAGAACGTGCCAATTTAACAAGACATAATCAAGAATTAAGAAGGGAAAATGAGATGTTACAAAGGAGGAAATCTCAAAGTGTTGTGAGATCAAGTGTTAGACCAGAGAGAGAAGAACAAAATTTGCCAACAGTCAATAGTGAAAGTGCTATGCAAGAACAAGCACAAAATCAGGTTGAAAGAAATCGAGAGAATCGCTTCATTTTAGTACCAAATCACGAACAAAACGTAGAGAATTTACGAACAGAGCCATTTACAAGGGAAAATAATCAGAATGGCGAAGAAAATCAAGAGGAAGAGCGGCAACTCATGGAAGAAATTGAGAGACAACAAGTTATGCATCAAAACAATTATGAGGATGGAGTAAGAAGACGTGAACATGCTCGCAACAATCAAAATCTTGAGTATGGTAGAATTCGGAGGAGGATTGGAAATCAACGAGAAGAAATAGCAAGGAATGAACCAAATCTTCGAATCAGAGTTCAGGCAAATCAGGAAGAGATAAATCACAGAAGAAGGAGAAATGAAGAAGAAGAAGTTCATGATAATCACATGAGAAGGATGAGAAGAATAGAAATGGAAGAACAAGAATTTCAAGATGCTCTGCAACAAAACAATTGTGACAACCTGGAAAGAAGATACTTGCAAAATTGTGCAAATGGAAACATTAATGAAGAATATGATAGAATACGAAGGATTGCAAGAGAAGAAATGCAAGAACGAAGAAGAAGAGAGGCTGCATTGAAGAGACCAATGGAAGAGAATTCTGAAGCAAATGAACGGATCCTTCGAGAATTAGCGGAAATGAGAGGAATGATAAATAGTAGAGGAGGAGGAGATAGAAGGAAATTAGATGAAGCAATATAAGAAGCTGCGAGGACACCTTTTTCTAGAGAAGTACAATTGGGAGGGATTCCACCAAAATGCAATCTGCCTACATTAACCAACATCTTTGACGGGACTTCGTGTGCTATTCAACACATTAAAGCATATGTAAGATGTATGTTACAATGGGAGAATCACGATGCTGTATTATGCAAGTACTTCGCATCAAGCTTAACAGGAGATGCTCTGAAATGGTTCGAAGGACTTCCGAAGAACACAATTACATCATTTAATCATCTACAAGTAATTTTCTTAGGAGCATATATCACAAATCATTCCTCGCGACTTCGTATTGAAGATGTGTTTGGTTTAAAACAAAGGATTGGTGAGAGTTTGAAGCACTTGGTAAGGAGATGGAAAACTATGTGCAGTGACATGGCAGGGCGTGTGTATGAGAGATACTTGATTTTGTCTTTCGTAAATGCGATGTTCGCAATTGAGCAACTATATGTTCAAATCTTCAGAAGAAAGAATTCCATTATGATGACAGAGTTGCGAGAGTTACAAGAGGAGTACATTACATTAGAAGAAAAGCAAAACAATATGGAATCATATCCAATGACAAACACTAACGCTCAAGATACATGAGCAAACTTGCTTCCTAAAATAGTCAATGTCGCAGTAGGTACTTCGCATACATCTTCGCAAATATCTTCGCAGATATCTGAAGAAAAGAAAATTGACAATAGTCAACCAAAGATAGTAGAAATGAGTAGCAAGGATCAAGAAGAGTATGATAGAGAAAGGAATTTCTACAGCAGAGGAGGAAATAACCAGATACCAAGATTAGATCAACAACAGGAAAATTATGGAGGACAAAGGCAGAATTATTTTGGACAAGGGAATCATAGACAAAACTATAACAATGGTCAGGGAAGTCAGAGAATGATAAGAGAGGAAATAAAGATTCCACCTTTGAATACAAGCGTAGAGAAGATATGGCAAGCAATCATCTTGATGGAGAATGTACCAACACCATGGAACATGGGAAAAGAACCACCAATGGGTCCAAGAAGTCATGAATTTTGCGTGTACCATCACTTTCATGGACATTCTACAAATAATTGCAATAATATCAAAAGGATTATCTTGCGAATGATTGATCAAGGTAAGTTGGACCACTTCTTACTCAAGCAGGCACAGTCGCAACAACTACCGCAGGCTCCAGTGATAACTCACATGGTGAACACAATACAAGAAAAGGGGAAGGAAATCTTACACATATAAGTGGGATCAAAAGCAAGAAATGTCTTCTGAAATTCTATTGTTCACTCATATAAAACCATAGAAGATTTTCATGATAATGTATTAAGCAGGGTATATGCGAGAGATGGTGAAGGAAGGGAAATAATGAATATCGCAAAAATTTCACGGCTTGAATATTGGCAGAAACATGAAATTTCTTTTGAAGCCATAGAAATTCCTGAAGGTTGCGAAGTACATGATAATCCATTGGTAGTAAGATTAGAAATTTGTCTGAATATGGGAGAAAGCGAAGATGATACAGACGAAGAATCTTTTGGTCTTAATAGAATCTTAATTGATACTGGAAGTTCTGTCAATATTCTTTTTTATCCTGCTTACAAAAACATGGGGGAAAAGACGCAGATATAATACCTTCTACTTACATGATTTATGGCTTTAATGGAACTGCTAGTAAATCTAAAGGAGAAGTAAGCATGCGAATTCCCTTAAGTGGAATGCGAACTGAAATTATGTTATGTGTTGTTGATGTCGAATCACCATACAATGATTTAATAGGGAGACCTTGGCTTCATGGGATTCTAGGCGTAGCTTCAACTCTTCATCAATGCATAAAATTTCCTCATGAAAAAGGTATTGGAGTTATCAAGGGTGATTGGGCAGAAGGGAAGAAATGTTACAATACAGAAGTAGAGGTCTGCGAAGGAAAAATTGTTGAAAAGGAAAGATGGAGAAAAAGAGCAAAGGCTGCAAAAAGAAGCGAAAATTTAATGGCAGAGGATTAAGGCACGAAGGAATAAAGTTACGATGTTAAGCATGCAAGAAATTTACGATGATAGAAAATGGATATGACTTGCGAAGGAAAGAGAATGAAGGAAAAAGGTAATGAAACAAAAAGGTAATCAATATACTTGTTTACAACTTATAATGAGATGTATTTTGAAAAACAAGAAGATGAAATGAGATATTTCGCAACATGAAATACGAATTTAAAATAAAAACTATTTATTGCGATCAACTTTCATTAATAGAAAGATGCAAAAATTTACTTGCGATCAGCTTTCATAAAAGAAAGACGCAAACTGTGATCAGCTTTCAAAAAGAAAGAAAGATGTAGAAATTTTACACAGGCAAACCTTTGTGACGTACACCCTAGTTCGCGAAGCAACATTTCGCAAGAGGCAAAGTCCTAAAGTACGTCATTTAAGGGGGTACCTATAAGCATGGCTCAGGGAAACCGGAACACCACCAAGGAACCTGAGTACATGGACATTACGGGGTACATAACCCAAAAGCGGGGTACCTATCCGGGTTAGACACCTTGGATTCTCAACCTAATCTTGCGATGTAACATGATTTAGGTTGGGCGACTAAGGCATACTGTCTTTCCCAAGAAGTGCAGAAAACGATCAAGGCGCCGAGGTACACGGTTGAGTCAAGAGTGCCGGATGGGTTTGAAGCACATCTTCCATTCTTGACAAGTCTTGGAAAATGATGCACTTGGCCCAAAGATACCCCATAGGGTGCAACTTCGTAACTATAAGCCCTATAGGCAAAAAGGATAAGAGGTTGCGATCAAAAGTTGGTTGTTGGCAGAACCGGATGGGAAGAGCTAACCTTGTATGGTCGATGTACGCTTCCTTGAAGGGGAAACCAATGGGAAGATAAAGGGAAGCACCCTCCATTAGGGAGCTGATACGTGCTATAAGACGCAAATGTCATGAGGCTTTTTGTTTGCAAGAACATAAAGGCTTGTCATATTTGTGCAACAATCTAATTTCTGCGAGCCTTCTAAAAAAAAAAAAAAAAAAAAAAAGAGAACTTGCAGAACATAACAAAGAAGTTAAGATGAGATCAATGGGTTTTTCCATGAAAGTGTAAAGACGTCCTACGATTTCATCGCAAGACGATAATGTCATGGGGCTTTATGTTCGCAAGAATATTTAGGCCTGTCATATTATCGCATGAAAAATATCCTGAAGAGGCTATAATACTAAGAGAAATGATAAGGCAAGATCAATGGGTCTCTACATGCGAATGTAAGGACGTCCTGCGATTTTGTCGTAATAACAAAATCACGTGGCTAAATAAGACCTTTACTTAGGAAGGCATAATAAGACCACAGAAACTAATAAAGTCAATTTCATTAATACCATTGGAGAATCTTTATATATTTTCAACAACAATATACATCAAGAATTCCTACCTAAGAAGGAAATTTTATTCGTAAGCAAGGAAGGATATTTTATACCAATTAAACTTTACGAAGATTGAATACTTCTTATACTTCTTCAAAGATATCTTATACTTCAAATACTTCTTCAAGGATATGTCATACTACTTTTACTTCTTCAAGGATGTTTCATACTTCTTATACTTCAAGGGGAAGATTTCTTGTTTACTTCGCAAGAATCAAAAACTTCGCAACTTAAAATGAGGAAGATATTCTAATACTTACAACAAGAATTGATCACCTGAAGATCAATAATAAGGGGAAAAGGAATACTAAGCTAGGTCTTCAGAATATATTATTTCTCTTCATATGATCAAGTTATGCAAATAAGGAAAGCGTTCAAGTAAAGAAAGATCAAATCATCATCGCAAAATTAAGACATTGGTATTAATCAAGAAATCGTTGGTTGATTAAAAATGCAGAAAAGAATAAACTATTGTACTCAAACAGACAAGACAAAGAGAACTGAAGTAAATATACAGGAAGGAACAAAGCTACTTTGCAGGAGATTTATCTTCATCAAAATGATGTTCTCTTTCTTCTTCGGAGATATAATCTTCAGCTCCACTATCAGAGATGTCCAAATCTGGGGTATCATCAGGGATTTCTTCATAAAGGAGCGTCTGATACTTAAGGAGAGAAATTTGATTGTCTTCAAAAAATTTACGAGTCATCATAGCTCGGAAGCGTTTGATGTTTAGTTCATAGTTATTTTGAGAAATTTGATGTTGAGACCTTAGATTAGAAATCTTCTGATTACGCGCAGCAAGAGTAACTTCCATCTCCTGATTACGTGCAGCAAGAGTAGCTTCCAGTTTTTCAATCTTCTTCGTATAATTTTCTTCATCATTCACAAAGAAATAGGATAAGAAAGAAGTAGGAAAGTAAAAAGTAAGGGAATAAAATTAAAGAATTGATCAATAAAATGTGAAATTGATGTGATCAAGATTTGCGAACTTACTTTCTAATTGCTTCATATCATTACGAAGGGAAGAGACTTCAAGCTCCAGTTGATTATTCTTCTCAAGGAGAGAAGAACTTACAGATGCGATACTCGCAGATTGCGTATTATCTTCGTAGCGAGATTGTAGTTCCGCATTATCAATATTCAAATTCTCTATCTTTTGGAGAAGTTTTGCATTCTCAACCTCTAGCTTTTTACAACGACCTAAAGTTTTCTTCTCAGTAATTGCATGACGTCTTTCCCAGTCTGAAGCCGCTGCACAACTAACTCTCCCTACCTGAGAAAATGAGAGGGATTAGAAATCAATGAAGTAGGGGAAGTTAACAAGGAAAGAAGAGAATCTTACCATACTCCCCAAAGAGTATAATGTAATATGAGAAATAAATCTTGAAATTCCATTAACGGAATTGTTGTTGATCACTTTGGGAACTTTACAAGCCTTCGCAATATGCTTATGAACATTCGCAATAGAATAATTTCCTAATCCACAGGAAGAAATGAGAAAATACTCAGACAATCGATTCATTGCAGATTCGTAAGTTTCCACACCGTTGTAGTCTTCACCTTCTTCATTATCATCATCATTACTTCTATCAGAATTAGTATCAGAATTAGAACTAAGATCATTCTCAGAAAACTTATCATTTTCATCATCAACATCCTTGATGGAGGATATCACATTGGAATGAGGATTGGATGGGAGTCTCTTTCTATTCCTCATAGAAATGCTATCTTTAAGTTTCCCCTTTCCTTTGCGAAGAGCGTCATATTGACTGCTAGAAGTCTCAGTATTCTTCGCAGAGCGAAGTGTTCTTTGTCTTGCAGTTAATACTTCATAAGAAGTCGAATTCTTGTT
This sequence comes from Papaver bracteatum, assembly GCA_023529315.1. Classification (NCBI taxonomy): domain Eukaryota; kingdom Viridiplantae; phylum Streptophyta; class Magnoliopsida; order Ranunculales; family Papaveraceae; genus Papaver; species Papaver bracteatum. The sequence continues at coordinate 403,474 of JAJJWX010002683.1, read as the reverse complement.
CCCACTCACAACAGCTTCAGGAAGATCAGGAAGAATTTACAAATTCAAATAAGGATAAGAAACAGAGGCAACAATATATTATTTAAAATGCATATAAGAATGTTTCTTACCTCATTTGAAAATAATTGGAAAGCCTCACGAATATTGGATTTCCCAGTTTTAAGGTAACTTTCTTTGAGTTCATTCACCTGACAAATATTGCAAAGGAATTAATAAAAGAAAGTAACCAGAAGATAAGGAGATGGAGATACATACATCTTTATCTTTACTGGGCCAAGAAAAGACCCAAGGTTGGTAATTACGTTCACGAAGATTCGCAGGAAGATCTACTATCCCAAAGATGTAAGAACCCGATAATGCTAGAGGATAATTGTACCAATCTTCATTATGAGAACGACGAGGGGTTTGATTATTTCCAGAAGCATAATCAATATCGTGCATAAGAAGATCCTCTTCTACAACATCAGTTTTACGATGAAGATGAACACCCCAACGCTTGTCTTCCTTCTTCGCAGGAATTAATGTGTAATTCTTAAAAAAAATTCTCGACTGTATAATTTGCAGCGATGATTTCTACATCTCTAAATGCAGGTTTCCTAAGCTCAATTGGATATAAAGATTTTCCAGTAGAAGCACGAGTTGCGAACTCAACCAGGATGCGAATGCAATCCCCAGTCAATTGATAGATGGCTCGTGAAAAATTGGGGTGGGAGATAATCTCATAGAATAAAGGAAAATTGACATCATAAAGAGGAATAGGAAGACCTGCGAGGATCTGGCCTCGTGAAATTAAAACTATTTGATCATCCCAATGGAGATCAGTAAAGAGTTCCATACAGAGAGAAGATTTATTGGTATGACCATTAATCTCAGAAAGAATGAGATCTCTATCAACAAGCTCTGCATTAAGTTGTTCTATAGTTTTCTTCTTTGGAGCCATCAGATGAAGGATAGAAAATAGAGAAGAAAAGAGATAAAAGCGGAAAGAAGTAGTAGCAGAAGGAAAAAGGAAGAAATTGCAGAAACAGATATAATGAGGAAGATGAAAACGATAAAAGAATAAAAGAAGGAATTAAAGATAGTATTTATAAGGAGGAGAGAGTTTGATGAAGATAGAAATTCATCAATGCGATTAGATGTGAATGGTTGAAAAGAACGGTTACGAAAGAACGTGTCGAAAATTTAATAAAAGAGAAGATACGTGTTGCGAATCTAACAGGTGACGATGACTATATTAAGTTTGTGAGAATAATGGTTCTCATGACATTTCTTCTTCACAGAAATGACATGAGAAGAGGCAAGATGTAGGTACTGAATATCGCAAGATTATTGGGTTACGAACATAGCAACAAATACAAGAGTAAAGTGTTACAAGATAGTGCGATAATAGAAGAAGCACAGAGAAGTATGAAAGGTTTGCGAATATAAAATAGATTTACGAATATAAGTTGCAAAACTTCGCAAGCTAAATACAGTTGTACAAATTTCACTATAAATAGTAGTTCAAATGTTAAATTCGAGAGGTTCTTGGAAGGAGTGTAAGGAAAAATCTTAGGAGAGAGAACAGAGAAAGTTGTAACTGTTCCAATCCATTGATATATTTCCTTGTAACTAATTGAGAGCATTAATAAAAATTGTCATTCTTCATCAAGAACATCTTAGAGTTTTATGAATTTTACTGAGGGTGTAGTTGTAAGATTTCTTGCAACTACATAATTCACACGAAAAATAGCAAAGAAAGCATAAATACTAAATATAAAATAAGGTGTTTTAGACACCTATCAATTATTTTTTGGAACATTAACGTTACCTACTACAACAACGGGAGCATCATAGCCATTAACAACATATACCCATGATTCAAAATCACGTGCTTGAAGAAAAGATCGCATAGCAATTTTCCACCATAAGTAATTTGAGCCATCGAAGACTGGTGGTATGTTAATAGAGATAACACCTCTGTCCATAGAGTCACATCGTTATGAACACATACTTTTGAGGTCTTAAACGTGTTTGCCTACTATGATACAAATTGAAAAAGCGGGGGTCTAACAACCTCACCCAATATTTCGATTAGCAATCTGTATGGACTAACTCAAATATACTTGTAAGAGAATCAACTAGACAGTCAGACTCAATCTTAATAAAAAGTATATCAAGGAGTTAATATCTCTATCTCTCAATTTGACATATACCCAAGCAAATAGAAATCTGCGAGTCTTTATCAAATACAAGAGATATAAACTTGGGTGGTATCAAAAACCAATATCTAAGGATCGTTCAATTTCCAATCAACAACCAAATGTTGGATTTCACAATTGATCGATACAACGCACAACCTATGATATTTCAATTATATAACAAAATATAATGCGGAATAGAAATAACACAGACACCAAAAATTTTGTTAAAGAGGAAATCGCAAATGCAAGAAAAACCCTGGGACCTAGTCCAGATTGAACACCACATTGTATTAAACCACTACAGACCCTAGCCTATTACAAAATAACTTCGGTCTGGACTGTAGTTGAACCCTAATCAATATCACATTGATTCAAGGTATAGTTCCGCTCCTTACGTCTATGATCCCAGCAGGATACTACGCACTTGATTCCCTTAGCTGATCTCACCCACTACCAAGAGTTACTACGACCCAAAGTCGAAGACTTTAATAATAAAAAAATGTATCACACAGAAAAGTCTATGATAATAGATAAATCTGTCTCCCACAGATAAACCTACGAGTTTTGTTCCGTCTTTTGATAAAATCAAGGTGAACATAAACTAATCAATAATTCAGACTTTTATTCCCGAAGGACAGCCTAGAATTATTGATCACCTCACAATAATCTAAATCCTATGGTAGCGAAACTAGATATTGTGGAATCACAAACGATGAGACGAAGATGTTTGTGATTTCTTTTTATCTTGCCCTATCGGAGATATAATCTCAATCAAATTATTTAATTGAACTCGTATAATAGAAAATGGCAAGATCAGATCACTCAACTAAAAGAGAAGTAGTTTCGTCTGGCTTCACAATCCCAATGAAGTCTTTAAGACGTTAATCGACAGGGTTTCGAGAAGAAACCTACGGTTAAAGGAGAATCGACTCTAGCAAACCAACTAGTATCACACAAGAGGTGTGGGGATTAGTTTTTCCAGTTGCTAGACATCTCCTTTATATAGTTTTCAAATCAGGGTTTGCAATCTAAGTTACCTTGGTAACAATATTCACCGTTAGATGAAAAACTTGATTTATCCAAGCTAATATCTTTCAACCGTTAGATCGAAACTTAGCTTGTAACATACACAAATGAAACGTATTCATTTAGTTTTGAGTAACCGTACCTAAATGTGTACATTTGGTTGGTTAACAAATATTTAACCAATGGTTAGCCACATGAGCACTTTCATATCAACCATATTCATATTCTTCACAACTAGTTCAAATGACTCATAAGAACTAGTCCAAGAGTTGTTCAATTGCTTAGATCTTTATACATATACATAATTGAAACAAAATTGGTTTGATTCACTCAAATCAATTCATGAACAATAGCCACGGTTTGCAAAATTGCATTCTTTATTGATTTATTTTTTAAGTTCATGAGCTAACCGATTTGAGAAATATAGCCATCTTGGGTACGCGTACCTTAGATACTGGCTTTGAGTTCACAAACCCAGCAGAAATTTGCGATTGAAAACTTTCGTGGGTACACGTACCTAAAGTGACTGGTTTACTAGTTTGCAAACTATAAACTCAGCAGAAATTCTCGGTTCAAGAACTTCCGCTAGTACGCGTACCCAACATGTCTCCTTCACCAATACCACATACACACATATGCACGCACTTGGTTTCCGGTACATGGACTTATACACTAATGTGAGAACACGCTATATATGCGTATATCCATAGGTGGTTACGTAATCTCAACTCTACATTTCAATCATTGAAACATTCTTCTATAATGTTATAATAGTCGTTAGACATAAGAATCGACTATCATCATCAAAGCTATTTTTAAGATTGAAACGTCATCATGACTTTCGTCACGGGTAAAGATGAAAAGTGGTTAAAGCGAAATCTTACCAACACATATTTCGAGAAAAAGATAGGTGAGTAAACTCGGCTCGAAATAGCAAATGTGTATGTATGAAAACTATCATACTTATACGATTGTTGTCTCAAGAGTAGGAGATAGATAGACTTTTGAGTGCTAGATAAGTTCAAGTCTCCATATACCTTTTTGGTCAGATGAAGTTCCACTGGTTCCTTGGGTAGTTCTTCGTCTTCGTAAGATAATCTCTATGGAGTCTGGAGCTCAACTATACTTAACTATCCTAGACCGACACTTAGTTATAAGTAAACTAGAAATCAAGACGTATAGTTTTGATCGCTAATATTGACAAACATGCTTGAGATAGCAACGCATGCGAGTTCGACCGAGCAATGCTCTAACAATCTCCCCCTTTGTCAATTTTAGTAACAAAACTATCAATACATATGGATTACAAAAAGATAAAACTGTATAGCTTCTCGTCCACATGCTTGATCTCCTTGGTGCTTCAACATTACTCGAAAACTTCATCTTTTCCAAGTACTCCCATGATTCCATAGATGTTTAGTTTAGCATCTTAGTTGTTGAAGTCCCATAGCCATAACAATGAGAAAACAAAAGCTCTCGATCATTGTTATACAGTGTCATAGTATTATTACACAACATCAAAGTTCTTATATCACAACTTCGACAACAATACTATGGTGATATGTATCACTCCCCCTTAGTCAATACTTCCGTCTCAATCACGAAAACCACTCCCCCTTACATAATGATCCGAAAACCATATGTATTTTTTTTGTGAACTACATATTAATTCTCCCCATTTTTGTCAATAAAATTGGCAAATGTATGAAAACGGGATCCTAATGAAATTTTCACGGAGACGCTTCAAGACCAAAGAAAAGGAACATATCAACTTTGTTTAGATGCAATCATAAATCCAAAGCTAAATGCATTCATCAAGGAGTTTATAAAGATACAAGATAACCCCTAAAAATTCCACAGCCGCACTCCCCACAAAGATATGGAAATTAAGCGCAAGTTCAAAAGAACTCTCCCGCATTTGATATCATTCCCGAGAGAAGAACAAGAGCGACCTACCTTTTATAAGAAAAGAAGGATTTTATTGGACATCGAAAATCATAAAAGAGATGATTTTCTATATCCAAAATTCTCAATTAAACTAATAACAAGAGAACCCATGATCAATTTAATCGGAATACACAATCAAATTAAACACAAAAGTGATCAATTTAATTGAACATGCTCGACATAAGAGAACTTAAGGACCTACAATATGTTAACCATAAAGGAATGATTAACTCAATCATTTTATGCTCAACACAAAAAAAAAAACTTACGGAGCATTACAATACACATAAAATATGGATCAGGGAAAGATCAATATTTTGGCATAGACAAGGATTCATTCTATTTTTCATCACTATTTGCACAATGACATACCATAGACATAATCCTTTTAAACATAAGATTTTAACCTATCTTCCATCAATGAATTGATAATAGGCTTAACTTTTGTTTGTCAAAAGTTCGTCGATCTTGTATCAATACTTGCATATCGACATATAAAAGAGATAACTTTTGACATCGTATGGGACAATAATAGTTCACAGACGCATACACACATATCCCATAACATATTGCAATATATAAAACCATAAATATTAGTACTGGAAAAATCATCTTTCAAACAATTTTAGAGCTTAAATAAATAAATCTAAAAACAAAAGATGAAATAGTTAGACATAGCTATGTGTAATCACAATAATGGCTATTCCAAACTCTAGTTATCTGAGAATTTTCATCACAATGTCCTTTTCAGGAATAGTCTTACCCAATGCAAAAGATGCATTAACAATTTCAGACACTTTGTGATTAAACTCATCAAATGAATCTTCATATGCCATACGCAGGTTTTCCCAATCGGAATTTAGGTTTTGAAGCCTGGCTTCCTTTTCGCTGGTATTTCCTTCAAATAAGGTTTCTAAGATATCCCACGCATCTTTATACCTAGTGAAATTTGACACATAGTGATGAAGATTTGGGGTAATGGCATTCAAAACGTCGGAGTTTTTCTTTGCATCAAGTATATCAGTAGCATCGTATTCGCCAATATTTTTTGGAACATTAACGTTACCTACTGCAACAACGGGAGCATCATAGCCATTAACAACATATACCCATGATTGAAAATCACGTGCTTGAAGAAAAGATCGCATAGCAATTTCTACCATAAGTAATTTGAGCCATCGAAGACTGGTGGTACGTTAATAGAGATAGCACCTCTGTCTTAAACGTGTTTGCCCAAACCGCTCCATCGATACGTCTCCAAACAAGTCTTCCATACCAATTAAAAAAGAGGGGGAAAAAGGAAGTCTCTAACAACCTCACCCAATATTTCGATTAGCAATCAGACGGACTAACTCTAATATACTTTTAAGAGAATCAACTAGACAAGCAACTCAGACTCAATCTTAATAAAAAGTATATCAAGGAGTTAATATCTCTAACCTCGATTTGATCTATACCCAAAAAATAGAAATCAAGAGTCTTTATCAAATACAAGAGATATAAACTTGATGGTATCAAAAACCAATATCCAAGGATCGAAAAGAGATTGAAAATGTTTATTGCCATCTAAACAAGTATCCACCGTTTCATGATTGAAAATCACGGCTTGGGAGATTTAAAGATCTCAATTTCATCTATGCTTGTAAGAAACACCTCCTTTTTGGAAGCAATTATCTTCGAAAAGTTCCTGTTAAGAATTTTTCCCTTTTAACAAACCTAAACTAATAGTCGATGTAGGCAAACCAAGGAAGAATAGAAACCATAGACATATAATTAAGCTAAAAGATGGTAATATGAAGATGTATAAGGATCCCAAGATGATTGAGATGGGAAATTGTGGAAATCGAGTTTTTCTTTGAATTCAATTTCCAATCAATAACAAAAGGTTGGATTTCACAATTGATCGATACAATGCACAACCTATGATATTTCAATTATATAACAAAATATAATGCGGAATAGAAATAACATAGACACCAGAAATTTTGTTAACGAGGAAACCGCAAATGCAGAAAAACCCTGGGACCTAGTCCAGATTGAACACCACACTGTACTAAACTGCTACAGACGCTATACTACTACAAAATAACTTCGGTCTGGACTGTAGTTGAACTTGTATCACACAGAAAAGTCTACAATAATAGATAAATTTGTCTCCCACAGAAAAACCTACGAGTTTTATTCCGTCTTTTGATAAAATCAAGGTGAACATGAACTAATCAATAACCCGGAATTTTATTCCCGAAGGAGAACCTAGAATTATTGATCACCTCACAATAATCTAAATCGTATGGTAGCGAAACTAGATATTGCGGAAACACAAACGATGAGTCGAAGATGTTTGTGATTTTTTTTATCTTTCCCTATCAGAGATATAATCTCAAGCCAATTATTTAATTGAACTCGTATAATATAAAATGGAAAGATCAGATCGCTCAACTAAAATAGAAGTAGTTTCGTCCGGCTTCACAATCCCAATGAAGTCTTTAAGTCGTTAACCGACAGGGTATCGAGAAGAAACCTACGGTTAAAGGAGAATCGACTCTAGCAGACCAACTAGTATCACACAGGAGGTGTGGGGATTAGTTTTTCCAGTTGCTAGACATCTCCTTTATATAGTTTTCAAATCAGGGTTTGCAATCTAAGTTACCTTGGTAACAAAGCATTCAATATTCACCGTTAGATGAAAAACCTGATTTATCCAAGCTAATATCTTTCAACCGTTAGATTGAAACTTAGCTTATCACACACACAAATGAAATGTATTCATTTAGGTTTGAGTAACCGTACCTAAACGTGTACATTTGGTTGGTTCACAAATATTTAACCAATGGTTAGCCATATGAGCACTTTCATATCAACCATATTCATCTTCTTCACAACTAGTTCAAGTGACTCATAAGAACTAGTCCAAGAGTTGTTCAATTGCTTAGATCTTTATACATAGACACAATTAAAACAAAATCGGTTGATTCACTCGAATCAATTCATGAACAATAGCCACAGTTTGCAAAGATTGCATTCCTTATTGATTTATTGTTTGAGTTCTTGAGATAACCGATTTGAGAAATATAGCCATCCGTATGCGTACCTTAGATACTGGATTTGAGTTCACAAACCCAGCAGAAATTTTCGACTGAAAACTTTCGCGGGTACACGTACGGGTACGTGTACCTAAGGTGACTGGTTTACTAGTTTGCAAACTAAACTCAGCAGAAATTCTCAGTTCAAGAACTTCCGCCAGTACGCGTACCCAACCTGTCTCCTTCACTAATACCGCATGCACACATATGCACGCACTTGGTTTCCGGTACATGGACTTATACACTAATGTGTGAACACGCTATATATGCTTATATCCATAGGTAGTTACGTAATCTCAACTCTACATTTCAATCATTGCAACATTCTTCTATAATGTTATAATTGTCGTTAGACATAAGAATCGACTATCATCATCAAAGCTATTTTCAAGATTAAAACGTCATCATGACTTTCGTCACGGGTAAAGATGAAAAGTGGTTAAAGCGAAAGCTTACCAACACATATTTCGAGAAAAAGATAGGTGAGTAAACTCGGCTCGAAATAGAAAATGTGTATGTATGAAAACTATCATACTTATACGACTGTTGTCTCAAGAGTAGGAGATAGATAGACTTTTGAGTGCTAAATAAGTTCAAGTCTCCCCATACCTTTTTGGTCGGATGAAGTTCCACTAGTTCCTTGAGTAGTTCTTCTTCTTCGTAAAATAATCGCCATAGAGTCTGAATTCAACTATACTTAACTATCCTAGACCAAGACTTAGTCATAAGTAAACTAGAAATCAGGACGTATAGTTTTGATCACTAATATTGACAAACATGCTTGAGATAGAAACGCATGCGACTTCGACCGAGCAATGCTCTAACAATATCCCCCTTTGTCAATTTTAGTGACAATACTATCAATACATATGGATTGCAAAAAGATAAAACTTTGTAGCTTCTCGTCCACATGCTTGATCTCCTTGGGGCTTCAACATTACTCGAAAACTTCATCTTTTCCAATTACTCCCATGATTCCATAGATGTTCAGTTCAACATCATAGTTGTTGAAGTCCCGTAGCTATAACAATGAGAAAACAAAAGCTCTCGATCATTGTTATACAGTGTCATAGTATTATTACACAACATCAAAGTTCTTATATCACAACTTCGACAACAATATTATGGTTATATGTATCACTCCCCCTTAGTAAATACTTCATCTCAACATGAAAACCAATCCCCCTTACATAATGATCCGAAAACCATATATATTTGTAGTGTGAACTACATATTAATTCTCCCACTTTTTGTCAATAAATTGGCAAAGGTACGATAATGGGATCCTAATGAAATTTTCACGGAGACGCTTCATGACCAAAGAAATGGACATACCAACTTTTTTTAAATGTAATCATAAATCCGAAGCTAAATACATTCATCAAGGAGTTTATAAAGATACAAGATAACCCCTAAAAATTCCTTAGTTGCACTCCCCATAAAGATATGGAAATTAAGCGCAAGTTCAAAAGAATTCTCCCCCATTTGATGTCACTCCCGAGAGAACAACAAGAGCGACCTTACTTTTACAAGAAAAGAAGGATTTCTTTGGACACCAAAAACCACAAAAATGATTTTGTATCCAAAATTCTCAATTAAACTAACCACAAGAAAACCCATGATTAATTTAATCGGAATACACAACCAAAATAACCACAAACGAATCTATGATTACTCTAGTTGGGAATTCTCATACAAGAAGACTTATGGAGCTGCACAGTATATAAAATATGGATCAAGGAAGATCAATATTGCGGCATAAACAAGGATTCATCCTATTTTTCATCAATTATTTGCATAACGACATAATAGGTTCAATTTTTGTTTGTCAAAGTTCATCGATCTTGTATCAATACTCGCATATCGACATATAAAAGAGATAACTTTTGAATTTGTACGGGATAATAATAGTTCACGGACGTAAACACACATATCCCATAACATATTGCAATATAATACTGCAAAAATCATCTTCCAAACAATTTTAGCGTTTAAATAAATAAATCTAAAAACTAAGATGAAAAACATTGGACATAGCTATGTGTAATCACAATAATGACTATTCCAAACTCTAGTTATTCTTCCTAAAAACACAAGAATAAAATTCTCATAAGAAGACTTCCTAGACTAAATAACAAATCTACTAGAAACCAATCACGAGCTATAGTTCACGTTCGACAACTTCACGGGTTTCGAGACTTTTAAGCTTGTGATTCATATAATCAACTGCGTCTTCGGAGAAGATATCCTTATTGGGAAGTTCTTTAACATGTGACTTCATGAGACCAAGGTCAGTAGTAACCTTTTTCAACTCACTTCTAACCACATCAAGATCCTTCATTGTATCAACAAGTTGCAGTTTTGCTTCCTCAATATATTTAAGAAAGTCATGAACCACTTCAGCAGAAACCATATCCTCATTCTCAACGTCTTGGTATGAGTAGGCATAGTAGCATGAGGCATTAGGTGCACCTTCTTCTACAAGAGTTCTTTTCTTCCTTTCTTTTGATTCAAAACCAAAACCTTTCTCAAGAAATCCCTTTGCAAAATCACCACGGAGAGATGAAGAAGAGGACATTCTTGATAACCCAGAAAATAACCTAGAGTATGCGTACGTGACTTTTGTAACTCAATAGGTTGGCTACTTAAAGGTTTCTTAGAGAAGGAAGTTTTAGGGTTTTCTTAATTGATTCGTGCCAGTCACACGGGTAACCTGTATGAGTTCAATTTCGACCCAAAATCAGAACAAGAGTCGTACGCACATGACTTTGCTGAAAAACTTTTGCAAAACGAGAACCATCATGATGACTCCAAAAATATATGTCTCATAAGAGAAGAAATTTTTAGAGTTCATGAGTAGCACCTTGTTTAACCAAAAAACAACAACAACAAAACAGAAAAGACAATAGCAATATAAAACACTTATCCAAGTATTTTTACAAGGATACTCAGGCTAAGGACGATAAGAAAATAGATTGAGAATCTAAAAATACCATTCTAACAAGTATACCTGAACATATCTCTCTAAAAATATGTCTCACATAGAAAAGTCTACAAGGATAGATAAATTCATCTCCCATGAATAAACCTATGAGTTTTTGTTCCGTCTTTTGATAAATCAAGGTGAACATGAACCAATTGATAAAACCAGACTTATATTCCCGAAGAAAATATCAACTTTATCAATCACCTCACAATAAACTTAATCGATGCAACGAAGAAGATTATTGGGGAATCACAAACGATGAGAAGAAATGTTTGTGACTACTTTTATATCTTGCCTATCGGAGATAGATATCTCAAGCCAATTATTACATTGTACTCGTACGATAGAATATGCAAGATCAGATCACTCAACTACGATAAAAGTAGTATCGGTCTGGCTTCACAATCCCAATAAAGTATTTAAGTTGTTAACCTGGTTTTAGAAGAAGAAAATCAAAGGTTAAAGGAGAATCGACTCTAGCTTAGCAAACTAGTATCACACAGAATGTGTGGGGATTAGGTTTCCTAGTTGCTAGAGTTCTCCCTTATATAGTATTCAAATCAGGGTTTGCAATCAATGTTAGCTTAGTAACAAAGCATTCAATATTCACCGTTAGATGAAAACCTGAATATATTCAAGGTAATATTTATCAACCATTAGATCGAAAACATAGCTTGTTATACACACTTGTAATGCAAGTTTCTAGGATTGTGTAACCGTACCCAAACTTGTGCATTAGTTGGTTCAACACTAGTTAACCAAATGGTTAGCTGTATGATAACTTTCATATCAACCATATTCTTCTCCACCATAACTAGTCCAAATGACTCAAATGAACTAGTTAGAGAGTTGTTCAATTGCTTAGATATTTATGTACTACACAAGATACAATTGAAAAAAAAGGATTTGAGTCGCTCGAATCGAATCATGAACTATAAAGCCATGGTTTGCAATAGCATTCCTTAGTTTATAATGATAAGTTCACAAACATCGTTTATAGACATAACCTACTCAAGTTCGCGGACTTGGTTCGCGGACTTAATGAAAAAGTGGGGGTCTAACAACCTCACCCAATATTTCGATTAGCAATCTGTATGGACAACACCGAGTTGTTTTTCTAGAGAATCAACTAGACTCAATCAATAGAAAATACTCAAGGAGTTATTATCTCAATCTCTCAATTCGATTTACTCAAGCAAATGTGATTCGCTAGTCTAATCAAAGTGAGATAACTTGGATGGTACCAATGACCAATATCCAAGTGTCAATCAATTTAAATCAACAACCAATAAGGTCGAATATTCTAATTGATTGACCAACGCACAACCTGTATTATTTCAATTATATAACAAAATATAATGCGGAAAAAAAATAACACAAACACCAGAATTTTGTTAACGAGGAAACAACAAATGCAGAAAAACCCCGGGACCTAGTCCAGATTAAGCATACACTGTATTAAGCCGCTATAGACACTAGCCTACTAAAAATTAACTTCGGTTTGGACTGTAGTTGAAGCCCAATCAATCTCACACTGATCCAAGGTACAATTATGCTCATACGCCTCTGATCCCAGCAGGATACTGCGCACTTGATTCCCTTAGACGATCTCACCCACAACCAAGAGTTTCTACGACCCAAAGTCGAAGACTTTAGCAAACAAATCTGTCTCACACAGAAAAGTCTACAAGATAGATAAATTCGTCTCTCACGAATAAACCTATGAGTTTTGTTCCGTCTTTTGATAAATCAAGGTGAACATGAACCAATCAATAAAACCAAACTTATATTCCCGAAGAACAACTCAGTTTTATCAATCACCTCACAATAGTCTTAATCGACGCAACGAAAAAAGATATTGTGGAATCACAAACGATGAGACGAAGATGTTTGTGATCACTTTTATATCTTGCCTATCGGAGATAGAAATCTCAAGCAAATTATTACAATTGTACTCGTACGATAGAAACATCAAGATCAGATCACACAACTACAAGAAAAGTAGTATCGGCCTGGCATCACAATCCCAATGAAGTCTTTAAGTCGTTAAACTGGTTTTAGAAGAATAAAACCAAAGGTTAAAGGAGAATCGACTCTAGCTTAGCAAACTAGTATCACACAGAATGTGCGGGGATTAGGTTTCCAAGTTTCTAAAGTTCTCTCTTATACAATCTTTCAAATCAGGGTTTGCAATCAATGTTAGCTTAGTAACAAAGCATTCAATGTTCACCGTTAGATGAAAACCTAATTAGATACAAGATAATATCTCTCAACTATTAGATCGAAACTTAGCTTGCCATACACACATGTACTTGACGATTTTGGGTTTGTGTAACCGTACCCAAACATGTACAATAGTTAGTTCAATATTAGTCAACCAAATGGTTAGCCAAATGATAACTTTCATATCAACCATATTCTTCTTCACCATAACTAGTCCAAATGTCTCAAATGAACTAGTTAGAGAGTTGTTCAATTGCTATGAGATCTTATGTACTACACAAGACACAATTGAAGCAAAGACGATGTGATTCACTCAAATCAATTCATGAACTATAAATCCACGGTTTGCAATAGCATTCCTTAGATAATTTAAATAAGTTCACGAACATCGTTTTTAGACATAACCACTCAAGTTCGCGGACTGGGTTCGCGCACTTAAGTAACCGGTTGGAGTTCAGTAGTCCTTCATCTTGTGAACTCCAACCGGTTACTTAAGTCCGCAAACTTGAGTGGTTATGTCTAAAAGCGATATTCGTGAACTTATCTAAATTATCTAAGGAATGCTATTGCAAACCGTGGCTCTATAGTTCATGAATCGATTCGAGTGAATCACATCGTTTTTTATTCAATTGTGTCTTGTGTAGTACATAAGATCTCATAGCAATTGAACAACTCTCTAACTAGTTCATTTGAGTCATTTGGACTAGTTATAGTGAAGAAGAATATGGTTGATATGAAAGTTATCATTTTGCTAACCATTTGGTTGACTAATATTGAACCAACTATTGTACACGTTTGGGTACGGTTACACAAACCAAAAATCGTCAAGTACATGTGTGTATGGCAAGCTAAGTTTCGATCTAACAATTGAGAGATATTAGCTTGTATCTAATTAGGTTTTCATCTAACAGTGAATATTGAATGCTTTGTTACTAAGCTAACATTGATTTCAAACCCTGATTTGAAAGACTATATAAGGGAGAACTCTAGCAACTGGGAAACCTAATCTCCACACATTTTGTATGATACTAGTTTGCTTAGCTATAGTCAATTCTCCTTTAACCTTTGGTTTTCTTCTTCTAAAACCAGGTTAGCGACTTAAATACTTCACTAGGATTGTAAAGCCAGACCGTTACTACTTTTCTTGTAGTTGTGTGATTTGATCTTGCAATTTCTATCGTATGAGTACAATTGTAATAATTGGCTTGAGATTTATATCTCCGATAGGAAAGATATAAACGTAATCACAAACATCTTCGTCCCATCGTTTGTGATTCCACAATATCTTTTTTCGCTGCGTCGATTAAGACTATTGTGAGGTGATTGATAAAACTAAGTTGTTCTTCGGGAATATAAGTTTGGTTTTATTTATTGGTTCCTGTTCACCTTGATTTATCAAAAGACGGAACAAAAATCATAGGTTTATTCGTGGGAGATGAATTTATCTATCTTGTAGACTTTTCTGTGTGAGACAGATTTGTTTGCTAAAGTCTTCGACTTTGGGTCGTAGCAACTCTTGGTTGTGGGTGAGATCAGCTAAGGGAATCAAGTACACAGTATCCTGCTGGGATCCGAGGCGTAGGAGCATAACTGTACCTTGGATCAGTGTGAGATTGATTGGGCTTCAACTACAGTCCAGACCGAAGTTAGTTTTTAGTAGGCTAGTGTTTGTAGCGGCTTAATACAGTGTATGTTTAATCTGGACTAGGTCCCGGGGTTTTTCTGCATTTTCGGTTTCCCCGTTAACAAAATTCTGGTGTCTGTGTTATTTATTTTCCGCATTATATTTTTATATAATTGAAATAATACAAGTTGTGCGTTGTTCAATCAATTAGAATATCCGACCTTATTGGTTGTTGATTTAAATTGATTGACACTTGGATATTGGTTTTTGGTACCATCCAAGTTATCTCTCTTTGATTAAGACTCGCGAATCATATTTGCTTGAGTAAATCAAATTGAGAGATTGAGATAATAACTCCTTGAGATATTTTCTATTGATTGAGTCTAGTTGATTCTCTAGAAAACAACTCAGAGTTGTCCATACAGATTGCTAATCGAAATATTAGGTGTGGTTGTTAGACCCCCGCTTTTTCAAGTAGGGGAAAAACCTTGCCCATAATCAGAAAACAGGGAGCCGAAGCAGCAAAGGGAGGCGTGGCCATGCCTTAGGCCAGCTGGCACCACTTTCCATTGACCACACCACACCCCATCCCAAAACGACCCTATTTCCTTCGACCAATCAGGTCGCTTTAAACTCGCCACACATACATAAGTTGTGGCTGGGACCATACTTGCCGACCCCATTTCCCATCGACCAATCAGGTTGTTCTAAAACCACCACACTCACACCAGAAGTGTAGCCGCGCTCATGCTTGGCCATCCCTCCCCTTCCTACCGACCAATCAGGTCACTTTAAATGTGTCACAAGCACCAGAGGTGTGGCCGCGCCTTATGTTTGGCCACCCCCTTTTCTTGACCAATCAAGCCGCTCTAAACTTTCCACCATACATTAAAGGCCAAACACACCCTGCTGCATCACCATACTAACTGGCAAGCCAAACGTGCCCTGCCACAAACACATATCAAGAGGCATGCCAACATGCCACTCTGCCGCAGCAACAAGCCAATAACGCCACCACGTTCTAATCCGCTCTCCATTCATGGCCAATCCCATAACAGACTCCAATTAGGATTTCATGATCGAAACAAGACTTTTCCTTCAGTAGCATTGGCCGAAACCCTAATTTTGGTCATAGTCCACAACATACCACGAGACACTTTAGCCTTGGCCACGCCGCCAATCCCTAACTTTGGCCACGGTGCCAAACCCTAATTTTGGCCACGCTGCCAAATCCTAGCCTTGGCCACACCGCCAAGCTCTAAATTTGGCCACGACGCCAAATCCTAGCCTTGGCCATGCCGCCAAGATCTAAACTTTGGCCACGACGCCAAATCTTATCCTTGGCCACGCCGCCAAGCCCTAACTTTGGCCATGCCGCCAAGCCCTAACTTTGGCCACAAAGCCAAATCCTAGTTTTGGCCAAGCCACGGCTACGCCACCTGCATACCGCTACGCCAGGCGCCACTATGCCAACGACGCCACTTTGCTATACAATGAGATGTGGCTGTAATCAATGGCCATCCTTCCTCGTGAGATACAATCTCAGCCATCCAAGTTCGCCACCGAACTGGCAGGCTTGTGGCAAGTTTCAGGAGACCAGCCGCCTAAATCTAGTGTCCATGGATACACCAGGCGCCACTTGCACCACCATGCCAGGCATGCTACATTACCACTGGCGTACACCAAAATGCCCCTGCGCCATTATCAGGAACCAACACAAGGTAGCCATAATCAACGGCTACCCTCCTTCATGAGACGCGATCTCAGCCATCGAAGTTCGCCACCGAACTGACAAACCTGTGGAAAATTTTAGGCGACCAGCCAAAACGAATCCTAAAAGCATCACATGCTATTTTCTTGCAGTAAGTCCCTTGAATTTGACTTGCCACAAGTAGCAAAGTGCTACATGTTTTCCACGAAAACACTCGAGACATCAAACATGTCACAAACTGGGGGATGCTCATCAGGGTATTGGTCTGGCGGTTTACAACGTGCGACGTGCAATGCGTCCGTTACAAGAAAGTGTCATGAAGCAGGACAATTAGTGGTGGTAAAAGTAACGGTGTAAACGAATTCACTTCCTTCATCATGGAAGCATAATGACTGACGGTTACATGTTACTCTATTTTCTTCCACCACTTCCTACGAGACCAGGGTACGTTTCAATATGACTTGTATAAATAGGCTTCATCTATTTCCACCAAAAAACAAGCTTTTTGGTCGGCAACAATATAGTATCCAGAAATCACCAAGAACTAATAGCTTTCCACTTTGCAAGCCAGTTCCACTTTCTGATACAAGTCATAAAAACAAGCCACATCTTCAGAATCAACTATTCTGGTCTCAACACTCTCTTCGCTTCCCTCCCTAAGACCAACCCTTCTCCTTCAATTTGTGACCAAAGCAAGCCTGGAACGACCATTTCTTGGTTTAGGCCAGGATTTTACAGATTGATCCCTCGAATCAAAAGCACTCTCGTGCAGTGCATTGTTTAGGGTTTAGATTCGTTTCTCATCCACACACCCAAAATTACCAAAATCTACAGAAACAATTTTCACCCACAAACAAGGTGTCAATCAAAATACTAAGCAAGAATAAAAAAACTCTGAACATGCAGAGTGTCTGGCGTTTTTCGATGCAGTCACCTGGGGTATTGATTTAAAAACTACACATATTGTCCTTGAAACTGATATAAAAGAGATCGAAGACTACATCAACAAATCTTCACCAGTCATTGCTTGGGAGAATGAAGTCATTCTGCTAGATGCCATTGATAAGTAAAACAATATCCCACAATGGGGGTGTAATTTTGTTCCTAGGGTTTACAATAAACCTTTTGATAAACTAACTGAATTTAGTAAATAATTTGGTATCACTAGAGTTTGGTTTAAGCAACACATAGTATTATTGAGAGTCATTTATTGTTAGACAACGAAAGCGTTTCAAGTTAATAATTTTTTTTTAATCTTTGGCATAAAAAAAAGGGAAGAAAAAGAAAAGGGTAATTGTGTTACCTCCTCCGTAAAGATTGGTAATTTGCATTACCTCCCCTACAAAAATAAAATTAGCAAAACATCATCTAGTCAATAATGCCGTCTATTCCAAGTTAGCTGACTCATCACTTACTTATACGTAGTTTTTATTTTTTGGGGTAATTTGCGTTACCTCCCCTGTAAAGATTGGTAATTTGCATTACCTCACCTATAAAAAATCATGTGTAAGCAAGGTAGTTAATTTCGGATTTCGGAGTGTCTCGGCCAACTTTGTATCGGGGGAATTTCGGTGTAATTTCGGATTAAAATTTTACACTAATATCATTTATGGTGAAAATTACACGTTGGATCTGAAATTGGGAAAAAAATAATATAAAAGAACAATTCCGGCCGAGACACACCGATTTTGACCGAAATATATTGATTCCGACCGGACAAAACGACGACTTTTCGTTTAGTCGAGATTTCGGTTTTCGTATGTCCCAAAACCGAAATCTGAAATTCCGCCGAAATCTCGGCCGAGATGGCCGAAATTGACTACATAGTGTGTAAGTTAGTGCTGAGTCATCTAACTTGGAACATACGGAATTGTTGATAAGAGAAGATTTTGCTAATTTTATTTTTATAGTGAAAATAATACAAGTTACCAATCTTTACAGGGGAGGTAACACAAACTATTCAACAACTTGGCCAATCGGCATCGTTTTTAGATGATCTTTTGAAACGCCTACTAGGAGCTCTAGCCCCTACGAGGAGCTTTTCTTTTCCTCCGATTCGATTTCATTTTGATTTTTGAGTGTTGGAAGATACAGACCGTCCATTACGTTTCCCATCTACACGTCAAACAGCATATCCATGTCATCGATCCTCGTGAAACATTATTGCTGGACTACTTTAAACTTTCTCTTCACCCGAGACGGGACTCCCTATTAAACCATCTAAACCGTCCGTTACAACTCAATTTAAACAGCACACAGTATGTCCAACTCATCAATCCGCATGAAATGTTCATCTAGACGGGCGCAAAAGAAATCCAAGTCATCAATCCTCTTGAATCAATTTCCACCAATAGAATCAATTTGCATCCTCTATATTAACTTCTTCCTCTTCATCTTGATTCTTCACAACTTACCACTCACTGAAGTTTGAATTTGAAGTTTGGAACAGCTTCTCACCCTCACCAATTAATCTCTCACAAGAACAATCCAAGTTTCAGGTATGGCACCAAAAGCAGCAGAGAAGAAGCCAGCAGAGAAGAAACCAGCAGAGAAGAAACCAGCAGAGAAAAAGCCAGCAGAGAAGAAACCAGCAGAGGAGAAGAAATCAGTAGCAGAAAAGAAGCCTAGAGCAGAGAAGAAACTACCAACAAAGGAAAGTGGAGCTGGAGATGGTAAAAGAAAGAAGAAGATGAAGAAATCAGTTGAAACTTACAAGATCTACATCTTCAAAGTTTTGAAACAAGTTCATCCTGATATTGGTATTTCAAGTAAAGCTATGGGTATCATGAACAGTTTTATTAATGATATCTTTGAGAAATTAGCTAATGAATCTTCAAAATTAGCTAGGTACAATAAGAAACCTACTGTTACTTCCCGTGAGATTCAGACTTCTGTTCGTCTTGTGCTCCCTGGTGAGTTAGCTAAGCATGCTGTTTCTGAAGGTACCAAAGCTGTTACTAAGTTTACCAGCAATTAGATTTCTGGATCCATTCTACAATATATGTAATTTCAGTGCCTGATCTCGTAATCAAGCTACTGTTTTATCTAATCCTAGATATATCTGCACTTTCCATTTGATGTTCGTATGCAGTTCTTATTATCAAATCTGGGATCTGTTTGATGTATATGGTTATGAACAATTATCAATGAAATATGTTCCTTTTCGAACCTTCTGTTACTGTGTTGTAATGGCGCAATTGAAATTAGAATTAAACTATACTGCTGAGAAAAACAGTGAAATTTCTAACCTAACGAGTGAGTTTGAACTCTCCGTGCATATAAAAAAACACAAATGAATTGACAGACATGGGCATGAGTCGAAACAAAATTGTTTCAGTATTTAAGGTTGCAAACTTCCGGATAGATAGAGAGAAAGTTTATCTCTCAACATGGAGGCTTTCTTGTCGACAGAATCACATATCTGTTGCTTGTAACCTGGATCATGGTGGTGAGTTAAAGACATTTCATCTTGTACTTCATCTTCCATATCGATCACAATGTTATGAAGCAAGCAACAAACAAGAATTATTCTCGGCAACCTATTTGTATCCCTCCATATTGTACCTTGAAGGATCCCCCACATTTCCTTTAGCCTCGCCAGCGCTCTCTGTGCTACCATTCTGGTTGCAAAATGCCGCTTGTTGAATTCCGACTTAGACTCTGACAGATGTTTACCTGGATAAGGTGTGACAAGCCAGGGTAATAGAGGAAAACCCATGTCCCCGATTATATATTCTCTTAATTCTGAACCTTTGCAAAGCTGTATTTTCTTCCCACTTAGTCTATTCCCCTTATCACAAAGATTGAAGAAGCCTGAACTTTGGAGAGCTGACGATTCGTTTACACTTCCTGGCCATCCAGTGACTATGTCTCTAAACCTCATATCTGGGTCAACAATGGCTTGTAGAATCATGCTGTGATTGTTTTCGCTATCATACCAAACATCATTTGAGCTATCCACTGTAGACAAACTCATCGCAATATGGGTAGTATCAATTGCACCACAACAATTGGGAAGGCCTCGCATTTTCTCAAACTTGAATTTTACCTCTGTCATTTCTGCTTCTGTAGAGGGCCATTTTAGGTGAAGGAGTCCTCTTTTTTCCATAGACTCAATAAAACGCCAGGTTATTTGTGAAACGCTAGATTGGTTTATCCCAAATGTTTCACCTATAATTACTAATGACTCACCTGAGCCTAACCTTCTTAGAGCGACTGCAACTTGGTCGTTTAAACCCAAAGACTTACCATTTGTAGCTGAGAGTGGTGACAATTTTATCATATCCTCCTTCACAAGTGAGCAAATGTAGTTGAAGGTTTTTCTTGAGATCTTGAAAACAGATTCAAATTTTTTCGAACTCTTTGATCGAGATAAAGGCCCTGCAAAAGGGGGGTAAATGTTAGTAACCAGTCTCAGTATGAACTGTCTGAGCCTTCAATATATAATTTTCTCTATTCAGAGAACCCCAAGTAATTAGTGTCATGCTATTTGGTATCAGCTCTATAATAAGAAGACATATTTGTCTCAAGAAATGAAGAAATTATTAGTCACTGAACAGAACTTGCTAACCGTTCAGTGAGGTTCTACAAGGATACACAATTTTTAGATGCTTTGTCCCCTAGGGATTTCATGGATACTGGAATAGACTGCTGAGAACTCTTGAACTAATCAAACTCCTGGAATACACAATTGTACTCTCCCAAAGAGACTATTAAATTAAAACAATCCACAACACTATCTCTATTCTGGTAAACATGATGCTTCAAACTTGAGGTGATATATACTGCACTAGTATTGTCAAATCAATTCCCAACTAAGTAGACCTCTTTTCTTGGCACAAACTTTAATTTGATTCATAGCAAATTAATATTAGGATTAGGCTTCCAGGATACCACTTAGATAATGGGCAATTTTCTGAAATCAAGGTGTTCCATATATTTTGACGAAACATCTATGCACTTGTATGTCAGATGAGTGGAACCTATTGGTTTTTGAAGTAACTAAAAAAAATCTCTATTTACCATCTAGATAGGTCTTCGAGCCGGTGCAAGATATCAGTGGATAGAAACTAGATTGCATTAGGTTTTGAAATTGGACCATCACACAAAATAGTGGAAAATTGAGCAAAGGATCAACGAAGATAATGTAGGTCATTCAGATGTTCATTATGCACAAACTGTATATACCACTGATACTGAATTTATGGCGCCACAAGAGTGATATTATAGGCTCCTATTATTTACTCAGCCACACTACATTATCACAATTCAATAATCTATCATTTTAGTTCTGAAGAAGGTGAAAATAAACGCCAAGTAGGAAGAAAAAGGAGTAATGACCCACACAGAGGCAATCATGGTGATATGATTCCTGGCAGAGAACCACCTCAATAAGCTAATGTGACTAGGGTAAGGGTAACGATGATTGATCCAATCATCGCCCAAGTCATCATTCAATTAGGCTAGAGTTGCTCAATAACATTGTTATGCGATAAATTGGCATAAGGTTGCAGTATCCACAGTATGGGCTAGAGGTTCATATTTGTCTTGGGAGATTGACAATGTTGGTATCCAGTACGACCGCCAATTAGTATCATGAGCAAGTTCAGCATTTTTTGCACAAGCTGAGATAAGTAACTACACCCTACATTAAAAAGGAGAAATCAAATCCATCTACCGGCATGTTAACTACACACAGTTGTCAAAAGGTGCACTGCAAAAAAAAATTGCTACATATGCTGGAAAGCAAAAAGTGGGAACCTAGGAAATGAGCATTGTTAAATTTATCTGGAACAGCATGAATAACATTTGGTAACAAGTCTCTTAAGAGAAAATTCAAATCAAAGATAGAAAAATTAAGACATCTGCAGAATCTGATATCACTGGAAGAACAAAATAACTATGAAAATTAAACTTCTTAATCCTTTCCAAAGAATGTTGATTATTCATGTCTGAGAATAGCTTATTCCAATTCTCAAGCGTAGCGTGGGAGATACTAAATCTGTCTCTTTTGTGCTACCTACAAGCTATTGCTAGTAAACCTTGCCCTCCATATTTACTTTTAGAATGTCAGAAGCTCGGATGTCTCAAACCTACTGCAGATCTGAAGTAGACTTCAATGAAGAGGTCAAGTCCTGGAGGAAACCTACAATGGGTCTTAACACTCTCGCTCTATGAACTATTGGTGGAGGTAACTACCTATAGATTATCTGTAATTCCTACTCTGTGTCAAGACACAACACCATCTATCTCACCTCTACTTCTCCAAATGTTTGGTCAGGAAATACTCGGACATTCATCCAGCTATGAGCTAACATGAAAATTGACCCAAGGCGGTTGTTTCTTAGTGATACACTTGCAACACAAACACAAGTTTACACCTAAACTTTGGTATTTCTTTCCAACTCAAAAGTAATACAGAGAGCTCAAACCATAAAGCCGAACACCCCAAGGGAATGTGGGATGTCAAAATGAATCATTGCTTACAACCAAATACTGTATAATCACTACCTTCTCACCCTTACACAAACTGACAAACGTCCTGGTAGGAACAATCTGAGCGAAGTCCTAAAGCCGCCATGGCTTCTTTTTTCATAAATCCATAGATACAAAGTCACAGTTACTATAACACGAATGTTCAACAAATAACCATGAACATTAACCACAATAACAAATTGTGCCTATTACTCGAATGTTGAAGAATATACTACCAAGATACATTCTGTATACAACCTCAATAGACTCTAATCTGGTTACTCAGTATAACTATGTTTATGTGAAATCGCTTTAACGCAGAAATAGAATACCTAAAACACAACAACCAAGAACAACATTCAAAATGCATAAATCAAAACAAACCCATGAATACATACAGCAAATGGTAAAATAACAACATAAATGAAAAACCCATACCAGTAATTCTTTTAGAAAACTCATCCCACCAATCTTTAGGTTGTTCATCTTTCTCTGGTGAAGTTGAAGAAGAACCACCACCACCACTACCACTTCTATCGACCTTCTTCTCTACGATTTTCCTTTTCCTCTTCTGCGCTGTAATGGGTCCCATTAAAAAACTCTGAGAAGAAACCAAATCAGATTTGAACCTTTTAAGACTTACCACTCATGGAGTCAAAGAATTTGCAGTTGTTACAGAGAGAGAAAACCCAGATTCCAAAATCAAAGGCAAGAAAAAGAAGTCCATGAAATAAACCAAATAATATATATACGAGTAGATGTTACGAGGCTGTGATGGGTATAGCAAAGAAAACATGCAAGAAAAGTTTCTATGGGGTTGGAATTGTCGAGTGTTCTAGATTTTCGATGTTGTGTTCTAGAATAATGTAAGGATTTGAAAAAAGGTTTCGAGTCTCGAGAAGTGAATAACCACAGGTCGAAGCAAATACACGGAGTGTCTGTTTATATAGACAAAAAAATGTGGATGCAGAGTTGGACGAAGTTGTTTTTTCTTTTATTTCTGCAAGTAAAAAAGCCTTGCGTTTTTAGGGGCATGAAAAAAGATTTAGGGGTCAACATGTTATACACAGTCACAAGCATTGGTTAAGGGGTAACATTTTTTACATTGAAGTTACCTAAATACCCTTGAAGTAAAAAACATAAAAACCAAAATCAAAACAGTCCCTCCATATTTTCAGTTCAACTCTTCTTCTTCCTCTCTTGCCGATGTCTCCCGATTGTGGAGAAAAAAAATTCTTGCCCTCGTTCTTCGATTAATCGCATCGCGTTCATCGTAAAAAAACATCGTTGATTCGTTTATAAAACAATGGATACGGGTAATGCAGCCCACAGAGTTAGAGCTAGAACCAAAAATGTTGCTCGCGGTGTCGATCCAAATATAGGAATTTTAGCAAGAAACAAAGAGATTGTTGCTGAAAATGACGAAGAACGCGAAGAACACAACGAAGACGAAGCCGCAAATGTAGTTGGCGGTGGCGATTCTGATAGTCTAACACTCCGACAACTTCAAATGGCCCCAATTAGGTAAGAATGTATCACTTTTAGGGTTTATTTCGCTTTAATTCGACGAATCGAGAAATTTTTTTTGTAGGGTTTTCTACAATTTCCCAGATTCGGGAGTTAAACATGTTACTTTACTTCCGAATGTAGTTGTGTTCTTCATTTCTCGAGAACATCGACAGAATTCGGAAGTTATAATTTTTGGTTTTCTTCCGAATATGTGAAGCCATATGTTCCTGAATACGAAATGGAAATAATCGGTAGTTTAATGATTTTTTTGTCTTCCGAATATATTTAGGTAGAGACACAATAATCGGTGGTGCACTTACTACCGAATATATAAATATGATGAAATATTATAAAAATTGTGATTTAATGAAAATTCCCTTTTTGGGGCAAGGATATATTCGGAAGATTATTAAGTTTTATACCTCCGATTGTACATTCGGGTGGTATTTGTGTACTTTGTCTTCCGATTGTGTAGTTTGTAAACCTTGATTCTTTTGTGGTTGTTTAGAAAAAGTCGAGCTAAGCAAGCCCCAAAAAAAAGGGACTTAGGGCCTCGTCGAGCAGGGAGTAAGAAAGTGACAGCTAGTGCTAGGAGAGAAAGGAGTGCCAATGCTAATTCAAGTGCTCAACAAAGTGTAGAACTACAAGGTAGTGAACAAGGTGGGCAAGCAAGTGCTCAACAACCCACTCAACAAGGTGTAGAACCAACTAGTCCACAGGGCAGTGAAGAATGTGTGCAACCAAGTGATGAACAAGGCACTCAACAAGGTATAGAACCAACTGCTCCACCACTTACATCCCACCCTGAAATTGAACCAATTGATCCAATTCCAAGAGTTGAAGAAGAAGGACAACCAAGTGGTACCCAAAAATCCCAAAAAGCTAACAAAGGAGAAGAAGGTGGAAAGAAGGATATTGCTAAGAAAGCATCACATCTCGTCCCTCAGCACTTGAAGGTGAATAATATTCCAGCAGGCACAATTCTTGGGCTACCGGAGGATGGAGGAAAATTGTTGTTTGGATACAAAGACTCCTGGGCCAAAGAAATATACGAAACCGAGGTAATAATAATCGTATATTGTTTATTAATGTACTGTGTATGTGTTTTATCGTAATAGTTATATTAAGGGTTTTTATATGTTTTATCGTGTGTTTAATAGTATCATCAAGATGCGGTTCGTCTACTAAAACTCACTGCTGCACCAACAAAAATGCGTGACTGGCCTTTATCCGGTGAATGTGAAAGGTTTAAGAGAATTGTAACCAACTCGGGGTTAGCTAATGCTGTCGATAATTAAATGTTGGAACATGATCGTGTTGCTATATCGGCGTTCGTTGAGAGAATATATCCTGAGACCAATACATTCCATATTCCGTTTGGGGAGATGACGATTACCCCGGATGATGTTGTGCAGATTCTTAACCTTCCTGATCAAGGAACAGCTGTGAAGTTCAACTACACGAAGCAGTTAAGTTGGGCACAACTTTATGTTCTAACTAAAAATTGCTTAGGTTGGGATGAAGAGACAACAACAGAAGAGTTTGGGAGGCATGCAAGTTCCAGAAGAAGACAGATTAACATTTCCGTTTTGATGAATATGTTCCGAGGCACCTTGGATAAAGAACAAAAGGGAACGTTAACTGACGATCAAGTGAATCACGCGGCCACAACGTATCTTCTTTGTGTATTGGGATGTGTGATTTTCCCCAATACTTATGGCAACCGGATCGACGCCAACCTTCTTCAACTTTTGGATCCTATCCATGAAGTCGGTGACTACTCTTGGGGGACGGCATGCCTAGCATTCTTGATGGAAGAGTTGAGAAAGTCGTCGAGGCGAGGCACTAGCCAATTTGCCAGGATCTTGGCTCTATTGCAGGTTCTTTTTTAACTCTATAAGTCAATCTATTGTTATTCCGGTAGACAAAAACAATGATGCATATTCTGAACTCCAAATGATGCATATTCGGTAGTATATACATATTTTTAACCCCCGAATGTATTGTATTCGGAACAACGTTACATAGTTGTAACTACGATTGTGGAGAAATCAGAATTAAGTCTTGTAAAATCGCAACCGAATATATGTGCCAACATACTGTATTTTTACAGAACTCCAAATGATGCATATTCGTTAGGAAATGATCCATTAATTATGTCTCAATGTGTGTTATTCGGAATTTTATGTTGGAAAATTACTTCCGAATATATAGGAAAAACAACATAGGTTACTGAACTCCAAATGAAGGATATTCGGTAGTAATTACACTTTTATTGCGTCCGAAAGTAGGTTAATCGAAAACATGTAACTTTGTGTTTCTTCCGATTTTATATAATCGGGAATAACGTTTTGAAAAATACTACTGAATATTCAGGGAAAAAAATTTAGTCTACTGAACTCCAAATGATGAATATTGATCTTCAATTTTAACTTTCGAATGTTTGTTATTCGGATGTAAGTGTCCTCTGAATTTTCATATTCGGATGCAATTAATTTACATGGTGTTCCGATTGTTTTGAATCTATTTCATAATACTTGGTTTTTTATCCGTATAGACATGGATCTATGATCACTTCCCTATCCTGAAGTTGGCCGGAGAGAACCCGGAGTGGCGCAAAGGTACTCCCAGAGGAAAAAAGTATATCTTCGAAGATAACCGTTCTAGGACAAAAGAGCAGCAGTTGATCCGCATGAGGGAGATTATGGACCAATTGAAGGCCTCAGAAGTATGCTTTGATCCTTACAAGGAAGATCGTGCTAGTGGGCATATAAAACTTTGGTCAGACTTGTCCCTTTATTTTGGACCGTTGTGGCACCCCACGGGATATGTGATGTACAACCCCTCTAGGGTGATGCGACAACACGGGTATATACAACATCAACCAATGGAGGAAATGAGTGATTACTATAAATTGGAGATGGAGTTGTGCTCTTCTAGGGGTGACAATATGACGATAGTTCACAAAGGCCCACCTACTGTTCTTGATAACTGGGATAAGAGGACAGAGTTCATTATCAACACTGGTAGACCAGCCACCCGAGGTGATGAAAATTCTCCAGGTTATATGATTTGGTATAGGAACGTATCACATCCTTTGGTTATCCGTGAAGTTAAATCCAAGTCTACTTCGGCGGGGTCTAGTTATAATTCTATCATCAAAGATAAACCAAGTGGTTATGATAGAATGGTGCGTATCCTTATAACTTTTTTGATGTTATGGTTATATTTGTTTACGTAATAACCGTTTGATGTTATGTCATTATGTTTAATAATAGGTGAATAGGTTCAAGCGTGTTTCCAAAATGTTAACTGCATGCATTAAGAGCGGAGATCCCGTGCCAGTTGAGAAGATACAAAAGGCTAGAGACCTAGTTGACAATATAGATAATGAAGATTATGCAGCTGAATTTGGGGAGAAATCCAGGAAGAAGCCTCCGCCCAAGATGGCAATATCAAAAATGGTAAAAGAGATCGAGCTTCTACGACGGAAGGTGCTGAAGTTGGAGGCGCTCAAACTCGTGGTCGTGCAGGACTTGGAGGTAGTCATGGTCGTAAAGTAAAAGCAAAGACTTAATGAATGACAAACATAATTTTTAGTTCGTGTTGGATTATGTCGTTTTAAGTTTAGGATCGGATAATGAATGGTTTGTTTTATGGATGGTTTGTTGGATGGATTATGAATGGTTAGTTTTATGGATAATGAATGGTGCATTTTGAAATTCGAAGGATTATGTTCGTTCCCCATTACCAAAAACCTAAGGATTTTGAATGTTTGGATTGTTAGCCAGTATATTCGGAGGTTATAGTATTTTTTTAACTACAGATTGTTCCAAGTTCAAAACTAGAAAAATCCACATTTTTCCCAAATTCTGAATTTTGGGCCATCTTATATTCGGTAGATAAAAACAATAACTTATCATCCGAATGTTAGTTGTTCAAAACCAGCCCCGCCATGGCTCTAGGTGGTTCCAAAGGCCATCGAAGAGGGTTAGCCAGTATATTCGGAGGTTATAGTATTTTCTTAACTACCGATTGTTCCAAGTTCAAAACTAGAAAAATCCACATTTTTCCCAAATTCTGAATTTTGGGCCATCTTATATTCGGTAGATAAAAACAATGACTTATCATCCGAATGTTAGTTGTTCAAAACCAGCCCCGCCATGGCTCTAGGTGGTTCCAAAGGCCATTGAAGAGGGTTAGCCAGTATATTCGGAGGTTATAGTATTTTTTTAACTACCGATTGTTCCAAGTTCAAAACTAGAAAAATCCACATTTTTCCCAAATTCTGAATTTTGGGCCATCTTATATTCGGTAGATAAAAACAATGACTTATCATCCGAATGTTAGTTGTTCAAAACCAGCCCGCCATGGCTCTAGGTGGTTCCAAAGGCCATCGAAGAGGGTTAGCCAGTATATTCGGAGGTTATAGTATTTTTTTAACTACCGATTGTTCCAAGTTCAAAACTAGAAAAATCCACATTTTTCCCAAATTCTGAATTTTGGGTCATCTTATATTCGGTAGATAAAAACAATGACTTATCATCCGAATGTTAGTTGTTCAAAACCATCCCCTCCATGGCTCTAGGTGGTTCCAAAGGCCATCGAAGAGGGTTAGACAGTATATTCGGAGGTTATAGTATTTTTTTAACTACCGATTGTTCAAAGTTCAAAACTAGAAAAATCCACATTTTTCCCAAATTCTGAATTTTGGGCCATCTTATATTCGGTAGATAAAAACAATGACTTATCATCCGAATGTTAGTTGTTCAAAACCAGCCCCGCCATGGCTCTAGGTGGTTCCAAAGGCCATTGAAGAGGGTTAGCCAGTATATTCGGAGGTTATAGTATTTTTTTAACTACCGATTGTTCCAAGTTCAAAACTAGAAAAATCCACATTTTTCCCAAATTCTTAATTTTGGGTCATCTTATATTCGGTAGATAAAAACAATGACTTATCATCCGAATTGTGCCCATATTTTCGAAAAAAATAGCCGTTGGGTTACATAACCTATATAAGGAGGGTATCTATTCCCCTATATGCATCAAAAATACATTTTAACTCTCTCCAACATCAAAGAAAATAAATCATCTTCAAGATAATGTTCCCACCAGTAACTAATCGTACGGAGTTCACTTTGGAAGAAGATTTATCTTTATGTAGGCGCTATGTTCAATTCTATCCGAGGCGAGGAGAAGAACGTAGGCAAGGAGGTGTAATGAGTATGAGTTATTTGTTGAGAATTCACGAAATTTTTTGCATCGACACCAGAAACCCAAATAACCGTCACTCCGCTGCGCTTTTTTGCCGAATTGGGTCAATAAACGAACACGTCCAAGAATTCTTCCATTTAACTTATCTTGTGAATCAATATCGATTGAGAGGTGAAACCAATGATGAGGTGATAGAACGATCTCTCGAGGAATGGAGGAGATGGAAAAGGTCAAACTTCCGTTGCATAGTGTAGGGAAGTATCGGGCCTCAAATAGAAATCATCAACAACCGCTACAACGGCCGGCAAAATGAAGCAATACGTTTTACTATAATAATCGGTAGACATTCAGTAAGTTTTACAACCGATTTCAATATAATCGGAAGAATTTTATGTGCCACAAACTAACGATTTTAATAGAAATATTCAGACAGTTTCCTGAGTACAAAAAAAAGCATAATCGGAAGATATATATCTGTTAATACTTCCGAATATAATAAATCGGAAGATCAAATAGTATATATTATTCCGAATTTCACAGAAGAAGAATTACAATTTGTAATATTTTCCGAAAATTTTATTTTGGGGCCAACCATATATTCGGTAGTTAAATAAATTTTTAAAACTACCGAATGTAAAAGATATGAATACTGAGTTTCATAGTTTTGAGGATTTGGTTTTGGGGCCATTCGGTAGTAAATATACTATACTAATACCCGAATGTAGATATTTTGGAAAATCAATTTGGGGGTTTTCAAATATTCGGTAGTAATACAATTTGTTTAAACTACCGAATGTAAATATTTGGTACTCAGGAGATTATATTCGGTAGATATTTTGATACATTATCCACCGATTTTGGGTAGTTCATGGCGTTAAATGCATGCATTAATCGAGTTTTCTTGTTTACAAACGCATACAAACGCATTCAAAGTGGGTATTGAGTTTCTTAAAACAATACATGTATGTTTGATGCATCATTAGCTTCGATCTCGGGTGATTCTCCATTTTCTTCCATGAAAGCGTCGTCTAGGTTTTCCTCTCCATAAAAGTGTGAATCATTCAACATATACCCCAAATCGTCTTCTCTAAACGGTCGTGAACCTTCAACATTATGTTCTTCACGATCATTCTCACCTTCTTCTTCATATCCATCCATTTTTGTTGCCTATTTCTAAAAAAAATGGGGTTTTCCCCTTTTCCCTTCTACTTCTTCTCTAGAACTATAAAATGACAACAAATGAAGAAAATGAAACACATTTCTTCCAAATACTACAACGTCCACAATCGGACGATTTGTGTTTTTTTTTTACTACCGAATTAATTCGGTAGATATATTTTCTTTTTAGCTACCGATTATATAAGGGCAATTTTGCCATTACAAATTACGCGAGATAAGGGGTGGCTTCGCTTTACGTTTGGGTGACCCTATTTTGTTTTATTGTTGGCCCCTAAATCTTTTTTCATGGCCCCTAAAAACGCAAGGTAAAAAAGTCGGAAATTAATTGTTTTTTTTTAATTTTTACAAGTAAAATAGATTTGTATAAAATTTGTATTTATTATTATTTATTTATATTCAAAAACTATTATTAGAAGTAAAAAAGGCGAAAGTTAGTCTGTGGATACTAATTTCAAAATAATTTTTAGAAATAAAAAAATTTAATTTTTATAAATCAAAAATATTTTATTTCTGATTTCTACTTCTGTTTCTAATATCCAAACATGCTAACGCTCTATAAAAAATAATTTTTTATATCTAAAAGTACAAAAAAAGTCGGTTTTAAAATGACTTCTAAAAATTAAAAAAGTTAACTTTTAATGAAATAAAATGTTTTTGTTTCTAACTTCTACTTCTGAAGAAGCGAGAACATTTCCACTTCCAATATCCAAACACGCTCTTAGATAAAGCCATAGACATTGTTTCTTTGCATACTTCTCTTTGGTTTTCCCTATTTCCCATCCCCACTTTCCCTATTTCCCATCCACATAAAATCCCATCCCCAATAATCCTAAGTAACACCCAAATACATTTTCATATATCTAAGTACCATCCCTTGGCATTTTATTTAAACCAAATAATAAAACTACCCAACAACTACACAATACAAAAACCCTAAGTTAACATCACTTCTTCTTCCCTATCTCAATCACCGACGAATACTTCTTTACTCCATCTCTACAATCCGTCTCCACCTCTGATCACACTTTCTTTACTACAATCTGCCTCCCCCTTCAATCACATTTTTCTAAGTTTGTTTATTCATTATTTTCCTTCTTGCCAAATGATAACCGCATGAATGAAGTTGAGCATCAAACACAAGCCAATGAGTTTCTCACATAGAATCCTAAAATCAGCGGATCCCAATACCTGCCCTTCATGGATTCAATTAATTACAAAAACTACAATTTCTCAAAGTTCAGTGGAAGAGGTCATTGACGGCTGTTGTCAGTCTTCTTAACAATTGGTCGTTCTTTACCATTATTGATTGTTATTGATCCAGTTAAAAATGATAAAGTGATAATGAATTATTTGATTAGAACTGATCAACTACCATGATTATTTTTTTCTAACAATCCCCCATGAATAATAAAACATTTCGATAAAACCGAGAAAACATAAGGCAACAATATAGGTTGAAACTATCAATTGTGTCTTGAACTGAATGCAGACGCATAATCAAACTCATAAGTTCGTCCCTAACAAGCCATCTTTTTAATATCACCATAAATTAGATTGACATTTTGGAAATCAATCACAAGAGTCCCATCCCCCTCGAACTTCCTCTCTGTCCTTTCGTCAAAG
Source organism: Papaver bracteatum (assembly GCA_023529315.1). NCBI lineage: Eukaryota > Viridiplantae > Streptophyta > Magnoliopsida > Ranunculales > Papaveraceae > Papaver > Papaver bracteatum. The sequence goes on along the minus strand of JAJJWX010002683.1, from coordinate 370,692 downwards.
GATCAGATTATCTTTGATTTTAAAAGTCTATCGAGATAATACTTTTGTTTCGTCTTGTGTCGATAGTATAGACTTCCTTGTAAATTTGTTCTTTCTGCGGATCCCAATGGATTGCGATTGAAGACTTTGCCCTTCATCGTATCCATTCGACTTCCTCTCCGGCTTTTTTCGAGGCTATAAATTCAGACTCCATAGTGGATTTAGCTATACATGTCTCTGCTTGGTGGACTTCCATGAGATGATTTAAAGTAAGAAGATCAGTGGAAGATATCCATTGGCATCATTTTGATCAATACCCTTGATGGACCAAAAGGGATAGATGGAAAAGTTAAAAATTCATTAGTACGTTCTCCTGGACGATCAAATAAAATCATTCAACATCCTAATCGCGTCCCTTCCTAATAGCCTTTAGCTACCAACCTATTATATTTATCTATAGTTCCAAAAGTTTCCTTTAAACACCCATTTACAACCTATGGATTTACTACCGAAAATCTACAAGCTCCCAAGTTTTCATTTTGCTGAATGGACTCCCATTCATTTAATGAAGCTTCTTCCCCGAATCGAACTTTGTTTTGATGTTCAGTCTCATAATCCATGGACCCTTTTTATCCCGATTAAAAACACAACATCTCTAGATTCCAATATGGTCGATGAATGAAGTTTTTAGTTTTTCTTGGGATGAGGAATTTGGCCAAACACCCCCACACTTTAAAGTATGCATAGGAAGGTTGTTTACCATTCCATTCATAAGAGTTTTATCCATTTTTTTAAATGGAACTTTCCAAGATAAACTTCAACATTGCTCCTTTTGGGTTTACTTCAATTTTATAAAATTTGAAGGCCTACAAGGCTTCATCTTTACTTAAGAAAGATGAACATCTATAAAGTGAATCGTCTCGATGATTAAAAAGACTATGGATTAGGTTAATCAGTAACTTAGCTAGTTTTAAAATAATAATTAACGAGAATCTTAGTTTTTTGTTTTGTTTGGTGAAAATGAGAGATCGGTGAAGAAGATAAACAAAAATGGTAATTGTTTAGTCAAAGTGACTCTTGGAAGTGGTTCCTAGGAAAAATCAAAAGTGAAATGTAAATTGATTTTAGAAATTATGAATGGATGGGAAATAGGAAAAATAGGGGCGGGAAATAGGGAAAACCTTCTCTTTTCTGGCCTAATTTTGTTCCCATATGGAGTACCTTTTTTTTTCCCGGAAAGAGCTAGGATATGTGTCGTGGCATTAAACTTTGGTAGACCATGGAGTCATGGACAAACATGAACTACCATGGTGCACACTACGTCACTACTCATGAGTCATAAATGTACGAGTTTATTGATATTGATTTTATTAGTAATTTTTTTATATTAATATATCGATACTTTGGTGGTTGGATGGGTTCCACTGTACCAGTTTACTGGGCACTGACCCCTATTAGCAATGCAATGTTTGACGGAAAGGAGAAAACACTTGGTTTGAGAAGGGGGAATCTTCTGCAATTTTTACACTCCGACTACATAACATCCAAGTAGTCTGAAGTTTCTCACCTCAATCACCAAGCTTTTGTATCCTTTTAGGAAGGAACCTTACTCTTTCTGAATGTGATAAGACATCAAGCACAATATATAGACATCAAACAAACTCATTCCGTTCCAAGGAAGATTTTATCACGCCTGCTAACGTGTCTACATCTGGTTAGTGTAACTACAAAAAGAGCATGATATATGGTACTGGATATCCAACATTAGATAAATCAACCTCTTCACGAATGGGAGTTACAAACACAAATTTGAGGCTTAAAAATGAGATATGATGCTGGACATAATTTATGTCTATGGGAAAATCCAAGGCCACACTGGGATGGATAAATATGTTTCTTGTTCAGTTTCCCGAGCCAGTGAAGAAAATACAGTAAAGGATAATACCTGGTCACAATTATCAATTATAATGCTAACTGCAACCAATTCGCTGCTGTCAACCATAAACTCTTTAGTCCAACCCAGTGACTCATGTCGCTCTTGCTCTTTCATATCACGATCGTGTTCCACCTTTTTTAATAGCCATATGTCACAACATATGGCTCCTTCAACAACTAGATTGGTAGCATAAAACAAATCCCCATCCAGAACCCCCATTCTATTATTCGACCAAACACTTTCTGGTGGCAAAGGAGGTGGTGAAAAATGTTCACAAAACTTTTCCTCAGCTAAATCGAAGGTCACAATCCTTTCTGAATCAATTCCCATCCAATGAAGAGTTCCATTGGCAAAGATACCTTCTCTCCAACGTTTGCCAGATCCAAGATTGAAGTTTCCTAGGTTTCTCCAGCCATTTCCACTGCCTAGAGTGTATATGAGGATTTGTACAAACTTGGTCTTCAATATTATTAACGCTATAACTTTGTACTCATTGGTCGAAGGAACATAACCAAATCCGCATCTCCAATCAACATAATGAATACCACGAGAATCTCTCTTAATTAGAGGAAGCAAAACATATTCTTTCATGATGGGGTTACATATTGAAATATGTGTATAATTTCGTAGCGGATTAAATATGGCTCGAAACAGACATATCAACCCGTTACACGAACCAAAAAATCTAGAATTCGGAAATGGAGGGGTGAAACTAATCTTTGTAATTCTCAGAATGAGTGTTGTTGGCTGATCATGATTCTTCTCATCCTTATATTCAAAATAGTAAAATTTTTGATTGTTGCTAGTTTGAGAAGTCAAATCAAGAAAACTCATCTTACCTGATTGAGCAGCAGCAGAATCAGAAGGATGAATAAGACGATGCAGGTACATTCGGTAGAACGATGGATGACGAGAAACAATATACCTCCAATTTGTGCAAACTAATTTGCAATCAAGAAGCGATTCCGTCGGTACTTTTTCTAGTATTGAGAAACAATATGTCCAGTGTAGTCTTTTCGGGTAGAAAGTTGAAATACTCCATGAGTAAATGATGAAATCTAGGGTTTACGAAACCAGGCTGGAAATGGAGTTTTTGCCTGCCTTTGATTTTGGAATGAGTAAAGTCCGAACGGAATGAAGGGGGTTAGTATAGAACCCAATACTAAAAGACGGAACAGAATAAAGTGGGATCCAAAATTTGTCCGTATAGTCAGTAACTAGGGTGACCCAGGGTTCTCATTGATATCTTACTTTGGAGATCAGGAGCTAAATCTTTTGTTTTTTTGGACGAACTTTTTTGAAAAAAATGAGATTGATTTGATTTCAATAAATGGTAGTGACTGTATCATAGATGGGGAGTGTTCAGTAGGGCTCCTAGTTAGAAATTCGGGTTACGAGTAGTAGTTCGGGACGACATACGTACGGGAATTATACGGATTTGGATAGATCAGATTTGGTCAAAAATCCGGTCAACGGTTCGTTGTTCGGACAGTAGTTCGGAACGGCATACGTACGTGCATATTCGTTTTATAAATGTGAGTTCGGTACTTAAAATTCGGCTAACATATATGATAAATTGATAAGTATTATGACCTTATTACGAGACTAATTTGATTTGTATATGATTTATAAGATGGAAAAAAACATTTTAGCATGATTATTTAACAAGAAGTAAACAATTTAATCGCATAAATGTATTATAAAACTTATAGACTTTTAAACAAAAATCAACACATAAAACACTGGTTAAACAACTACCAATAGGAAATTTTAATTGAATAATTGTATTTAAATATAAAGTATATACAAAATCAAACAAAAACCAATCAACATAACTCTGGTGAGAGAGTTACCTATGGGAGTTCTAGTTCGGAAATATCATTCGAATACGGTTAGTTCGGATACGTTCGCGAATCATTCGTGAGGTCCATATAATCCGGGAACTAGGTTCGGAGTTCAAATAATTCGGAAGTATTATTCGGATTCTGTCAGTTAGGATATGTTCGCGAATCATTCGGGAATGATTCGGAGAATTACTAACTAGGGTAGGGCTTTTGTTAACTTGTATACCTATATTCATGTTAAGGTTTAATAAATAATTATTTTATTTTTTGGAAATTGTGTTTTGTTTTGTCGTATTCTTGCACTAAAAATAACAAATCTTATTCACAATGCGAAGAATTAATGTTGTTTTAATGAACCTTAACATGTATGTTGTTATACAAGTTAACAAGACCCAATAGATAAATATGTTTTAATTGAGTTTACGGGTCCGTAAATGCATATTGCCAGTGTTAGTTATGTTGACCTAATCTATCTTTCTGCTTTCTGATTGTTTAAATGTTAAATCAAATGTAATGGAGATCCAAGTATTTGTTAGGTTGGTGATAGCTTGACTCAACATTTAGAAGAGAGGGAGCTTAAAAAGATATACGCAACTATATGGATTTCATTAAATGCAAACATGATACCATTACTAGCTCATAAATGTGACACTACTATTTTCCCAATAGGCTACCTGTCGGCGTTTCACAAAATTTGAGGCACGAGTCGCACAACAAAAACGTTAAAAATTAAAAAGAGGGACAAATACTCCCAAGACCAAATCAAGATGATCTGGATAAACAGAACAGATGGCGACCTACATCTTGATTTTGAAGTAATCTTGGTCAAAATGGTGCAACCTAATATATCCATCTTCTCCTCCACTTGAGAAACTGTACAAAACAGAAAGAAAAACAACGTAAGAACTACATGGAGTAGAATGACAAATCCTCATATGGTTCTGATACTATTAGTTCTGAAATTCCGTACCAGTTTCAAGATGTATAAATTGACAGTTTCGAATGATATTAAAATAGATTAGAGAATAAAATGGGAGCATGTACCTTCTTCCATCAGGGTTGATTGCCAACGCGTTTATTGGACCAAAATGTCCTTTTACACCGCCTATTTCTTCTTGAAGAACCTATTTTCAAAGGAAAACCATGAACATTTATTCAGTAACAGAGAGTAGCCGGGGAAAAATGATCTGCATGCACAAGGTCATGTAACAAAACGCCTCACCTTGTGGAAGAATTTAGACTCGAAATTCCCAGCACGATGATGAGTAGTGGTGACATCAATTGCAGCCTGACCACCTCCAATCACCACCTATATATATTAAGCACACAGATAACATTAGTCCCTAAACAAATAAGAAAAATATGAACAAGCATCTTTAATAGGTGGAAATTAAGATAAAAATCCTCAATACTAGAAAAATCTGGAGATCACACCCTATATTATGACCCATCATATCTGCCTATTGAAGTACTGAGTACTAGGGAATGCAAGAACACATGCTAGCTTTTATTCAACAATAACACATGATAGCTGAAAGATGCAGAAACAGAACAACACTATGGTTGCAAAGTTCAAGGTTGCAAAGAACAATTTCTTTACATAATACGACCCATATTTCAGCACACAAACAAGTTACAAGTACTAATATAACGTATACTAGCCTACTAGGCTCCGCAATTCAAGTTACAAGTTACATAAGCACATACATGTTCAAGAAGTGGAGACATAGCAACAGCATTGACTGGACTTCCAGTTACATATGTCTTTAAAAGTGTCAATGTCCTGGAGTCCCAAAGCTAAAACAAAAATGAAACAAACTGGTTATCAGCAAGAAAAGAAGGCCAAAGTATAAAAATACAAAGAAGAAATGGGTCAAATATAAATAGAGAAATGGGAGAAAAAGAATGTTCTCATGAAGTGTATACCTTAGCAGATTTGTCCGAAGAACCAGTAAGGAAGTGTGAGCCGTCTTCAGACATTGACAATGAAGTAATTGTTTTCGAATGACCAGTTTCCTTGCTTGATTCATTCAGCATTTTTCCTGTCTGCAAGTCGATAGCAATGTTAAAGTTGAGGTATCTACCGATCTTTTACAGAGTCACAAGAAGGACTTTCAAAAATGGTTTCCACTGTGCAGGCACATCACAAGAAAATATAAAGATCGTCTAGCTAGACTTTTAGCGCTTTGAATTTCCTTTGTATGGGTACATACCTCAGAATCCCAGATGCGAATTGTGGCATCTTCTCCAGCGCTTATTATAGTCCTGTTCAAGGGTCCCCAGACAGCTCTGTTGATTCTTGTTCCTTGGGGTCCAGTAATTTTAAGCGCAGACTCCGCGGTCTCTACAAGATGATATATCATATAATCAGTATTCGAGTTCATTACCATCGAAAAAGGAATTTTGAAAAAAAGTAAGAGCAATTTATTATTGACCAAAATAAGAGCTTTCAGTTATATTACGGAGTTATTTAACTCGGATATTAAAAGTGTATCTACAAACAGAATGTAAAAATGTACTAGGAACAAAACATACAAGACCACCCAGTTAGCCAGGCAAACAGATAGTAGAAACACATATATGGAAGACAGATGCCACAATTAGCTAAAGTAGCTGTATGAATCCTATGCTTCTTTAATAAGAACCTTGTACTCAAGCTGCACTTTTATTTCAAAACAGTGGTACAGTTCATTTTTTGATGTTCTTAACCGTAACTTTAAAACGAGGTGCTACAGTGATTTATCCAAAGTTAGCTTTTACACTTCATTTAGCCAGTTTAGAATTCTGGTTAACAAGTGATAGTTATCACATTCAGATTACTTAGCAAAAAAATATCACATACAGATTCCCTTTTCATGAAAACCAAAAATAATACTCAACTCAATTAGATTTAAAATACTGTTCCTTAAACAGATGTACCATAACTCAGACTCGAAAATATGTCAAGCAACACTAATTGAACTTGCAATATTAATACGCAGGTGCATAAAGTCAATAGAAAAACAAATAAAACCCGACTCCAATTAATTGAAGCAAGCAAAAACTTTCAGAAGAAGATATAGAAAGAATAACAGGTTGCAATGAGTAACGAAAAAAATACTAAATAAAAGTGAAAACGTACGCACGTTTATCGGGATCATTCGAAATAGTTTTCACATGAATCGCTGAAGTCTGTTCCATGAATGGATCAGTGGTGAGCACAGCAAGCTTATCTCCTATCGCAAAATCTACAGATCTAGCTGGAGAATCAAATTTGAAGGTAAAGAGCAGACTTCCAGATTGAACATCCCAGAGCTTTGCTGTCTGATCTGCACTTCCTGTAATAAGGCGCCTGGAATCCCCTGAATGATAGTGAGATATATTAGCACTTAAATAGTCAAAATTAAGGCCACAAAAATAAATATAATGGTCATTAGAGAAGATAAAAACAAAAAATCAGTTAGCAAGCTCTTCATGTATAAAATATTTGTAGAAAGAATGAACCAAGCAAGGAGGTTAACGGTTTTGAGGCTCACGGCATAAAACTTACTTAGCCAAACAGATTTCAGGTAATTAATATCTCAAAATTCAATAAAACAGTTAGCCGTTGGCATTCTTAGCTACTAAATTGTTCCTTGAAGCGTGACTATGCCGCTGTGCCTAAGATTTGCTCAGAGGCTGTGTGCATCATGAACCTCACCTCAAACCAATCTTTTAAACACATTGTGCCAAAAAATCCTCAGAACTGGAACATGCTATTTCCTCTAAGGCTTGGATTTACAGCGATATAACACTCAATCATATATAAGAGCTTCAAATAAAACCTTGTAACACAAACCAAAGGCTGGCAAATACCCAAGAACACTAAAAGATGGCAATGATAAAAATTAACAAGAGAACAAAACTTATCGGAAAACAAGCATAAGCAAATTCTCAGGTGACTGCAAATCAACATGCATATATCTTCACCTAAATTATTTCAAACATCAGAAATATAATTAGATGAAGAGGAATTTGAACTTACTAGAAACATCACAACACATGACGGCTCCACTGTGTCCCTTGTAGGTACCCAATCGCTCACCGTTATCCGCAAACCACACAGTGGGTGTATAATCTCTGGCACATGAAAAGAGAAGATCACCTTGTCTGTTGTACTTTAGGAACGTCAAAGGCCGTTCATGGCCTTTCATCAAAATTGGTTTCATGTTTAAGATGAAGAAAATATGACAGAAGACAATTGAACGAGACTAATTTCGAATTTAGGGTTCAATTTGTTGATGATACCGATAGCCTTACCAACTTACTTCGGTTATATATAGGGTTTTTCCGAACCCAAATAAAGAAACAAACTAGTTAAAAAGCTACAGGGCTGGCTAATTTATGTGACTTCTGGTACATCAAGAATTTTTGTTTGCTATATCTTGGTCGTTGGATGGATCATCATCATAGATTGCGACCTTGATATGCACGGCTTTGTAAATGCGTGGACCAATGTATGTTATCAACGGTGAATACCTTTTAAGCCGGACAGTAAGGCCATGCCTATGCCAAATCCCATCCGGGAAAAATACGGTTTAGTCCAAAATCCCATCCAAATATACTATTCAGTCATAACCTATTCAACTAGGTACAAATTAGGGGTTCTAACAGCCGTGTTCCAAGTACAAACATTCTTAAACACAAAAACATCTTGTTCAACACCATTACAAACCAAGAAATCAAGTCCCAACAAACAGTTCATCACCCACAACTCATTTACACAAACATCACTAAAACTGAAAAACAACAACCTTCCAACACATACCCCATTACCACTATCTGTTCCAAGTATGTTTCAAACTTTTCACAAGATCTAAAGCCTAAACACCATAACAAAATATTCAACAGTGACAAGAAAAAAACAAAGAGCAAGAAATTGTCCATCACCTTCAATCATAGTTTCAAGAAGTCGGGTAGTCAAGGAAATCACCAGAGGAGTCTCTTCACAAAAAATCTGCTAATCATTTTCAAGATTTTCAATCACCCAAAAAATCTATCTCCTCCTCGTAACTTTGTGGCATCCACCACACGTCTTGCTACCCTCCCTATGTTCAACGTTCACTGTCCTCGCTGCTTGATGGCGTTGGAGACGTACCACTGGAGTCTGAATCTTCATCTGAATAAGGAACCCGGACACTCACACTTAAAGGAAAATGCTCCCCTTCATTCATGGTTCGAGAGTACTTTTTGGGATTGGTAATCTCCTTTTCAAATCGAGGCCTTAGATGCTCAGCGTCATACTCAAGTCACTCAACAAATATCTCCTCACTGATATCCCCATCACCCAAATCCATGTCACTGGTCTCCTTTTCTTCCCAACTCTCTCCATCAGCATCAAATTCACCAGATGAGTCAGTTTCTTCATCAGTTTCGCTCCCATATCGAGGTCCCTTGGCCTTCAGTTCAGCCTCTTCCTCCTGTTTTGTTTCCTATTCACTATCTTTCCTCTCTCGTCTCTTCAAGTATTGAGGTACCCATTCAGCATACATCCTTTCTTTTCGTTGTGCATCTCTTTGCCTGCGATATTCCTCCTCCCTCTGGCGTTGTTGAATCATTTCACGACGATCAAATTCGGCTTGAACATCAACCTTTAACTGTTGTAATTCCTCAGTCCCTAAATTGGTTAAAAGTGTTTTTGCCTGGCTATAAAGATCTGATGGGATCATGGGAACAGAACTGCCGGAGTTTGCAATCTCTCAATCTCTACCCAAACCTTTCCCTTTCCAGTAAAATTACTAATGAGTTTCTTAATCACCATCAAAAACCATCTTATAAAGGCATAACTTCTATCATTAATTGTCATTTATGGTGGTTGGTTAATCGTCAAATCGCTTGGTTCTCTTCACCCATGCAAATTCATGCGTGCACCCATCCCCCTAAGAACCATAATTATCCTATTGACCCCCACTGCCAACACCTAGCCATCTTCACTATCCCTCTACCCAACAGAACCGCTTTTAAGTGTTGCCTTGGTAGGTCTTCTAACTTTGTGTTTCTCATTTGGGGTCTAATTAAAATTATTTTATTTTTAATGCAGTCTGGTCGGAGGCAGCATCAGATGAGAGGCATCATTGTGGCTTTGAGAACCCTTGGCAGAAGCGTGTTAATATTACCAAAGATAACCATATTCACTCCCAACTACCACAACTCAAAAATTCCCCCCAAATTATTATCATTATAACCATTGTCTTTTCCCCCCACCCAAATACAGCCAAAACTGATAAATGTTCAGGATATTCCCTTTATATTTGGCAAACCCACATTTCTTTATATCAAAAATAATATCGATCCATTATTGGATTTGTCCATAAGTGGTCTTGTATCTCCATCTCTCTCATAAATCACTTGGCTCCAAACCAACCTGTTTCCCCCAGATATGAGAACGACATGTCTTGGCCTAACAGTCTTCCCCAGAACAACACGTGTAATCGTGCTACAACTACTTTACATCAATCTTCTCCTGAATTTCCCCCAAACCATAGTCAACTTGAGTCGTATTCCCTTTTTAAGGTTGGTAACCATAACTACACAAAAAAGCCTTATGTCATCTCTCAACACTCTATATGGGGTCAATATCAGTTCAGTAAGTACCATGGTGTCATCTCCATGAAACTGTATTTTATCCTGACTGTCCAAAAAATCAATTTCCATCATCATATAATCTTTCATATCCATCTCTCCTTCATGATGAATTCATCTCAAACCGCTAAGCAAAATCAAGCTCTGAACCAAGATATCCAAAACCTTTCTTTGCAAATATCTGAGAAACTTACCTTACCATCTTCCCTAGCTAATCCTGTATTCATAGATAAAATAGTCGTTCTTGCTGAAGCCGATTCTAACTGGAAATGGTGTATTGTGGGATATGTCTGCTGTAAAACATTGATTTTTACTGCCTCTATCAGATACTACATCTGTAACAACTGGCCTCTTGCTCAACACCCTATATTATCTGTTTGGAATGGCCAAAGGAACAAAGTTCTCATTCGTTTTCTATCTGAGGAAGATTTCAACAGGATAAGATCTCAAAAACCTTGGTTTGTTTGTGGTTATCTGATTGTGTTAAAAGTGGTTCCTACTGAAGGTTGGCTAATTAATAGTCAACTCTCTTTTGATGAATAAATCATGTGGTTCATCTTATGCAACATCTCAAACGAATGTACTGAGTTTAATGACCTCAAAATACTCACTATGGAGATGGGAGAATTAGTGATAGCCCAAAATCCTTTTGGAAAGCACCCTCTCATGAAGAATGTGAAAGTCTGTATCAAGATTTTTGTCCAAAAATCCCTCCCAACTGGCATCCCCATATTCACAAGTGGAAGAAGAGAACCCTTCTTGATTGAATGTAGACACATCAGAGTTCTAAGGTATTTCTGCACCTCTTGCCGTGTTCTTGATCATAAGGACAAAAACTGTCTAGCTTGGAAGCAGAAACAAAAGAAAATTACAGAACTCAAGGATTCATGCAGTAACTATACTCTACCAAGAACTTCCAGGTTAATGTTGTCACTAACTACGGGTCAAACGAAATCCACTCCTATTGATGAAGATGATACTTCTTCTATATCTTCGGTTATCATCCCAGATACTTAGGTCTTACCTTCAGACTCTAAAGTTAATGCTAAAGGTAAAGATGAGAATGTGGATCAACAAATGGGCAATTCCATCCATAAAAGTTCCTCCAACGTGTTCCAAATGGGAACATTCATTAACGGATCATTAGCTATGAAAATCTTTGATGTTGGACCAGTTCAACAATACACTACTTCGGTAGAAAATGGCTTACCATTGATTTTCAAACAAATTACTACTCAAAATGTCTCTGTAGCTGCTTCTATTACTGGTGCTGAGTTAAACCAAAACGGCCCGATTAGAACCACCAACTCGTTAAGGCGTTTTAAAACGACAACTTTCCCAAACCCCAGCTCTATTGTCACTAGAGGAGCTGTTAATAATTCTGATCAAGAAGCTTTAGCTAACCTCAAAAGGAAGATCAACCCCAGAGCTGAGTTACGTAAACGTATCCGAGCTAATTCTAGCCCCATTAACCCTGCAACAACAGATGAAGAAACTCCTCAAACTAAGCCCAATTATGCTCAACTCTGTCCCCCAATCACCAATTTGGGAGATTTACCAGACATAGATCTCTCCACCTGGTCCTTCAATACCCATCCAATTCTCAATTCCTTTGGAAATTATAATGTTCCTGCTTATGGTTCTCCAAGCAACACTGATGTCTGCAATAATTCTCACCTCCATGCTGCTACTTGTGGTTTGGATTCCTCCAAAATGGCTTCTCAAAGTGATGGCATTACTAATGCTTCCCTCAATGGTGGTTCTGATCAGACTACTTAGGTAAACCTCCCTCAAGTTTCTCCCATATCTGTGTGTGAACCTATCACCATTAACCCTTTCCATGTTAATAGGGTGAATTACATTGCTTGGAACCTTAGGGGGTTTGGAAAAAAATCTTCCAATAAGGAACTTAGTATATTGTGCAAAAATATCAATCCTGACATTATTTTCTTGTCTGAAACAAAAATGAATAAAGATATGGCAGCTAGAAAACTTAGAAATATGGGGTATCCTTGCACTTTCAATGTGCCCAGTGTTGGTAGGAGTGGAGGTCTTGCTCTTGCTTGGAAAAAAGAAATCCACCTAAATGTCACATCTTCTAGTCAAAGGGGCATATATGTTACTTCTACTGACATCATCCATTCTAAAACTTGTCACATTCATTTTATGTATGGTGAACCTAATAGTAGTCTGAGGAATGCTTTTTGGGAAGAACAATACAACCTAGTGGTAGCCCCACTGGATGAACCTGTGTTTGTCATTGGAGATTTTAATGCCCTTTTAAGCAATGAGGACAAAAATAGAGGCTTAAAAGTTGATGACCCTGATTTTGAAAATCTTAGACAATTTTGTTCTGTTTTTAACTTGCATGACCCTGGATTTTCTGGTCTAAGGTTTACTTGGTCTAATATGCAGCAAGGGCCTGATTTAATTATTGAAAGGCTATATAGATATCTTATTAACCAAACTGCTGAAGATTTATGTCCTAAACTATGTGTCAATAACCTCCCTAGGGATTCTTTTGATCATTGTTCCATGCATATTGGTTTCAACTATGAGTATGTTTGTATGCCTAGCCCTTTCCATTTTATGGCTATGTGGATAGAGGATCCTACATGTAGAGATATTATAGACAACTCTTGGTCTGTTAATGTGGTAGGATCTCCTACCTACAAGCTTAAATCCAAACTCTTAAACACTAAGAATGACTTAAGAGAGTGGAATAAGTCCTCCTTTGGAAATATTCAATCTAATATCTCTAATGTTAGGAAGGAGTTAGTTGATCTCCAGATCAATCACCCTACTAATACCACTAATACTTCCAGACTCAAAGCTAGATTGGAATACCTTTACATTCTGGAGGAGTTATATTAGAAGGATAAATCTAGAAAAGTCTGGCTCTTGGAAGGTGACAGAAATTCACTATATTTTCATAGAGTAACTCTCTTTAGAAAAAAATAAATGCCATTAGTTGGATAAAGAACTCCCAAAATGATATCATAATTGATAGAGACAGTATTGGAAAGCCTTTTATAGATTATTTCAATACTCTTTACTCTTCTCAACCAAAATCTTTCCAAGATGATATCTTAGCTGATTATCCTATTAAGTTTTCTGAAGATGATAATGCTTCCCTAAATCTTCCTCTTACCCAAGAGGAGATTAAGAATTCTGTTTTCCAAATGGGGGGGGAAAAAGGCTCTAGGACCAGATGGATTTACATGTTTGTTCTACCAAAAGCATTGGTAAATAGTGGGAGATGATGTTGTTGATATGACTCAGACTTGCTTTAGAACTGGTAACATTGCTAAAGTTTTCAATCATACCAACATTTTTCTCATTCCAAAGGTCCCTTTAGCTGAGATGGTTACCCAGTATAGACCAATTGGTCTTTGCAATTTCATCTATAAAATATTGTATAAAACTTTGGCTAACAGACTTAAGCCTTTCATGGACAAAGTCATTTCTCAAAACCAAAGTGTTTTTGTTCCAAAAAGAAGCATCTCTGCCAATATCTTACTAGCTAATGAGGCTATTTATGTTGTCAACCATTGTGAGAAGGCTAAAGGTATGGCTTCCATCAAACTTGACATGTCTTAGGCCTATGACAAGCTAGAGTGGGATTTTCTGGAGAAAGTCCTAACTAAGATGGGTATGTCAGAACATTGGGTTAAATTAATAAACCAATGTGTCTCTACTGTTTCCTATTCTGTCCTCCTGAATGGTAGTCATACTGGTCTTTTTAAACCTGAAAGAGGCCTTAGACAAGGAGACCCCCTATCTCTACATCCTTTGCTCTGAATCTCTATCTTCTTACATAGATACCCTTCAGAGTAAAGGTGTGTTAGAAGGTATTAAGGTTTGCAACAATGCTCCAAAGATGACACACCTGTTATTTGCTGATGATTCCTTGTTATTTTAGAAAGCTACTGATATTTTTTTTATGTTATCAAGGGCTATCTTCAAAAATATTGTTTAACTTCAGGGCAAGAAATAAATTTTGAGAAATATGGTATTTTGTTTAGTAGGAAAATTCCCGAGCATAGGAAATCTATTCAGGCTAATATCCTAGATATTAAGAGCAGAGACTTGAGAGAAAAATACCTTGGTACTCCTACAGTTTTCCAAGCTTCCAAAATTCAAACCCACATGGGAATTCTCCAAGCTGTGGATGCCAGGATATCTATCTGGATACATAAACTCTTATCCCAATCTGCCAGGACTACCCTGATTAAGCATATTGGTCAAGCCATTCCTCTATTCCAGATGAGAGTTTTCCTTATCCCTGAACATCTGTGTAGGAAAATGGATTCTCATCTCTGTAAATTCTGGTGGGGGGAGACTCTAGACCCAAAAGACAGAAAACTTCACCTACTAGGCTGGGATATTTTATGTTCCCCTAAAAGTGAAGGTGGTATGGGGTTTAGGAAAGAATAGTTGAACAATCTTGCTATGCTAGCTAGGAATGCCTGGAGAATTCTGGAACATCCTGATTGTCTCCTTTCTACTGTTTTGAAAGCTAAATACTTTCCCAACAATGATTTTATTAATGCTCTTCTACTTTCTCTTGGACCTGGAAATGCCTCCATGCCATAAAGGAGCTTATTAAACCCTTTATTTCTTGGATTGTTGGGGATGGTCAATTTATTGACCCATGGTGTGACAAGTGGATTCCCATCTTGGGATCAGCCATACCCAACCCACTTGTTCCTCCTGATCCAAGTATCAAGGTTGCTTACTTCATTAATCCCATTTCTAGGTCTTGGGACATCTCTAGACTTACCACCCATTTCGATGATGCTTCTGTCCATAAGATCATCACCATTCCCTTAAGCCAGCTTTGCACTCCTGATAGGAGGGCTTGGGAACTTTCTAAGACTGGCAAATTTTCTTCAAAATCTGCCTACTTGGGGCTTAGAGGTCTTAGGCCTTCCCCTTGTAAAAATCTATGGAAGTGTATTTGGAAAGTGAAAGTACCTTGCAGAATTCAAGTTTTTCTATGGAGAGCTGCTAGAATTGATTTACCTAGTAGAGTTGTCCTCCAAACTAGAATGCCCATAAATTGTGTTGATTGTACTAGATGCTCTGATCCCCTTGAAACCATTATGCATGCTCTGGTTAACTTCTCTTTTGCTAGCAGGGTTTGGTTTTTCTCTGATTTCAATATCAATACCCATTTTTTTCATAATAAATATTTTACAGATTGGCTGCTTTTTTGGCTTGTGGATCCTCTTACTAAGCTGTCTGATGAAAACCAATGTCTCTTTGTTGCTATTCTTTGGTCTCTATGGACTAGTAGAAATAACCTTGTTTTCCAGAACATTAAAGAAATTTTTTCTACTGTTGTCTCTAGAGATAAAATCTATGCTTCTTACTAGGAAGCCTATTCATTCTAGTGTGCATACTATTTCTAGTCCTTCTGTTAGTCTTTGTGATCACTGGATGCCCCCTCCATTTGGCTGGATTAAATGTAACACTGATGGTGCCTTTGATATATTAACTGGAGCAAATGGTGCAGGATTTGTGATGCGTGACTTCTCTAAGAAAGCCACCTTTTGTGCCTCCCTGTTTTTTGACGCTGCCTCTGCTGAAGAAGTTGAAGCTAGAGCCATTTGGGCAGTTCTGAAGAAAGCCGTGGAACAAAATCTAACTCACATCATTGTTGAAAGCGATGCTAAATCTCTCATCGACAAATTTTCAGCTGGAATTTTTGAGGGAGATGCAAGGGCGGATGCCATCTTTAAAGACATTTTCTTCTTTTCCTCTACTCTTTCTGCTTGTATATTCAGTTTCCAACCTAGGACTTGTAATTATGTTGCTCATGAGCTTGCTCTTTGGGATAAACAAAAAAATCTCTCCATGTACTGGTCTACACCTCATGTTTGGATCCTTCCAACAGTTGAGGAGGACCATTACTATTTTGAGAGCCTTTACTTATAAAAAAAAAAAACTAGGTACAAATTAGTCACTTTTTATAGAAAGTACACAAATAACCTTCTGGTTTACAATTTAGTCCAAATATTTGCGGTTTAATCCAAAGTGACTCATGATGATGTCAGCTATTTTAAATAATATAAAAATAAAATAAAATCAATTTATCAATGGAACCGTTTGTTCAAAATTTGCAATTTTTATATATTAAGCTTTTTCCGAGAGCTACAAAAAGAGTACCCATATGACTATATAATTCTCATTTTTTAAAAAATTTAGTTTACATTGGTGTACAAACATGTACACATCTACAAAAATACAACATGTTTACAGACCAAACTTATTGCTAACACCAGCTCCAACGCTTAACCACTCTTAATCATGCTGCTGCAAACAACTACAGCACCTGAACCATTCAACTCAATTTTTTATCCGTTTCTGTAGCTTTCCAATCTTAGTTGCACTTCTCTACAACAACACTACCCATCCAACAACAACATAAATTCCTTCTCCTCAGTACCACCAACATCACACATTTCAGATTTCATCTTTACAATTCCATCGGCATTTCATAATTATTCACCAGATCACTACTTTAGAGTTCTACCATCTCAATAGCACCAGTTACTCAGCTGTATCATTCTTTGTACTGCAACATAGAAGAAAACCCATTCTTCCAAATTTCCCATAGCATCACTTGCAATTGCTTCGTAGCCATCTGCAGCTCGAAAAAAAAGGTGCACTTTATGTACCCATATAAAAGCACAAAAAATGTGCATTTTTATATGCACCCATATAACTGGTGTACAAGAAAATATACATGTTAATTCTTACGTACTTTTAAGAATATATGCTTACCAATACTTTTGTTGAATGATCTTTTTAGTTGTATATATGACCGAGATTTGAAAGGTTGTTGCCAATTTGGGTTGCATCAATTGATGGAAGTTCCTGTGGTCAAATATAAGCAACATTTATAAATCTACCGTAGATATGATTATTTGGATGGATTGATACATTAGCAAGCCTGTGTTTATATTATGTGAATCAGATCTAGTTCTTCAACGACATTGGGTTTTAGTTTAACTTACTACTGCACTTGCATGTGTTTATACTATGTGAAAAAAGATTTTTCACTAAATTAAACTTGATTTAGAGTCCTAAAATGGGATACTATGTACACATGTAATTTTTATCATATATGTACGACAATGTACACTTATATTTTAGGTTTAAAAATATGTACACATGGTGGTGTACCACCATGTACACATCTACAAAAATCATGAAAATCCAACATCCATGCCCATAAAACATGCCATATATTAATGAGACATGACAGTAGTGTACACTATGTACACATGTACAAAACCTAGAAATCTAACATCCGCATACACAGAACATGTCATATATTCATGAGAAGGAACAAAATGCAGAAGTTTATACACATAAATAACTAGAACCGTCTACACATAAAAAGTATACAACAAAAAGAAAGAAAAAAAAACACAAAATTGGGCATATCCTAAACAAGCAGTTAATCTATGTAATTTCACATGAAGCTTCTCAACGGGAGTTGCAAGTAGAGAGTTTAGTGTAAAAATATTTCTTTGTACCATATATGTATAAAAAGTACTCAAGTTCAGTTATCCAGAGCTAGGACAAAGTGAATGATTAAAAAAAACAAAAGCCAAGATGGTACTGACCTCATAACAAATCTTGAATTGCGATCCAACGATAGTGTTTCACCTGTTGATATAAATTCCAGTTTACCATTATCAAATTTTCATGCCGAATTGAAATTTGGAAATTAAAAAAAAAATACGAGTAATAATTACCAGTACTAGAAGGATTAAACATTAACCAAACCATATTCCTGAATTTCCAATCAGCACCTAGAAATCACACCCAACAAACAAGTGTATAATTATGTACACATTAATCTTCAGCATGTGTACAACTATGTACACTTCCCAACACACATTTAGAGCTTCTAGCTTGAGTAAAATAGGAACGCGATAATACTAAAGGTGCAGGAATCTGGATTGCTTTTATATAATTATGTACTTATCAACAAACAAATAGAATAACCAGGATGCAAAATAAAAGAAACAAATAGAAGGGTGGAAATTATTAAGTAATATCTTTTAAAAATGTTTCGTTTTGCGTCTCAGCTCCCAATTGTGGAACCCAAAAAAGAATTCTCACCATCCATCCAGACGAGTAGTCATGAACTTTGTTCTCGGCCATTTCTAGAAAAACAAAAGAAGAGAAATGAATAAATGAATCTACCCTTATTTATCTCAGTTAATTAATGCATGCATACAATAACATGAGGTAATATATCTGCAAGAAGTCATAAAGATCGCTACGATAGCCATTTCATCACATAGGAAGGCCAAGTTTTTCATATATAAAACTTAAAAAGTCCATGTGGAATATACAAGAAGTCATATAAGTGGTGTACAAGCATATACACCTCTTATAACAAGGACAAAATATATTTTCACATGAATGAAAAACTGTTTAATAGGGATGTTTTTACCTAATTTCCTCAGAAGTCACAACCCCAGGCATCTTCACAAGAATTTGATTGTACTCTGACCTTGATGTATGCATTCCGGTCAATACAACAACACACATAAGAAACTAAATGATTCACATTCCTATGATGTATAGTCAACTTCCGTATTACATTCTTGGGTTATATAACTAACAAATGACGCTTCAAAAGAATGCATCATGAGATGTACAACTATGTGCGCACTGAAAATTAACATGTGTACAATTATGTACACATTAAGAAAACAGGTGTACAACTATGTACAACAAAAAATTGACATGTGTAGAATTATGTACACATTAAAAATTAAGACAAAAATTAAGGAGCTCCTTCATGAAAATCCATATAAATAGGCTTTGGAAGCGAGGTGAAATTCTCCCCATGTGCACAAATCTAGCTTCATAACTCTATTGTGTCAACTACGAAATTGAATTCTTTCTAGAATCATTTTTTAGGACTATATAGGGGCTCATTATGTCCAGATGCAACTGTAAGAAGAGTGTAGTTCAAGTCTCTACAAGGAAAGTACAAGTGCATTTTTCTCTAAATTCTTAAATGGTTAAAATGTCCACCTTACAAAGGAAGACCACAATAAGAGCTTCTATAGAAACAAAACTACATATTAGAAAATACTCATCTAAGGAATTATTTGTCAAACTGATCAACAGGTGTACAATTACATGCACATTAAAAAACAACTTGTGTACAATTATGTACACATTAAGAATCATGTGTACAACTATGTACACCTAAATAATTAACATGTGTACAAATTTGTACACACTAATTACCCCCAACAATATGTGTCTAAGATATTTACCTCATTATGGTCATGAAGCAGAATGGGAGTGTTGATCAGTAGAGAGAAACTAACTGCTAGTAATCCCCGTGTCCTAAAATAACGAGCATCATTTGAGGCTGGGAGGATCTCAGGCTTACCTAGCTTTCCATTAGCTTTCTTTACCACCCCCTCCATCCACTTCCACCATGGGTTAAACTTATCGGTAACAGTGATAAAATTCTTTTCAAAATTGTATCCATGCTGCTTAAACTGACAAAGATTAAAAATATAGTTAGTATACACCACATAATGCAAGTATTATTACAACTTTTTGAAACATATTCTCATGATAAGCTAAAAAAGAAGCCTTATTATCGTAATTCTTAAGAACTCTAATAATTATAATATTTCCATGGTACAATTAATGATTATCATGTGTACAATTATGTACACATTGACAATCAACAGGTGTATAACATTGTACACATTCACAATCAACAGGTATATAATTATGTACACATTAAGAATCAATAAGAACTTACCATAGTATTACTGAAGCCTTATGTAAAAGGTCCCTCAGTAAACTATGAACCTGTAATAATAACACAATGCGTGAAATGGAAGATGAATTTCCAAGGTATGATCTTGTGAGCTTGTCGACTAGAGTTTCCCCTTGAGCACAATAGTTATACAATGCTAAATAAAATATATTTCGTAGTGGCTACATGGATTGGATTTTACTGATTATTTTTCTTGCATACAATAAATAATGAAATTGAAATTTTTTTCTAGTTTATCACTCTTGAAAGGACCTTGGTACCTGGAACTAAGTAGGTGACCAGCTGCATTTTTGTGAGTGTAAAGAGCTTCAACTCATGTTGCATTTAGCAATGACCATAAAACTACAAACTTCTTTGTGCCTGAAATAGAGTTACTAGTCATTATCACATTCGCAGGAATTGATAAAGATAAGAGCGTGAGGGAGAGAGTGACATATACTCGATTATTCTTTAATTAAGATTACAGATGTATAGCCTTCTTTTACATGTCTCGTCAGTTGACCCATTAGAACACTGTCGTTATTAATGAATTCAGTTAGAGAACAAACTGTTTTAACTCTAAAATCATACTCATGCTTCTTTCAGTGTACAAACATGTACACGTCTACATTTAAATTGTAGTATTATCTCAAAAGTTTAACCGTGTAAAGAAGAAACAAAAGAACCTTAAGGGGTGATTTTTATGAAGACACCCAAGTACACCCCTCATATATATATGTATCTATACACATACAACAAAAAAGAGATTATTTATATCAATTCAAATGGTCCTTTAACTAAGGACTAGTATTTTTCTAAAATTCTAAATAGAGAAATAATCTATTCAAATGGTCCTTTAAATAAGGACTAATCACCACTAACCACTGCTCATACCATCACAAAAATGAACTATGGTGGAGATTTTACCACATCGACCACTAATCTCCATAACCCAATAACACTTTTGAAATGTGCTCGAGTGGAAACAAAGATTATTTTTTTTCACTATATCATTATTATTTTTTTGTCCGTCAGTGGTGCTTGCTTCCATTTGTTGGACTAAAGTCCAAAACTTCTTAACACCCAAATGATTTGTTCCTTTTAAACTTCTTCCCACTTCGATAATAATTTAGGCATGTTATCCTTTCTGCAAGGATGCCAACATTGCCAAGAAATAAATAAGACCCCACTTCAATTCTCGCCACCAAGCAATTTGACCTCAGTCATAGGTTATATATTGATCGAATGTCTGTGCTTCCAGTAATTTGGTTCAATTAACCAATGTTGTTTTTAAGTTCAGGTTTAAGGTGTACAACCTATATAAGCACAAATATAGAAACTAACAAATATAAATTAAGAGATAAAAATATACCGATCATGCTTGCCTTAACCTCTCAGATTGAAAAGTATTAGTGGCAACTTGTAAAGGAACAGCTATGCCAAGAGAAGCCTATTATTATTCGTATGACACACTAAAGCTTTGTCAAGAATCCATTGCAGTCAGCTTCTTCTAAAAATAAATGTATATAGCATTTTATCAGAGTATGCAAATGACAAATCCGTTCTTCATTAGCCTGGCCAAATCGGTAAAGTTTTATAATTACTCAGTTCAACATTTTTCTACAGATTATAAGGCAAATTAAAATATAAAAATTAAGTAGGTTACACTAAACTTCCGAGAAACTCAACTAAACAGTGTGGGTAGACCAGTATGTAGTTAGAATAAGGTCGAAAAACCAATCCAAATGATTTTTGAAAAGATTAGATGGATAATTTTTTTGATAATTTTTTTTTTTTTGATAATTACAAATATGAAACCAAATGATATTATGAAGAAAAAGATAGATCGCAATTCAATTAGGAACCCTAAAAAAATTCTGCAAAAATTTCTTTGAAATATTTTTGATAATTTTTGACTCAAAATGATGACAATAATTCCAAGATTATAGATCGAAGCACTGATTTTGAATCAGAAAATATATTTTATATGAAATCAAAGCTTTGAGTTATCAAAATCTTAAAAAATCAGAAACGTTCAAATACCTCCAATGGTTTTCGGTGGCTCCATCAATAAATTCCACCTTCTTATTCAATAGATCGAGTGAGAGGAATTAACGTTTAAACTCCACCTTCTTCTTCAACATATCGAGAGGGAGAGAGACAAATTTGCCTGAGACGAGAAGCGGAGAGATGAAGATGTTTCTAGATTTGAGAATTGAAATAATGAAACTAAACTAAATCACGAAAACTTATATCTTTGATGGGTAGTTTTGTCATCATAAAAATTCATTTTGGACTAAATCGTTTGAAAAGGGACTAACCCGTTCATAATTTGGACTTCCTAGTACTAGGCTTGAAGGGACAGGACTAGAGCGTCCAAAGCCCATTAACTTTGGGACTAAATGTCAATTTCTACATCCCATAATCTGTCACTTATGCCTCAAATATGGATGGGGAAAAAACGGTTTAGTCCAAAACAGGCTCAAATAATACGCAATAGTCCAAACCTAGTTTGACTAGGTACAGTTTAATCCAAAAATTGTGTAATAACGCTTCTATCCTTCCTACGCTTTTAATAAAGTACACGTGCATCGAATTGAATCAGTTTTGTAACTGACACAATGAACGTGATTGGGACACGTTTGATTCAAAAAGAAACTGATTAAAAACTGTTGTGTAACAGATAAAATATTAAATTCCACATTTTGCTTTTGCAGAATAAAACCAGAAGAAAAACTTCAGCAGAAATTTTGCTGACAAACCCTAGAAAAATTCTTCAAATAATTGGAAACGTTTAATCAAAACCCTAATCAAAATACCTAGATGAGTTCAGTATCAGTAACATCATGTTGAAAGGAAAAAAAAAGTAGTTTCAAATACAAAAGCAACACCAACAATGGAAGATTCAAAATCAACTGTAGAAGAAAATCCATCAGTTACGGTAAAAGAAATTCAAAAATCAACATCAAGAAGAACGATATCAAAGTCAACATTAAAATATTCAATATCAATTTCTTCCCCAACTCTATCAGTAGCAGTACCAAGGACGAGATCGAAGAGAGCATTATAAGATTCAACATCAATTTCAGTACCAGAAACTTCAAAAACATCACCACCTAAGAAGAAATCAAATCCTTCAAATCCTTCAACGCCTTCAACATCTGTTAAAAGAAAAAAAAATAAAAAAATAAAACAATTCAAGTCCAGTTCTGTCGGTTTTTTGAGCAATTTTTATGAGATTTCCTACATACGTGTACAGGTCTGTACATCTCTATGTTGTTGCAGTGATTTATGTCTAGTTATATCTGTTTTGAGCAATTTTCATGAGTTTTGTTGATGGTGTGTACATACTAGTACACCACTATGCTGTTGCAGTGATTCATGTCCAATTATGTCTGTTTTTGAGTAATTTTCATGAGTTTTGTTGTTGGTGTGTACATACTAGTACACTACTATGTTGTTTCAGTGATTCATGTCCAGTTATGTATGTTTTAGAGAAATTTTCAAGGGAATTGTTGTTGGTGTGTACATACTAGTACACTAACATGCTGTTGCAGTGATTGATGTCCAGTTATGTCTGTTTTTGAGCAATTTTTATGGGAATTGTTGCTGGTGTGTAAATACTAACCAACATGTTGTTACAGTGATTCATGTCCAGTTATATCTATTTTTGAGCAATTTTTATGGGAATTGTTGCTGGTGTGTACAGGTTTGTAAACCAACATATCATATTATGTGAGTTTCTGAGTGGTGGCATGTTATATGTGATTCATAGCATGTTGTATGTGTTATGGAGTTGTTTCATTTCAGTTGTGTGTACAGATTTGTACACAAGCATTCTATTGCAGTGATTCATGGCATGTTGTGTATGTTTTAAAGATGTTTCTGTAGGAGTGTACAGGTTTTTACACCATCATGGTGGTATAGTGATATATTTCATGTTGTATGGGAATTATTGTTGCTTTTATTACATTTTTTCTTGTAGTGATATAGCAGTGTACTGGTTTGTACACCATCATTTTTGTATGAGTATTATGTGTTATGCTTTTCTTTTCTTATTCTCATTTGTCTATTTTTGTACCTGAGATGTGAAATTATGAGTGCTACTATATGTGTAAGTTTCTCAAAACAATTTGTCATATATATATAGTTACTTTAATATTGTGTACATAGTTGTACACCTAATTGACATGGCGTGTTCTATGTGTTTTTAGATTTATTTATCTGTGTACATAGATGTACACCAATATGCATATATGATTGACACATGATCTGTTAAGTGTTGGTTGTTAGATTTATTTATCTATGTACATAGATGTACACCAATATGCATCTATGATTGACACATGGTATGTTAATTTTTCATTGTTATATTTATTTAGGTGTGTACATAGATGTACACCTACATCATACATGGATATATGGTCTATTTTCAGGCCTACAATGTTTGATTTGTTAGTTTTATGTAGTAGTGTACATGCTTGTTAGTTGTCTGATTAAGGTGAACCTAATTCATTTTGTTTTCCAACGTAATTGCAGTACTATGTCAAGTATAACATGCCATTCCCTTCACAAGGAATCAACCCATACTTCCTAATATACACTTGTTACTTTATGAAATGAAGTATCAAGATAACAAAACGGATGGAAAGAGATCAGCAGAGGGCCGAAGACATTTGTCAGCAAATGAGATTAAAATTGGTGGCCAAGATGCTGAAAAAAGTTGGAAATTATGAAAAGGTGTGAGATATAGCAAAGGATGAGGAGCTTAAGGAGTGGCGCAAGAATATAGGAAAGCAACCATTGAAGAGGAAGAAAAGTTTTTAATCTTCATACAAGATCACTTTCTAAATTTCTTCTATACATTTTTAATCTTCAGACAACATTTTAAATTTCAGTTTTCAACTTTATGTTTAAGACTTATCAATATTTCACTATTATAAAAGACCTTGAATTAATCTTTTTATTGGTTTCAATATTGATGTTTTGAAAATAGACTTGTGTCAGTACTAAGGTGTGTATTACAGGTTAGAAAATATTAAGGTGTACATGATTGTGCAAAGTTTCTGACAGAGTAGAAAAGCTGACAGGAAATGATACAGGAAGGTGTACACATTGGTACACACGAAATAACAGAAACATAGAATAGAAAAAGTAATAACCTAGTATCAATCATTGAAAAGAAGAAATAAAACCTGATTAATAGCATTAGAACTGAAAAGATAGAATATTACTAAACAAAATAAACTAGTAGCATCCATTGTACAACAAGGTGTACATAATGGTACACATGTAAAAAGACAGGTAAGAAAAGTGCACATGAAGGTGTATATAATGGTACATAGCTCCTGAAACTAATTATCCACGCCCAGAAAAATGAAAAGACATTACCAAAAGTAAAAATCAAAAACATAGAATCTTTTGATCAAATCAAACATAGTAAAAAGCATCAAAGCATGGGGCAGGTAGCTCTGTTGTGGTGACCAAGGGTGAAGCACTTTGTGCACATCGTAGGCCTTTTTTTCTTCTTCCAAGCATTCTTGAAACGATGTGCTTTTCGTCTACCAGGTAGAGGAACATGATTAAGAGCAATAATCCTATCACTAGGATCATAAGACTGCGTCTTGTCATAATCGGGGAATGGAAAGATGATATCCTAGTATGTCTTGTTGTACCATTCAGTGGTGAAGTATGGCTTAACAAATAAATAGATTTCCTCCCTCATAGCTTGAATGATAACACAAGCATGTGCACAAGGAAAACCATTTACTCGCCACATGTGAAACGTACAAGTTCTCTCCAATAGATCTACAAAATGAGATCGGGGAGACTTGACTTCATACAATCTTTCCATGGACTCAACAATAGTCCAAGTGCGACCAATGTCGATGTTCTCCTTTAGTATAGCCTCGTATACGAGAGTGAGTCTAGTGTTGAAATTCTCAAGACCTTCTACCGTTATCTTAGAATTCTTCTTCACAACCTTCAAACTAAGATAATAAAAACACATAACATAAAATCAAAACATGATATAGAAGAAATACAGATAAAACATGTGTAGAACAATGTACACATTAAGAAAATCCATGTGTACAATAATGTATACACAGTTGCAGAATCATAGATAAAACATGTGTACAAGTATTTACACATCAAGCAAATCCGGGAGTGAGCCTAGTTTTTAATTAGGAGAAAAACTGATTAAAAACTTCTCAGATATATTTGATACCCCTACATATAACAAAAGAAATAATAATAGTTTCAGATTTGCACAACCTAAAACTTGAACAGTGTACAGAAAAGTACACATTTAATTGAAGCCAAAAATCAAATTTCAGTAAACCTAAAATCAAAGATACTTCATCGATTAATCGAAGATATAAGCTTCAAAATATTACTAGAACACATAATTGAATAAACCAGAAGCCTACGATCTAATATCAGTTCGATTTCATATCATGCAATATAACACCAAAATCAAAAGTAATCAAAATCATTCAACGAAAATCAAAAGCTAAAATATAACAAAAATCAAATCAAGAACATACAAACAATAAGATGTAACAGATCGAATTCATATTATCAACTAATAAAATAAAAAAAACTAAATATCAGAAACTAAATTCAATGATGAAGCAAAAAGAGAACTAACCTGAGTTTGAATTCTGTTAAATATCAGAAACAATCAAATCCAACCTAACCTCTATAAATCTGTTAAATCACCCCTGAAGTCTATATCTGGATCGATCTATCTCTAAATATGCCGTGAATTCAAATCTGGGATAAAAAATAATCAATTTCAAAACACTTCACCAGTAACCTGAAGTTGAATTATGTTTAAGAAACGATAAATTACAACAAATTCTCTCTGAAACTGTTAAATCGCCTTCTCAGTACTTATCTCACCGGCTCCCTGTCTTGAGTTCATGTTTGATATCTGAAATTTTTGATTTCAAATCCTGATTACATACATGGAATCGTTTCAAGGGTGGTTACGGGATATTGGAAGTACAAAAAATCGAGATCGTGAACCACTTTTGGACTAACTCGTCCATATTTGGACTAAACTGTTGGAGGCGGGGCTTTTTTGGACTAGAGAGTACTAGGCCTGAGATGAGTGGACTAAAGGGTCCCAAGACCAGTAACTTTGGGACTAAACGTCAATTTCTATAATATGGATATATGGATATGGAAAAGTGGCAAACATATGTCCACTTAGGCTAACCCCTATGGTCTTCTAATCTAGCAGCTAGATTGGCCATCCATGTCAGCTATGGCAACCTCCTAAGTCTTATGGGAGTGCTAATCTAGCAGCTAAATTTGCATTCCATGTCACCTGGGACCATTTCCTAGGGCTGTTTGGTTCGACGCTTTAAATTTCAGCCGTCAGATCAAAATTTGTGATTTTTGTCATTCGTGTGATTTTTGTGAGCGCTGAGCGCTAAACGGTTCAGCTCTAAGGTAACTTTTTGAACGTTGAACCATTCAGCGCTTTAAATTTCAGCCGTCAGATTAATTTTTTGATTTTTGTGATCCGTGTGATTTTTGTGAGCGATGAACCGTTCAGCGTTTATGTCACTTTTTGAACGCTGAATCATTTAGCGTTTTAGTCTCGCTATTAGTTGAACTGTGAGCACTTTCCAGGAGAGAGAAGTAGATAGAAGTAGTGTTAACTTTTTTTCCACACTTTTTTATTGATTTGCAACACTTTTTGGCCAATCTAGCAGCTCAATCTATCCCATAGGGGTTAACCTTAGATAGAGTTTCTATCGCTTAGATAGAGTTTCTATCGCTTAGATAGAGAGTTGGTCGATCGACAAATGTTCCCTCCTTAGCGATCAAATGTTTATCGCTCAGTGATAAAGTCAAAGTTATAAACAACGTTTGTAATTATTTATTGTTTATTATATTGTGAGGCGGAATTTTAAACCCCACTCATATCTAACACACATAATGGAAGGTGCTATAATCACAATTGGATTCACAAAATTTTATATTTAATTATTTTATTCCGTACGATGGTAATATCATATTATAATTTATGTGGCATTGAGCGACAATTATTTAGTCGAGTGATCAGCATTATCCCGATTGATGGATTCTTTTTTGCTCTGCGCTATTTACTATAGTGGAGAATTCAATTTTCCATGCCACTTGGTATGCTAAATAATATTTTTTTTGGGCATGGGCATAGGAATAGGCCTAATGAGTTACCTGGTTCTGTTGTGAGACCCACCATGAAAGAAGGAAAGGGAATCCAATGCTAAAATAAAAGGAGTAAAGCCAACAAAATATATCTACCAAAAAACGTGTCCAATTATCTTTGGACAAAAAAAAACTACATAGTACAAGTTACGGGCATACACATTCAATAATGTCAACCTCCATCGTATCAACCACCATCCTAGATGAACTCCGGTCCATCACTATGAAATTAGCAGTTCTTCAATTTTTTGAATTGCAAACACATACATTTGTTCATCAAATTCATCAACAGTTCTTAACCTCAATTAACAAATTCCTATATTGGATTATATTTCTTTCATTCATAATCTCTCAAATCTAGTTAATACAACTTTTTTCTCGTATTGAAATCATAACCTTAATTATCAAGACTAGAAAATACCAACAAATTTACACCAAAAGATCGCATTCCTTGTTTATTAAACCCGTGCTTGTTACTCATAATCATAACATCACCTACATCAAAAACATCTTCGTCGATCAAAGATATTACAATTCTAAAACCAAAACAAACATTCATCATATGAGCCTAAGAACCTATTATCAAACAATTCAACATACTATCCACACTGACCACCACTATTACAAGTCAGAAAAATTTAAAACAAAAGTAAAAATCGTTTGGGAAAGAAGAAAGAGTAGAATCTTCATCAATCTTCACAACACTTCCAAAAACATGAGCATCAAACAACATAAAGACATGTTCAAACAAAACTTGTTAAGCACATTTAAGGTAAACTCTAATTAATCTTAACAACCTTGTTCATTCTAATATTCCAGGGATGATTAGTCATTATCCTCCTGAATCAACACTCTTATCATCACCCTTATCTTCTCTTTCCTACATTATTGCTTCTTCATCTTCTAGTGATTCCACATTTGCATCAACTCCATCAAAAATATCACTATCTGAATTAATGTTCAATTGTTCTCGCATGGTTCTTACAAAAATTGGAGGATTTGCTTTCTTTGCTAAATATTATCTCATATACCAAGAATCCTCAACCCTCTCAGCTTCCTCCTTCTCTCCTCTTATGCATCATCCTCAGGCGTATCCTCCTCTTCGATATTATCCACATCTGCCTCTTCAGATTTAATTTTTTCCGCACTGCGACTTGTTCTCTAAACAAGATTATTATCACGATAATGTCGTTTTCTTTGTTTCCTTTCATGATCCCTTGTCATCCTCTTATGTTTCCACAAATCATATTCCACAACATTCTCTTGACGAATCCTTTCATATTCTACTTTGCGACTGCGTCTTTCAATCTCATCATGAAGGAAAATTTTCAGGTTTTCTAACTCCCTGGTTACAAGAGTTAAAGCAATCTTTTTTGCAAAATCATAGGTAGCTAAAGGAAGATTGTCAATTGAAAACTTTCTTCTGGATTTGTTATATCTTACTTTTCTATTTTCCTAAATATTTTTTCCTCTTTTAGTTTAATGTTTTATGCATTGGAGATTATTTATATAATACCTTGTTATAGTGCCTTGAAAGATACCATTAGTAGCCATTTAAGGATTTGGTGAAACATCTTGTGTAATACCTCGATTCGAAAGGTAAGGTTTGATGAACGAAATATAGGTAATGGTTTGTCGTTTCCTAAAACTGAGGCCTTTTCTGTATAACTGGTTCCAGAGTTGGCAAAAACTCTGCAGTTAATCGTGCTCAGGCAGGAGTATTCCATGGATGGGTGACCTCTTTGGAAGATGTTATTGGATGAACGCAGCGGTACCCGTTGCAAAACCCCATACTAGCGGATAAGCTAAGCGGGGACAATATCGGTGGAGGGTCTATTCATTACAAGTTGGTGTCAGAGATGCGTATGATTTAGATCTTGAATAAGACCGTAGATGAAATATTTTTGTATGTTGTTATGCATGCTTGTTTGATTTGATTGGTCTATTGCTCGCTCCATGTTTTAAGTTGTGTTTTTTCTTTTATGAAATTCATGCGAATAGCTAGTTGTGTGTTGGGTTCAATCGCTTTTTTGTTATTGGTTTATTTATTTATGTGTAATTTTGAGATTTTAAGTATATTCTAAATTTGGGGACGAAATTTATTTTAAGGGTGGTAGAATGTAATACCCAGAACTTTTAGTTACCGTTTCGGGTCGGGTTGTATCTAAATTAGCTAACCATATGGTTTAGGTTGTTGTTCCTTGGCCTTAGCCTAGGTACGTTGCTTGCAATGGGAAACCCACAAGTTTGGGTATAAATATATATAATTATCTAATCTAATTTATTTTAATAAATAAAAATATAATTATAAAGTAAAACAATATATTGTATATTAATTATCATCATATTAGTATTATTATGGTTTTTATAACTAAAAGTTTACGAAGGAGAAAACAAAAGGTAAGGGAGAATGAGAAGAAGATGGAACTAGAGTTTTTAGAGAAGAAGGATATGGAAAATATAGATGAGATTGTATCTAATAAAAGGTAGAATGCTAAACCCTTTCTCTATTGGTGTTTTTATTTGGGTGTTTATTTCGTATGATTTTGTGTTGTTAGGTTTCGATAATTTATTCGCATAAATATATCTCTTATTAATGATCAGGATTTTCTTATTGATGGATAATACGATTAGGTATCTATGGTTAAATTGTGAGATTAATACACCAAAATTTTATTGTTGAATGTTGGTTTTAGTTAAATTATTATTTTTTTAAATTCTTGATAGTTAGGCTTTGCTATGGTTTTGATGTGTTTAGAATGATCTGTAATCTTGAATTTTTTTATAGCTATGTATGATATCTTTCACTGTGATTTAGGGTGTAGAATATACCCTATTTATTATCTATTGTTTATGCTTTCTTTGTTATTTTTCTTGTAAATTATGTATTTTACATTCGTTTGTGAGTTATTAGGTACTCTGGAGTCGCACAGACGAAAAGAAGAAGAAATCGCTCAATTTGAGATGGAAGGGAAAAATTGTCATTTCACGGGGTAAACACTATCTGGAGCCCAGTAAAGGTTAAGGGGAATACTCTATTTGGAGGAGTACTAAACAAAGACCAGCAATGGTTGAGGGGCTTCCAATGTGGCTATCCCTTATCAGAGCGACCGGCTACCAATAACAACCCCAAACCACTAACCCTGGATTCGAGAGATGTTTTCTCTCAATCATTTCATGCTGAAATTGAGAGAGTAGCATCGGCTATTATTATTATGGAGAGATCCGAGACAATGAAGGAATTTGTGGTTGTTGATGAGTTGGTGATTGATGGAGGAGATCGAAGTGATGGGTACTGAAGATTTTAAGGGTTTGTGGTTGATTCATTGCTGTTGAATCGAGAGATGTATCTGTTGAATAAAAAAGATGGGTTTCGAATTGGTGAATTAAATGGAGCAGAGAAGAACGACAACGATATTCATGGGTCTGATGATGTTTTCAGTTTGAACTGCAGATGGGTACGGTTGGAGCTGTTGATTCTCAAGAGTCCGGTGGAATTTGAAGACTCAGATGAAGATGGAAATTGAAGAGGAGAATTAGGGCTTGAGGAATTCAGAGAGAGGGAGAAATTAAAGCAGAAAATGGTTGGTTCTCAGTGGAGCTTTGAATTTGTGATGCAAATAGAAGCTTAGGGTTTTGAGCTAATGGGTTTATGGAAGAATTGAGATTGCAACAGACTGAGGTTGTTTCTCAGATTTAGCTGGATCTGGTTGTTTTGGCGGTTCTAAGTTCAACAGAATGCAGAGAAGAGATTGCAGTTATAAAAGAGAAGAAGATGGTGGCATTACCTGTGAAGCGCTGTTATGGCAGTGGAGGAACTGGAGTTACAAGGAATTTGAGTGCATTTGGGTCTGGTGGTGGAATTGAAGTAGAAATGGAGGTACAATGAGTTTGTTGGTGGGTGGTTCTGGTGGTTTAATGGATTTGAAATGCAGTTGCAGAGATGAAACTGGTTTTGATGAATGTTAGGTTTGAGACTCACAGGAAAGTGATGGTTGTGCTGTTACAAGAAGGTATTGGCTTGGGAAAGTAAAGCAGCTGGAGTTGTGTAACTGCAGTCAGTTCATGGTAGTTGTTGTAATGAACTGAAATGAGGTCAGTTGCAGGTGCATATGCAATGGAATAACAGTGAAACTACAGGAACTTGGAAGATATTGATGGTGTTGAGACTTAGAAACCCAGCTTGAGGTCGAGCATTGTAGGCATTTGAGCAGCTAAAGGACTTGGTGGCACTTGAGCATTGCGGGCATCGCAGGAAATAGCGGAGTTGAGGCAGTGTTGGTGACTGCAGTTAATTAGCATTGTTGCAGGTGAATAATAGTTACAGATGTGACAAAGAGTGCTGGTGGTATGAGTTGAACTTCAGAAGGAGGAAGAATAAATGAAGCTTCAACTGATGATGCTTTGAGCTCGAGATGCTAGTTGGCTGAGGTAAAGAATGGTGACTGGCAGTTGAATGGGTTCTGAGTGACAGATGAATATGAAGCTGCTATTGGTGTTTTGCAGGGAGACAGTGAAGCCATTGCAGTATGAAGATAAGGTGCTGAGATGATCATGGAGCTGTGGAGTTGTTCAATATAGAGTTAATTGGTGGCTAGACATGGAAGGTAATAAAGCTTGATGCCACGGAATTGAGGATGAAATAATGAATTTCAGATCAAGAAGCAACATGAAATAGGTGGTACTTGTGTTGACTTTGAGTTAGTTCGCTATGAAGAATGGATTGAGCTGATGTTGGGGAATGGTTTTAAGTAAAGTTGCAGATGTTGTTGCTAAGATGATGATGTGAACTGAATGGTGGTTACGGAGAAACAGTGGAGCTGGCCTGAGCTCGTGTAGGTTGCAGCTAGTGATCCGGTGGTGGTTGGAACTGCAAGTGCTGCTGCGGATGGAGTATTGTTTGAGGTAGCAGAGAACGAAGTTGCAACTGCAGAAGTTGGTACGAGCTACATAGATAGTTATGCTTATGAGAACTGCTAATGGTTGGTGGCAAGCTGAACGGTGCGTTGCAGAGGTAATGTTCTGTGTGCAAATGATGCAGGGTTGGTGGTACCAAAATTGTACAAGAATGTTGCCATGGGACTGTAGCTGTAATATGGGGGAGTTAGTTCTGCAATGGAATTACAGGGAAGGACTCAGAGAATGGCCAGATATACAATGCTGCTGGGTTTACACCAGAACTAGTTAACTCAGTGATCCGATCCGAATCGCTTGACTCGGTTTAACTCAGATGGACTTGGATTTAAAATTTGTTTTGACTGGGCTTGGCTTGTGGGCTATGTTCTGAGGCAGAAGCAAATTTATGGGCTAGACAGGAGATAGCCGAGATTGGAGAAGAAAAGCTATATAAAGGGTCTATTCTATCATCTAAAAGATAATCTTATCTTCTACTTTTGTTCTAGGGTTTAGAAACATGATAGGTTTTCTCTTTCATCTTGTTATGAACTCCTATGCCATGAGTACTTAATTTTATTATTGGTTATGGAATAGTTGGATTTCACAAAGCATGATTCTTTGATTCAATATATTAGTTTTGTCTCATATTTATCGTTCACGATTATCTGAAAATATAGTTGTATGATTGACGTATTATAACATGATTTGATTGATTGTTTTTTCAAGTTGAAAATTGGTAGAACTTCTAATCACATCTATTGCTAGTTTAGGGTTTATTATACATAAAAGTGATAATCTTTGAATACAAGTAGCATAAATATGATTATAGTTTGTAGTGATATATTCTTATGATCATATGTGAATCGTGTACTTTGTTAATTTGAATTAGTGCGCTTTCCACGTTCAATTGCTTTGATTTGCCTGATTTCATAGAACTTAATGCATCTAGGGAATTAAACTTGATTAGTGCTTTTACACATTAGGTTGTTCTCTTAGATAGAACTCATACTCGCATCTTTTAATGTGTTTGTTGATGACAAAAAGAGATTTGCAGGATATTCTTGCGATCAAGGTATCCTAGGGCTTTTGATAAAAGTTGAGATTAAAAATCAATTCTAGTTATTGTTAAAAAAGCATGTTAGTGAATGAAGATGAATCCTTAACCAATATTTTTTCTATTTGATTTGTTTGCTTATTTATTTATTTTCTTTTATTTTATTTTTACTTTACAAAAATCAGAAAATCCCCCGTGTTAATTATAGGAAACCGAAACATCTTGACAACCTAGACCTCTCTGTGGGAACGATCATTTCTTGCCCTTGCTATATTTATATCTTGAGTAGTAAGAAAGTGTAAATTATATTTTTGATGCATATGACAGCTATTTTTGGCACCGTTGCCGGGGAGACAACGGTTGTCACTTGTTTTTGGTTTCTTATTTTTGTTTTTCTTATTTTCTGGTTTTTAACATAGTTTTGAGAGCTCTTGTTTCAGGTACCAATTTCTATGGATGGAGCATATTGGAACAATGGGTACGGTTATCAACCTCAACAACAATATGACAACTATAACCCTTATGGGGAGTACAAT
Organism: Papaver bracteatum; assembly: GCA_023529315.1. Taxonomy (NCBI): domain Eukaryota; kingdom Viridiplantae; phylum Streptophyta; class Magnoliopsida; order Ranunculales; family Papaveraceae; genus Papaver; species Papaver bracteatum. The sequence continues at coordinate 335,828 of JAJJWX010002683.1, read as the reverse complement.
CAAAACCAATCCCTTGGTTATGATCAATACTCCACGTACCCTTTTAGTTACTCTCATACATTCCAACCTTCTTATGGTGGGTATGTAAGTGAGCAACCACAAGGAGGGGAGAATAGTTGTGCTTCTCTTAATATTTCTTCAAGTTTGGTAGATGAAATGCAATAATTTATGGTCAGCATGGAGTCCGTTTGTAGACAACCAAGCATGGAACCAGTTTCATCGACCGAATGTGCTCATAGTATGTTTGGCCCAATTTCTGATCGTAGTTATGATCATTCACCCATTCAAAGGGAAGATAATTGGCCTAGCAATACTGAAATAAGTAATTCTACTTTTTCTTTGTCGAATGAGTTTTACCAACAAATGGAATGCTATTTTAAAAATTTGAATGGATCACTCCAAGAGCTTTAAAAAGGTGTTTCCAATTTAAGACTAGGGATTGAAGAATGCAAAGAGGACATGCAAAATTCTGCGAAAGACCAATCTTTGGGAAGTGGTAGCCAATCTTATGTGAACTACGATAGTGACGATGACTATAAAAATGCATCACTTGAACCAATTTATGGTGACATCCCCGAGGAGTGTATAATGAAGTCTTTTTGCAATCAAGGTAAAGTTGAAAAGGAATATGATGACACTAGTGTAGCTTACTCAAGCATTGATCTTTCTAACGATCAAGAACCTATTCAAAAGGTAGAGCTTGAGGATGATGCAATGAGTGTTCTAAAGAAATTCCTTATGGACAGAATTGCATCCGCAAAAGTGTATGTGCCGAACAACAAAGAGGTGTATGTTGAGAATGTGACCGTTATGACCAATATTGTGGAAGAACCAATTGAGCTTGCATATGATTGTAATGATGATGTTGATGCTGAGATTTTGGTTAAGGCAGAAATGGACGAAGAATGGTTGCAAGGTTTGATAGAGGACCATGATATACAAGAGGTGCATAATTCACTTGAGTTTTTCAAGGATGAAGAGGATTCTGTAATACAAGAGATTGTGCGAGGTTTGTCTAACCCTTTGCATATTAATTCTTCTCCTTTACCTCTTATTGGTTTGAATTTATGTGCTTCGAAAACATTGTTAGATGACTTTGTTTCTCGATATCCGCCATTAAAAACATTAGATTCTCATACTATGCAGGTTTGTGAACAAGAAACCGTGAAAATACCCGACTCCTATATTCTTTATGCACTTCCAAGTGTGGACAAGAATAAGTGTGGGGGAAACTCTTATCGGTTAATAGCTTCAATTCTATTTTCTTGTACTAATATTTGTGTGAAGATAGTGTTTTCAAAACAGGTGCTATGGGTGGATTCCCAACTTTTCCGATTATTGGTGTATGGGGAATTCAACTTGCATGTCGGGCTGACGACTTTAAACCAAGCGCTAAATGGGAGGAAACCCGTTGGTTTTGTGTATCTATCTCTATCTTTTCATTTTTATAAGTCTTTTATCTTTATTTTCTTATTTTGGATATTTGCATATCAAAACTCCAACTTTTAGAGATTTTTGAACAATTTAGAATAAACACTAGCCTTTCTAAGTAGATGGAATTTTTTCTTAACGATGAGGTGTATATATTGGCTGAGTTGGGATTAGATGCCAACTAAATAGCTTGTTTAGTGTTTATCCTATATTGTTCCGAAATAGCTATGACTTGGAGTGATGAGTTTTTATTATTCATTTTATTTTCATTGTGTTTATATATCAATGTTATGGATTTCCCACCTTGACTTTATTTGGACGATTCAATTTACATTGAGGACAATGTAAAGTTTAAGTGTGGGGGAGTGTTCTCATATAGAGTTTTTAGCCTTGTCAGTTTCCCTTGTTTTAAAAAAAAGAAAAAAAAATGGTTTATACACTCCGAAACCTAGAAATATGTGCCTTTAGGATGACACTATCAATCTAAATGGATGGAACCAACTTGGCTGGAGGAGTTGAGGAACCCATTAACTAAAAGGGACAGAATTATTCGAGTGTTAGAAATTATATGATAGTTGTTACCATATCTCGGAATATCACCATATCACGTTCTATTTTTATTTTTCCATATTTATCTATTGTTATTTAAGTGATTTGGTGGGTCACTAAACATCGAATTGTTATTACTGCTAGGATGAAATAGAGTGATTGAGTAGCTAAAAAAAAGACCGACCAATTAGACCAATCGGAATAAAAAAGACACTTGGATAGCAGTATGTGTGAAACGTTGTCCCTGTCTCCGTCGCCTAAACAAGCGTGGACTGCAGGATCCAAGGAAACTATCACATACTTGCTGAAAAAGAAGCATGCGCTTGGATCCAAAAGATCTAATCATGCTGTCTCAAAAAAAAAGTGAAAGAAAAGAAATATTATTATTGTGTTGAATAAAGTCGACCGCTGGTTCCCTTGTATATGCCAGTTGAGTTGATGTAGAATTAAGATTGTTAACCACTGGTTACCTTATATATGCTAGTGTGTTGACACTAGAATTCAGACCAGTAGCTCAATCCAATAGGATGCATAGGTTCATCTTGGCGAACCTTCGAACATGATATGGGAAACACCGATCACTTGTTAACATTCGCAAACATCTACCTCTATATCCATCTTCTTAATCTTTTCATTATGATTGTGGTTAGTCAGATTCCGAGTATTCTGGTTTTTTCAACTTTCTAAGTAGAGCTTAATTTACATATATATTAATTTGGATTCACATATGGGTACCTCCTCCAATAGCCATTTTGGATTCGTTCATAGATTTGTCACAGGTAGCTGGAGTTGGAAATATAGGTTTTGTAGGTAGACATCTTGTAAACCTTCATGAGACTATAACTCGTCCACTAGGGACACCTAGGGGTTCAAAGGCTTGTTATTTATACTAAAAATGATTGTAGCCTCGACGAGACGGAGTTGTATGTATGTTTTATAATTGTTTTGTTTGATTTGCTCGAGGACTAGCAAAGTCTAAGTGTGGGGAAATTTGATATGGTGTAGAATATACCCTATTTATTATCTATTGGTTATGCTTTCTTTGTTATTTTTCTTGTAAATTATGTATTTTACATTCTTTTTTGAGTTATTAGGTACTATGGAGTCGCACGGACGAAAAGAAGAAGAAATCGCTTAATTTGAGATGGAAGGGAAAAAATGTCATTCACGGGGTAAACACTATCTGGAGACCACTAAAGGTTAAGGGGCATAATCTATTTGGAGGAGTACTAAACAAAGACCAGCAATGGTTGAGGGGATGCCAATGTGGCTATCCCTTATCAGAGCGACCGGCTACCAATAACAACCCCAAATCACTAACTATGGATTCGATAGACGTTTTCTCTCAATCATTTCATACTGAAATTGAGAGAGCAGCAACGGCTGTTATTATTATGGAGAGATCCGAGACAATGAAGGAATTGGTGGTTTTTGATGAGTTGGTGATTGATGGAGGAGATCGAAGTGATGGGTACTGAAGATTTTAGGGGTTTGTGGTTGATTCATTGCTGTTGAATCGAGAGATGCATCTGTTGAATAAAAAAGATGGGTTTTGAATTGGTGAATTAAATGGAGAAGAGAAAAACGGCAACGATTTTCATGGGTCTGATGATGTTGTCAGTTTGAACTGCAGATGGGTACGGTTGGGGCTGTTGGTGCTCAAGAGTCTCGTGGAATTTGAAGACTCAGATGAAGATGGAAATTGAAGAGGAGAATTAGGGCTTGAGGAATTCATATAGAGAGAGAAATTGAAGCAGAAAATGGTTGGTTCTCAGTGGAGCTTTGAATATGTGATGCAAATGGAAGCTTAGGGTTTTGAGATAATGGGTTTGTGGAAGAATTGAGAATGCAATAGACTGAGGTCGTTTCTCAGATTTAGCTGCTGATGATCTGGTTGTTATGGCGGTTCTAAGTTTTACAGAATGTAGAGAAGAGATTGCAGTTATAAAAGAGAAGAAGATGGTGGCATTACCAGTAAAGCGTTGTTATGGCAGTGGGGGAACTGAAGTTACAAGGAATTTGAGTGCATATGGGTCTAGTGGTGGAATTGAAGTATAAATAGAGGTACAATGAGTTTTTTGGTGGGTGGTTCTAGTGGTTTAATGGATTTGAAATGCAATTGCAGAGATGGAACTGGTTTTGATGAATTTTAGGTTTGAGACTCGCAGGAAAGTGATGGTTGTGCTGTTACAAGAAGGTATTGGCTTGGGAAAGTAAAGCAGCTAGAGTTGTGTAACTGTATTCAATCCATGGTAGTTGTTGTAATGAACTGAAATGAGGTCAATTGCAGGTGCATATGCAATGGAATAACAGTGAAACTACAGGAACTTAGAAGATGTTGATGGTGTTGATACTTAGAAACCCAGCTTGAGGTCGAGTATTGTAGGCATTTGTGCAGCTAAAGGACTTAGTGGCACTTGAGCATTGCGGGCATCGCAGGAAATAGCGGAGTTGAGGCAGTGTTGGTGACTGCAGTTGAGGGAGTTAGTTCCGCAATGGAATTACAGGGAAGGACTCAGAGAATGGCTGGGTATACAATGCTGCTGGGTTTACACCAGAACGAGTTAACTCAGTGATTCGATCCGAATCGCTCGACTCGGTTTAACTCAGATGGACTTGGATTTAAAATTTGTTTTGACTTGGCTTGGCTTGTGGGATATGTTCTGAGGAAGAAGAAAATTTATGGGCTAGACAGGAGATAGCCGAGATTGGAGAAAAAAAGTTATATAAAGGGTCTATTCTATCATCTAAAAGATAATCTTATCTTCTACTTTTGTTCTAGGGTTTAGAAACATGATAGGTTTTATCTTCCTTCTTGTTATGAACTCCTATGCCATGAGTACTTAATTTTATTATTGGTTATGCAATAGTTGGATTTCACAAAGCATGATTATTTGATTCAATATATTAGTTTTGTCTCATATTTATCGTTCACGATTCTCTGAAAATATAGTTGTATGATTGACGTATTATAACATGATTTGATTGATTGTTTTGTCAAGTTGCAAATTGGTAGAACTTCTAATCACATCTATTGCTAGTTTAGGGTTTATTATACGTAAAAGTGATAATCCTTGAATACAAGTAGCATAAATATGATTATAGTTTGTAGTGATATATTCTTATGATCATATGTGAATCGTGACCTTTGTTAAATTGAATTAGTGCGCTTTCCACGTTCAATTGCTTTGAGTGGCCTGATTTCATAGAACTTAATGCATCTAGGGAATTAAACTTGATTAGTGCTTTTACACATTAGGTTGTTCTCTTAGATAGAACTCATACTCGCATCTTTTAATGTGTTTGTTGATGACAAAAGGAGATTTGCGGGATATTCTTGCGATCAAGGTATCTTAGGGCTTTTGATAAAAATTGAGATTAAAAATCAATTCTAGTTATTGTTAAAAAATCATGTTAGTGAATGAAGATGAATCCTTAACCAATATTTTTTCTATTTGATTTGTTTGCTTATTTATTTCTTTGCTTTTATTTTATTTTTACTTTACAAAAATCAGAAAATCCCCCGTGTTAATTATAGGAAACCGAAACATCTTGACAACCTAGACCTCTCTGTGGGAACGATCCTTTCTTTCCCTTGCTATATTTATATTTTGAGTAGTAACAAAGTGTAAATTATATTTTTGACGCATACGACATCGATTTTTGGCGCCGTTGCCGGGGAGGCAACGGTTGTCACTTGTTTTTGGTTTCTTATTTTTGTTTTTAGTTTTTCTGGTTTTTAACATAGTTTTGAGAACTCTTGTTTTAGGTACCAATTTGTATGAACGAAGCATATTGGAACAATGGGTACGATTATCAACCTCAACAACAATATGACAACTATAACCCTTATGGGGAGTACAATCAAAACCAATCCCTTGGTTATGATCAATACTCCACGTACCCTTTTAGTTACTCTCATACATTCCAACCTTCTTATGGTGGGTATGTAAGTGAGCAACCACAAGGAGGGGAGAATAGTTGTGCTTCTCTTAATATTTCTTATAGTTTGGTAGATGAAATGCAACAATTTATGGTCAGCATGGAGTCCGTTTGTAGACAACCAAGCATGGAACCAGTTTCATCGACCTAATGTGCTCATAGTATGTTTGGCCCAATTTCTGATCGTAGTTATGATCATTCACCCATTCAAAGGGAAGATAATTCGCCTAGCAATACTGAAGTAAGTAATTCTACTTTTTCTTTGTCGAATGAGTTTTACCAACAAATGGAATGCTATTTTCAAAATTTGAATGGATCACTCCAAGAGCTTCCAAAAGGTGTTTCCAATTTAAGACAAGGGATTGAAGAATGCAAAGAGGACATGCAAAATTCTGAGAAAAACCAATCTTTGGGAAGTGTTATCCAATCTTATGTGAACTACGATAGTGACGATGACTATGAAAATGCATCACTTGAACCAATTTATGGTGACATTCCCGAGGAGTGTACAATGAATTCTTTTTGCAATCAAGGTGAAGTTGAAAAGGAATATGATGACACTAGTCTAGCTTACTCAAGTATTGACCTTTCTAACGATCAAGAACCTATTCAAAAGGTTGAGCTTGAGGATGATGCAATGAGTGTTCTAAAGAAATTCCTTATGGACAGAATTGCATCCGCAAAAGTGTATGTGCCGAAAAATAAAGAGGAGTATGTTGAGAATGTGACCGTTATAACCAATATTGTGGAAGACCCAATTGAGCTTGCATATGATTGTAATGATGATGTTGATGCTGAGGTTTTGGTTAAGGAAGAAACGGACGAAGAATGGTTGCAAGGTTTGATAGAGGACCATGATATACAAGAGGTGCATAATTCACTTGAGTTTTTCAAGGATGAAGAGGATTCCGTAATACAAGAGATTTTGCGAGGTTTGTCTAACCCTTTGCATATTGATTCTTCTCCTTTACCTCTTATTGGTTTGAATGTATGTTCTTCGAAAACATTGTTAGATGACTTTGTTTCTCGATATCCTCCATTAAAAACATTATATTCTCATACTATGCAGGTTTGTGAACAAGAAACCGTGGAAGTACCTGAAACCTATATTTTTTATGCACTTCCAAGTGTGGACAAGAATAAGTGTGGGGGAAACTCTTATCGGTTAATAGCTTCAATTTTGTTTTCTTGTACTAATATTTGTGTGAAGATAGTGTTTGCAAAACAGGTGCTATGGGTGGATCCCCAACTTTTCCGATTATTGGTGTATGGGGAATTCAACTTGCATGTCGGGCTGACGACTTTAAACCAAGCGCTAAATGGGAGGCAACCCACTGGTTTTGTGTATCTATCTCTATCTTTTTATTTTTATAAGTCTTTTATCTTTATTTTTTTATTTTGGATATTTGCATATCAAAACTCCAACTTTTAGAGATTTTTGAACAATTTAGAATAAACACTAGCCTTTCTAAGTAGATGGAATTTTTTCTTAACGATGAGGAGTATTTATTGGATGAGTTGGGATTAGATGCCAACTAAATAACTTGTTTAGTGTTTATCCTCTATTGTTCCGAAATAGCTATGAGTTGGAGTAATGAGTTTTTATTATTCATTTTATTTTCATTGTGTATATATATCAATGTTATGGATTTCCCACCTTGACTTTCTTTGGATGATTCAATTTACATTGAGGACAATGTAAATTTTAAGTGTGGGGGAGTGTTCTCATATAGAGTTTTTAGCCTTGTTAGTTTCCCTTGTTTAAAAAAAAAAATGGTTTATACACTCCGAAACCTAGAAATATGTGCCTTTAGGATGACACTATCAATCTAAATGGATGGAACCATCTTGGATGGAGGAGTTGAGGAACCCATTAACTAAAAGGGACAGAATTATTCAAGTGTTAGAAAATATATGATAGTTGTTACCATATCTCGGAATATCACCATATCACGTTCTATTTTTATTTTTCCATATTTTATCTATTGTTATCTAAGTTATTTGGTGGGTCACTAAACATCGAATTATTATTACTGCTAGGATGAAATAGAGTGATTGAGTTGCTAAAAAAAAAAAAAGACCGACCAATTAGACCAATCGGAATAAAAAAGACACTTAGATAGCAGTATGTGTGAAACGTTGTCCTTTTCTCCGTCGCCTAAACAAGCGTGGAATGCAGGATCCAAGGCAACTATCACATACTTGATGATAAAGAAGCATGCACTTGGATCCAAAAGATCTAATCATGCTGTCTCAAAAAAAAAGTAAAAAAGAAAAGAAAAGAAATATTATTATTGTGTTGAATAAAGTCGACCGCTGGTTCCCTTGTATATGCCAGTTGAGTTGATGTAGAATTAAGATTGTTGACCACTGGTTCCCTTGTATATGCCAGTGTGTTGACACTAGAATTCAGACCAGTATCTCAATCCAATAGGATGCATAGGTTCATCTTGGAAGTGACCTTCAGACAGATATGGGAAACACCGATCACTTGTTAAAATTTGCAAACATCTACCTCTATATCCATCTTCTTAATCTTTTCATTATGATTGTGGTTAGTCATATTTCGAGTATTGTGGTTTGTTCAACTTTCTAAGTAGAGCTTAATTTACATATATATTAATTTGGATTCACATATGGGTACCTCCTCCAATAGCCATTTTGGATTCGTTCATAGATTTGTCACAGGTAGCTGGAGTTGTATATATAGGTTTTGTAGGTAGACCTCTTGTAAACCTTCACGAGACTATAACTCGTCCACTAGGGACACCTAGGGGTTCAATGGCTTGTTATTTATTCTAAAAGTGACCGTAGTCTCGACGAGACGGAGTTGTATGTATGTTTTATAATTGTTTTGTTTGATAGGGTATAGAATATACCATATTTATTATCTATTGGTTATGCTTTCTTTGTTATTTTTCTTGTAAATTATGTATTTTACATTCGTTTTTGAGTTATTAGGTACTCTGGAGTCGCACAGACGAAAAGAAGAAGAAATCGCTCAATTTGAGATGGAAGGGCAAAATTGTCATTTCACGGGGTAAACACTATCTGGAGCCCTGTCAAGGTTAAGGGGCATACTATATTTGGAGGAGTACTAAACAAAGATCAGCAATAGTTAAGGGGCTGCCAATGTGGCTATCCCTTATCAGAGCGACCGACTACCAATAACAACCCCAAACCACTAACCCTGGATTCGAGAGACGTTTTCTCTCAATCATTTCATACTGAAATTGAGAGAGCAGCAGCGACTGTTATTATTATGGAGAGATCCGAGACAATGAAGGAATTTGTGGTTGTTGATGAGTTGGTGATTGATGGAGGAGATCGAAGTGATGGGTACTGAAGATTTTAGGGGTTTGTGGTTGATTCATTGCTGTTGAATCGAGAGATGCATCTGTTGAATAAATAAGATGGGTTTCGAATTGGTGAATTGAATGGAGAAGAGAAGAACAACAACGATATTCATGGGTCTGATGATGTTGTCAGTTTGAACTGCAGATGGGTACGGTTGGAGATGTTGATTCTCAAGAGTCTGGTGGAATTTGAAGACTCGGATGAAGATGGAAATTGAAGAGGAGAATTAGGGCTTGAGGAATTCAGAGAGAGGGAGAAATTGAAGCAGAAAATGGTTGGTTCTCAGTGGAGCTTTGAATATGTGATGCAAATGGAAGATTAGGGTTTTGAGCTAATGGGTTTGTGGAAGAATTGAGATTGGAACAAACTGAGGTCATTTCTCAGATTTAGCTGGTGATGATCTGGTTGTTTTGGCGGTTCTAAGTTCAACAGGATGCAGAGAAGAGAATGACGTTATAAAAGAGAAGAAGATGGTGGCATTACCAGTGAAGCGCTGTTATGGCAGTGGGGGAACTGGAGTTACAAGGAATTTGAGTGCATCTGGGTCTGGTGGTGGAATTGAAGTAGAAATCGAGTTATAATGAGTTTGTTGGTGGGTGGTTCTGGTGGTTTAATGGATTTGAAATGAAATTGCAGATATGGAACTGGTTTTGATGAATGTTAGGTTTGAGACTCACAGGAAAGTGATGGTTGTGCTGTTACAAGAAGGTATTGGCTTGGGAAAGTAAAGCAGCTGGAGTTTTGTAACTGCGGTCAGTCCATGGTAGTTGTTGTAATGAAATGAAATGAGGTCAGTTGCAGGTGCATATGCAACGGAATAACAGTGAAACTACATGAACTTGGAAGATGTTGATGGTGTTGAGACTTAGAAACCCAGCTTGAGGTCGAGCATTGTAGGCAGTTGAGCATCTAAAGGACTTGGTGGCACTTGACCATTGCGGGCATCGCAGGAAATAGCGGAGTTGAGGCAGTGTTGGTGACTGTAGTTAATTAGCATTATTGCAGGTGAAGAATAGTTACAGATGTGACAAAGAGTGCTGGTGGTATGAGTTGAACTGCATAAGGAGGAAGAATAAATGAAGCTTCAACTGATGATGCTTTTAGATCGAGATGCTAGTTGGATGAGGTAAAGAATGGTGACTGGAAGTTGAATGGGTTATGAGTTATGAACAGATAAATATGAAGCTTCTATTGGTGTTTTGCAGGGAGACAGTGAATCCATTGCAGTATGAAGCTACAGGTGCTGAGATGATCATGGAGCTGTGGAGTTGTTCAAGATAGAGTTAACTGGTGGCTAGACAAGGAAGGTAATAAAGCTCGCTGCCACGGAATTGAGGATGAAATAATAAATTTCAGATCAAGAATCAACAGGAAATAGGTGGTACTGGTGTTGACTTTGAGTTAGTTCACTATGAAGAATGGATTGAGCTGATGCTGGGGAATGGTTTTAAGTAAAGTTGCAGATGTTTCTGCTAAGATGATGATGTGAACTGAATGGTGGTTACGGAGAAACGGTGGAGCTGGCCTGAGCTCGTGTAGGTTGCATCTAGTGATCCGGTGGTGGTTGGAACTGCAAGTGCTGCTGCGGATGGAGTATTGTTTGAGACAGCAAAGAACGAAGTTGCAACTGCAGAAGTTGGTACGAGCTGCAGAGATAGTTATGCTTATGAGAACTGCTAATGGTTGGTGGCAAGATGAACGGTGCATTGCAGAGGTAATGTTCTGTGTGAAAATGATGTAGGGTTGGTGGTACTAAGATTGTACAAGAATGTTGCCATGGGAATGCAGCTGTAATATGGGGGAGTTGGTTCTGCAATGGAATTACAGGGAAGGACTCACAGAATGGACGGATAAACAATGCTGCTGGGTTTACACCAGAACGAGTTAACTCAGTGATCCGATCCGAATCGCTTGACTCGGTTTAACTCAGATGGACTTGGATTTAAAATTTGTTTTGACTGGGCTTGGTTTGTGGGATATGTTCTGAGGCAGAAGCAAATTTATGGGCTAGACAGGAGATAGCCGAGATTGGAGAAGAAAATCTATATAAAGGGTATATTCTATCATCTAAAAGATAATCTTATCTTCTACTTTTGTTCTAGGGTTTAGAAACATGATAGGTTTTCTCTTCCTTCTTGTTATGAACTCCTATGCCATGAGTACTTAATTTTATTATTGGTTATGGAATAGTTGGATTTCACAAAGCATGATTCTTTGATTCAATATATTAGTTTTGTCTCATATTTATCGTTCACGATTATCTGAAAATATAGTTGTATGATTGACGTATTATAACATGATTTGATTGATTGTTTTTTCAAGTTGCAAATTGGTAGAACTTCTAATCACATCTATTGCTAGTTTAGGGTTTATTATACGTAAAAGTGATAATCCTTGAATACAAGTAGCATAAATATGATTATAGTTTGTAGTGATATATTCTTATGATCATATGTGAATCGTGTCCTTTGTTAATTTGAATTAGTGCGCTTTCCACGTTCAATTGCTTTGATTTGCCTGATTTCATAGAACTTAATGCATCTAGGGAATTAAACTTGATTAGTGCTTTTACACATTAGGTTGTTCTCTTAGATAGAACTCATACTCGCATATTTTAATGTGTTTGTTGATGACAAAAAGAGATTTGCAGGATATTCTTGCGATCAAGGTATCCTAGGGCTTTTGATAAAAGTTGAGATTAAAAATCAATTCTAGTTATTGTTAAAAAAGCATGTTAGTGAATGAAGATGAATCCTTAACCAATATTTTTTCTATTTGATTTGTTTGCTTATTTATTTATTTTATTTTATTTTATTTTTACTTTACAAAAATCAGAAAATCCCCCGTGTTAATTATAGGAAACCGAAACATCTTGACAACCTAGACCTCTCTGTGGGAACGATCATTTCTTGCCCTTGCTATATTTATATTTTGAGTAGTAAGAAAGTGTAAATTATATTTTTGACGCATACGACAGCAATCAATCGTTGAGAGAGACTCTTATGTTTAATCTAATAAACTCCTTTATCTGGTTAGATCAATATAAATATTGATTAACGAAATAATCAAATTCTAGATTTGAAATCAATCAATATAGATCTCAAAGATAAATGGATTCTAGTTGGATCCTAGCCGATCAAGGTTTGTGCACTAAATCCACAAGATACGAAAACTAATAAGAATTCTTTTTCACCTTCAGATATTCCATTTCCTTCAATAACCTGCACAACAACACTTGAAACCTCTTGTGATCAATCACGCACAAAACGAAGTCTGTTAACAATGGATTATCACAAGATGTATTTGTATCCGAATATGGTTCTAAATATCCCGTCAATACTTTGATCTAGTTTGAGTGTGCTTTATATTAGAAGAGAAGGTCCTCAAGGATAAACAAACTAGGTACAATCAAAATTTCAAAAACCGTTAGTCAATCAAATCAATAATCGAAAACTAATAACACTACAATTATCTAGTTTCCCACCAACAGTATTCGTAGATCTTCTTGATCCCACAAAAGTACTTACACGAGCGATTGTAAGAGATTTCGCCTAATTAGGGTACTTTCCTATTCAGATAGACGGCCCCACCAGAAACAACAAGAAATAAAGTTTTTCTGGCTCTTAGGATAGTTCGCAAGAAGTTCAAAATCAAGTATTTATAGACCAAGCTTGTTTGGACAACAAGTAAATTCCAAAACCGAAAATATTCCCAAGCTATGCATTAAAATACATGAATTCGGTTTTCCTATTTCCAATTAATGTTAACCAATATTTCCAAAAACTCTCATAGAAAACTTTGATTATTAGTCTAGCACATTAACTAATAATATTTTCTAGAGGATATGCTTTAATTGTTGGTAATTAAAAAATATGTGATGAAAATCATAATTAAATACTTTTCACTTTTTCGGACCAGGGATCACCTTGAGCATCAAGGAATATCTTTGAACAATAAATGATAAGAGTTATGTACATGTTCAAATATGTCGACATCTGGAAGCTTTTCATCTTGACAAACCCAAAACCCTAATTCACACACACCATGAATAAATGTGTGAACCATTGATATTGGTTTTGTACATGAAACCGATTAAACCATTACTCCAAAGAATGCTGTGATCGGTTATAACATGATTCCCAATACAGGCTCTAAGCGGTTACACTTTGCTTCACAAAGTAGTTTGTGACCGCTTACACCTTGCTTCCCGAGTTAGATTGTGATCGGTTATACCTTGCTTCCCAAAGGTAGTTTGTGATCGATTATAACTAACTTCCCAATTCATTTTGTTACCGATTATACCTTGGTTCCCAAAGTAACTTGTGACCGGTTACAACTTGCATCCCAATATATCTTGTGATCGGTTACACCCTGATTTTCAATGTAGCTCATGACCGATTACAACTAGCCATATTATATAGGATATAACCTGTTATACCTCAAGTCTCAACAAATTCAAGATAGGTTCTGCCATAGTCATCTTCCATTAGCCATCCAAAAGATATTCAATGAATAACAAGACCAATCATGATTTCCCTTTCGATTATGAAAACAAGTTCATACATATACTTCCTTAAACTAATGTAAAGATACATAGTTTTCTAGGATGAAATCATACCTATAAAATGCCCACATAATCAAATAACTATATACAATAGATTACGAAGTTCCAAAAGATAAGCGTTTATACTTCGTAATATGTTTCCCTTGATACTTTGATCATATTTTTATGACCAAGTCTCATCACTATAGTATTATATACAATACATACATCTTTGCATGTTATTTTTTCAATATAGCACGACTTGAAAGATATGTTAGGAATGGAAACAAGATCAAGTCAGTATTACTAACCTCAAGTGGAAGGATGATGTCATCATTACTTATTCACATTCTTCAGGTATTCAGAGTAATACTTGTACATCTCAATATTCCTCGACTTTCTAGTCTAACCTAAATGAAGTTGACTCTAATATTTAATCAAGCGACTCTAGATGAGTTTTGATACTAAAACATGACAACCAAACTTGACATACCAACGCATGGAAAGTTTAACCGAGCTATAGTATAACATGGTTCCATGCTAATGACAGGTAATGATCCCCGAGAGTTAAATATGTAATGATCCCCATGTAGTAACTTATGTTCCTGACCATAGGTAGCGGGTGTATGTGCCAGATAGCGAGAAGTTGGTGTACGAAACAAGGACATTCGCACCGTGAACTCATGTATGAAATATAACTGGATAAATTATGGAAAATATTATTGATGTTATGAACTCATGTAAATTTCATGATTTGTAGGAAATCTTATTGGTTAACTCATGGATTGAATTATAGATTCAATAATTTATTGGAAACATTATTTATTGAAAATAATATTGATTTGTTAAAGTCGTGTCGTACTTCCTTTTATATGTTTTTCCTTGATAATTAAGTTGGTTTTTTTTCCGCATCTTTAGAGAATGGTGGTGCATTCTATTGAGCTCTCATCTCACACCAACTGAAATTCCTTGCAAATTTATGGAAGTTGTAAGTGAAACTAAGAAGTTAGCTTATTATTGATTCCATTGCTTTCTTATATCGCTTGAAATGTAAATTTGAACTAAAATGTTGTTAAAGATGTTTAGTAAATTCATCTTAATCAATTCATCTTTCATAAAACTTCCATTATCGTTGATACAAAAATTGAAGTAACTGAAATGTATAAATAAGCCTCTTTCTGACCTGTAACACTTCGACTTCAGACATCCATAAGGGTTTGACCCTGGTCCAGAACTTGAGGTGTTACATCCCATCTCTTGGAAATTCACGTTTATTCAACGCCAATCACACCTTCTATAGAACCATCATTACTCCTCGAAACCATTCATCAAAGTCTAACAAGGGAGTAATGCATTAGGATTTACATAGATATTTAACAATCTTCAAAACTCCTAGGTATCCAATTAGGATATGTAAGGAATCATTATATATCCATGGTATTCAATTTGGATTTTTTTTTATTCCATAATTATCCTAGGTATTTAATTCATTTAAGATTTCTTAGGATAGTTGACGAGCAAGATATATTAGGATTTTTATGGATATTTGTAGTGATAATATGTATGTCATTATGTCATACTAATCTCAACCCAAACCACAAGAGTTTCATGGATTCTTATGGATTTTTTTTTGTTTTCTTTTTTTTTATCACAACATGCGACGTTTTACCACCACCACTACTCCCTACCACCAATACCAACCACCACCATCACTACACACCACCAATCAGCACGTGCACCACCACCACCACCACCCAATGGTACCGATCACCACCATCGCCACCATCACCCACCAGCACCGACCACCATCACCCACCATGCCAGCATCGACCAACAACAAGCACCACCATCCACTGACATCATTCGCCAACCACCAACACTGACCGCCAACCACCATCACCCACCAACACTGATCACCAACCACCACCAGAACCCTCCACCATTAACCACCAACATCGAATGCCAACCACCACCATCTCATGATAACCTTGATTTTTTCAACTATATTATGACTTGGTAATTCATTTTAATTTTTATAAATCTAAATTAATCCTAACTCAATCCGTTATAATCCAAAGTTATATATCTATAAGAATCTACATGATTCTTTTGAGAAACATTATAAATCCACTAGATTCAGGTAAAACTAGTATCTATTTTTATCCAAATAAATCTTGATCCAATATACCCCCGTAACTCTAGACGTTTTATTATGCCTAATTATTTTCTGAATTATCATTAAGAGGTTTATAGGCAGGTCACTTGGTTTAAATGCGAGCATATTGATACTAATTAAAATAATTGATTTTTTGAGATCCGTAATGGGCAGTACCTGTTAAGAGACATCATTGGTTGTTAGAGTATACTGACTATGTTATATTTTCCTTATTTGGACCATTCATCTAACACCTGGAATTCTAGTACCATGCACCTTGACCATTTATTAATGCGCCTATTTTTTCTTATCCATGTTTCACGTACAAACACCAAATACCTTTAACTCCCTGTTAGAGCACTGCTCAGTCGAACTCGCTAGTTTCGTTATCTCAAACTTGTTGTTAATATTAGATGCACAAAACTATATCTTAATTTTTAGTTTACTAGAGTCAAGTCTTGGAGTATGGTAGTTGAGTATCAGACATTACTAAATAACCCTCAAATATTTAAGACTAAATATCAAACGAAGACATTTGGAGAACTTTATCGACAAAGAGGTATGTGAAGATTACTCATTTAATTTACCATTTTATGTTTATGAGACTATGTCATTTTATTTTAGTAGATTTAATATTGCAAATAATAAATTTCGATTCAAGCTTGTCTTGATAAATCACTCGAAATATGATTCAAGCAATATCCTTGACAATTTTGGTTAAAAATAATTTATTGTTCATGAACTATTTTTGTTTCAAGTTGATCATTTAGGAATTGAAAAAGTAGTGATATTTAATATCTATGAAGATTGGGAAAGTTTAAAATTGTTTAAAGAGAGTTTTAAGAACTACCGAGTTTCTGGTCACATGGTAGGTAAGACTACCCAGTATGCATACCCTAAACATCCGAATTCCGAAAAAGGGAAGGAACACATAACCAGTGCGCGTACCCTAAGGTTCCGAGTTCGTGAATGGTAGGAAAGTTCACATACCCAGTACGCGTACCCCAAGGGCCTCAGTTATTGAATATATATAGGTATGCATACCCAGTACGCGTACCCCGACAGCCTGATTTTATGAATTGGTCTATACACATGCATACTGTTAAAGCACTGCTCAGTCGAACTCGCAAGTTTTGCTAGCTCAAGCTTATTGTCAATGTTATATGTATAAAATTATATCCTGCGTTCTAATATACTAAAATCAAGTCTCGTACTAGGATTAGAGTATGGTACTTGAGTATCAGATATTACTGGATAACCCTTAAAGATTGAAGATTGAAGATCAAACAAACACATTTGGTGAACTTCATCGAAAAAGGGGTATGTGAAAACTAAACCATCCTATTTACTCACAGAATTAATATTCTATATTTATGAAACTATGTCAACATTTCCTTTCTATCTTTATGAGACTATGCCGTTGTAGACAGTTAAATTTGGACAAGGGAAAAAAGTGTCATTTCAAGACCATAAGACAAAACTCAACTCTCACGGGAGAGATTAAACCCTTGTCCCTCAAGGCACTCAAAGCCACAATTTTTAGTATACGTCCCTGCGAGACACTGATGGTCGTGATGTCGTGATTCCTAGCATATATCCTCGACGAGATACTACTAGTCATGTAGGTTTTGTAGAGCGTAAAATGTCCCTGGAAGACTCATGAACCAGAACAACCACAATTCCAGCATGTCTTCGCGAGATGCAACTGATTGGGATACCATGATTCCTAGTGTACATCCTCTACGAGATACTTCTAGTCACGTAGGATATGTAGATGCATAAAAACGTTCCTGAAGGACTTATGACCCATAACAGAGACACACATGTCTCCTGTAAGCATGACTCACTTTATTTGGGGTCAATGACTGATTCCTAGTACATCATTGCGAGATACACTGGTCATGTCTACTCTAGGCTCTGACTCGACTTATCGAGGCTTCCGAATAAGTCCTAGGACATCCCCGCGAGATACACTGGTTATTTTTCCTCTGGCCTTTTCGACAGACTCCTAGAATATCCTCACGAGATACACGGGTTATGTCGACCCCTGAATACGAACACAATTTACTCCTAGCACATATCTGAAAGATGCCATGGTAAAATACAAGTGAGCCAAAGTCTCCCAGAGACATTATTAGGCGTGCGAGTATTCATTTCTCTCCCGAAAATATCCCAGCTGATTGAGGAGAACCTCAGTCGCGTCATCCAAATCTCAGACGGCCTCAGTCGTATCATCCAAGTCTCAGACAGTTTTAGTCATGTCAGCGAAGTCTCAGATAGACTAAATCGTGTTAGCTAAATCTCATATAGCCTCAGTCACGTCAGTCAAGCCTCATATAGCCTTATCTGAGCTAAGCTAGATCGGTTATAGAGAATATTTTTTTCTCTCTCTCTCTCTCTCAAACACATCATCACAAAGGTTGACTCATCTTCACACAACTTTCTCATAACCTCTCAGAGAAATAACTTGTTCTATGATATCTCTCTTCATCTTCTTCCATCCATAAGACCATCCCTAAGCCTTATTCCCTATGACTGAAGCATCCCTTTAACGACCACTGTGTATGGTTTAGGCGAAAACTATTTTTGTTAAACCTCCCATAACTCACTTTCAGAAACCCTAGAATTCCATTTTTAGCCTCTCAATTATTTTAGGTATGTAGGATCATAATATCGCCACAACAATATTCTTATGAAATTATTAACAACATTTCTATGAGTTCTTCAACAACACTCTGCGAGCATCGCAAAATAATTCAAAGAATGACATAATTGACAACGACAGCATAAAACATGATAAAGATGTGAATATTTTATAGTTGGAGAGAATGCTCGCGAGAACAAGGCGGGAGCTCACGAGAAAAAAGCAGGAAATGAAGATTTTGTGGTTATAAAAGAGTATCGCGAGCACGATAGCAGATCATGCGAGGAGCATAGAAGAGGTCCTAAAATATGGGAAATATGAGTTGAATGTGAGCTGTCATCCACCATGAAGATACCTATATAAAGAGAAGAAAAGGAGGAGACAATTATATGAGAGAGAGAGATTTTGCATAGAGATTTTTAAAGAGAGAATGTATTTTTATTTATCATTTTTCTTCCCGAAAATCATATTTAGAACTCCATCAATGGAGATCATCAATGTAAAATCAAATGTAAATTTTAACAATCATAGTGAAGAATCATGGATGTAGATTAAATTGATCGAACCATGTAAAAAATCTTGGTGTCCGTTTATAATTTTAGCAATTTTACTACCATTTTTATATGTAGATCTAGAAATTAATATCAAGATATGATAAGGGGTGTGTTGTAGGATTTCCTGCAGCTACATTTTGGCGCTAGAAACAGGGACCTGCTTACTGGATTAAAGAAGATTCAAAGAAATTAGCAATTGTTGGAGATGAATTCAATGAGATCTGTGATATCCAAAGGAAAATATGGGAGTTATAGTGATTTCCGCACACTTTCAGACAACGAATAAAACCAATAGTTTAATGAAGCAAATGGGAGTATATTGGAAGATAACCCCTCTCATGAAATTAACAGAGTCTTCACCAACATTTAGCATCAGAAGGACAAATTCTTCTCTTATCTCTTATCTCTTTAGTTTTATTTTTAATATTTCGATCTGATGATTTACAAACAAATTTTGGGCAAAATCTCATATATGATTATACTTTGTTTTTAAAGAAAAATTCATATTTCTTTCGAATTTTCAAATCAAAATAAATTTTGAGGGTAGATTCAAAAACAGTAAACCACATTCTACAAAACCATTTAATCAGTTTGGAATCATTAAACTTTAAAATTAGATTGAGTATGTAAATTTTACAAAATCAAGATGATAATCTTCCATATTATGATGCCATTTCAAACAATACAAATATAAATATGTCTTTAATTCGCTGAGTTGATTAATCATTTGCGACATGTATTCTCTAAGTAAAAGTTATTAATGGCAAGGAAACTCTACAGGAAAGTAAAGCATCTAAACATGGACTCTGTAGTGGTACACGTGCAATGGGATCACACCAACAGCAAGGACCATAACAACGTATATAGAGGAGACTTTGCGAGAAAAGTAATAACACCAAACAGAAAATTCTCAAATGAAGTACAAGCTGTTAACCACAGACTCGCTGCAGAACTATAGCCCCAACATCCACCAACCATGACCCACAACAGCATACAAATAATGGGCTCAACAAACAAAGAAGAAGTTAACAGCAAAGAAGGACAATATAGCAGATGGGTGAATATAAACCAGCCAAAGTAAAATTATCAAAGGCGTCATCGCAGCCTCGGGTCTGCGAAACCATCGCATGGATGTAACAGAATTCAATGTAGTTGAATAGTGCTGATTACTTCGTCAGTGTAAAGTAGCAGAAATATATTCGCAGAATTCAATGAGATACATCAACTAATTCGCGAGTGACAAAAAGCAGCACATGGAATTTTATAAATGGGTGATAAACAAAGATATAGTAATATAATACAATCAACTCGTGACCAGTATCAAAAAAGAACGGAGGGCCATGAATCCACTGGAACATCATCAGCAATGTCACCAAAATTATTTCAGCACAGACAGGAAAGGGAAGATGGCATAGGAGATGAAGGGAGGAAATTTTACATGAAATTTACACTGCGAACAAAGGAATATATCGTGAAAGAAGAAATTTGGGAGAGAGGATACTTCGTAAACTGATATAACAAGGAACACACGTAACACAAACAACAAAAATCGGCATGAGAGCTGTCACTGGGCGAAGTACATATGTAGGACCCGGTAGGTTTGTTCACAGGATACCTAGGGGAGAAATATCACTAAGGGAAAATGAAGCAAACATTTATCTAAAGGACCGTATGCAAACAAATGGGAGAAATCCAAGAGAAAATAACGTAAGATTCTGCCCCTGTATCGGTCGTGGCATGTGTTAGGACTTGGATACAACCCAAGTGTTGGACAGAAGGAAATTGATAAGAGCCGCCGTCATCCACTACAATGGAAACATGAAACCGCAGCTTGAGATTGGAAAATAAAGAATCACATTAACAAAAGGGTCATCAGCGAAGCACAAACTTCATTCAAGGGAACGGTCCAACCTTAAACAAAATAAACAAAAGGGAGTGAAACCTTAAACTAGTTGATACGAAACTGCAATATTATTTGTTGAACTAGTTGTTAATTAAACTTTATCTAACTTTATTTGTTAATTAACCTTAAACCTTAAACTTTATCCTTTCATCTCCTATTCTAATTAATTAAACTAGTTGTTACATTGATTAAAATTTCAATATTATTATTGATTCTAATTATCTTATTGGGTAGCCACTTATCTATAGATGAAATTCGCAGAGCTGAAAAGTTTAGATGACTGCATCCAAGTAAAGAAAAATAAGTCACTTGCAAAGGAAAGAACTCATAACAGATCACTTCAATGAACATTTCCAGCGATTGTCATCGCCAATCCATGGACAAACAAAGAATGAACATATGAAGAAAGAACCAAGCACCATAAATACTATTAACCAAAAAGGAATATCGCAGAATATATCGCAGAAAATACCAGCAAGCAATTTTATTGCAATACCATTAATATCGCAGCAAGCAATACCATTATATGATGGGAGGTCAAACTCAACCAGAAAACAAATTAACTCGTTAGTGAAGAAAAGAAAAGATGTTATGGGTTTATTTACTTCATCGGAACTTAGCAGACCAATCAATCTAGTTCTCGCCAAAACAACCAAGTTCAAGGCAATCAGTGTACCGCAAGCTCAAAAGATCACAAAACGATAAATCTAATGACGAGCAAAGAAGACAGTCAATCCAGCGAGATGCAACTGCGAGCAAAATAAAGAAATCTGAAGTTTATAACCCACCAGCATAAGTGAAAGAGAAAGACGTAGCTGTTTAATAATTATTAAATAGCAATGGAACGAATATATAAAAGGAGTGACGGGAAGAGGGAAATGTTGATTAGTTAAGCTACATCAACAATATTCTATGAAAATGACGGGGATAAGAACACAAAAGGAGCAGTAATTTTTAGAAGATGCAAATTCATGAAATAAAGAAAGGAACACTCACGTAAAGCAAAGCTGGGAATTTGTTTTAACATCAACAGTGACAAACAAGTTGAATTTGTTTTAGTAATAAGGATGTACAAGGAGAAAAGTAATAAGAGGGTGGCAGTATAATTTTCTTTCAAAAAAAAAAGTTATAACAATTGGTTAGCGGCAAGAAGAAGAAGAAGAAGCTTAATATCGCAAGATCGATTCTCACCGCAGACATATTTTTTTATTTTTTTCACATTTTCTCTATATCCTAGAGAGAGGATCGCAAACATTCAATTCCTTCACAAAGATATTTACTTCCCAAATACAAGCGTAAAGAAGAAATGAATAGCAGGTCTTCTCGCAAAGAAAAGTGTTAATGATTATCTCGCCAAGAATGAAGAAAGTTGATGATTATTTCGCAAGTTAATTTCGCAAGAGAGGGTTAGCACAGCTGGTATGTTACGAGAGTAAGCAAGAGGCAGATCATTTCTCATTTTTTCTCATTTCACAAGCAAATCAAATACTTCGCGAGAAACAACAGCAACAGAAAATCGCATGAAAGCTAAGTACCATTTTCCTTGAATATTTTACTTACAGAAAATAAAAGTTTTTTGATTTAATTTACAAAAAATGACACAATCGCAAGATTTCAAAGATTATAAAAGATTACAAAAGGTTAAATCATCGCAAAAAATTTATAGATTTCAAAATTTTCAAAAATTACAGAAAATGAAATTATCGCAAAGATTTCAAAGATTTCAATTTTTTTTTACTTAATTTCCAAAAAAGCGATACCCTCGCAAGATTACAAAGACTTCAAAAATACAAAAAACCGAGAACCTTCAATTTATATATTTCTCTAGAAAATTTCTTTTACAGAAGATTTTTGATTTAAAAACTCGATACAATCGCAAGATTTCAAAGATTTCTTTAGAATATTTCTTTTACAGAAAGAGATTCTTGATTTACCAATGTGATACAATCGCAAGATTTCAAAGAATATTTTTAAGATTTCAAAAGATTTTAAAGAATATTTACTTCAAATATGATTATGAGAATGAAAGAAGAAATGACAGAAATGAAAGAAGAAATGACAGAAATGAAAGAATTGACAGAAATGAAAGAATGAAAAAACGCGAAAATATCGCGAGAATCGCGAATACAATTTCGCAGAGATATAAGAATGGGACGAACCTTTATGGCGTGCACCCTAGTTCGCGAATAAAATTTCTCAAGAGGCAAATGTAAAACCTAATAGTGCGTCATATAAGGGGGTATCTTATTGCATGGCTTATGAGTAAGGTTATACCGCTGCTAGATCTTGAGCCATGGAGAGAAAGGGGTCCATATCTTTGAGATACCTATCCATGAGAGGTACCTTGGATTTCCAACTATATAAGGTTATACCCTGGTTGGACGATCGAGAGTCTCTTTTAAGAGGTGCAGAGTATGACCAAGGGGCCGAGGTACACGGTTGAGCCAAGAGTGCCCGGGACGGACGAACCTACCCTGGCCATTCTTGGTAAGTATTCCCTATGATGCACTTGGACCGAAGAAAACCCCACTTAGGGTGCAGTCTTGTAACTATAAGCCATATATGCATAAAGGACAAGAGGCTGCGAAAACAACTGGTTGTTGGTAAATCCGGATGGGAGGATCTAGTCTTGTATGGCCGATGTGCCCTCCTTGAAGGGGCAACCAGGGGGAAGATAAGGGCGGCACCCTCCATTAGGGAGCTGATAAGTGTCTAAAGACGACAATGTCATGGGGCTTTATGATCGCAAGAACATTTAGGCCTGTCATATTTTCGCGTGACAAAAATTATATAGAGGCAACAAGCCATAAGAGAAAAAAGAGAAGATGAGATCAATGGGTTTTTACATGAAAGTTTAAGGACGTCCTGCGATTTCATCGCAAGACGACAATGTCATGAGGTTTTTTTCTCGCAAGGGAACTTAGACTTGTCATATTGTCGCAGAGAAATTGACAAAATGCAGATAAGGCAAGATCAATAGGTTTTTACATGCAAATGTGAAGATATCCTGCGATTTTGTCGCAAATACAAAAGAAAAATTGGCAAAATAAGACCTTTAACTAGGAAGGCAAAATAAGACCAATAGAATAATCCCAAACATTTTAAGAATGCAGGAAAGATTTGTTCATCGCAAGAGAGATAGCAAGTACTATTTAGAATCTCTCAGAAATATTATTCAGAATTTCTTACAAGTATTATTCAGAGTCTCTCAAGAGGATTGTCTACAATCTCGCAGCACTATTCATCATCTCGCAACACTATTCATAGTACTATTTTAGGAGCACTATTCATAAATTCGCAGATTATTCAGAAACTCGTAGACACATTCAGAAACTCGCGGATACATTTAGAATCTTGCAGACATATTCAGAAACTTGCAAGCTCATTCAACATCTCGCAGATTCTTCCAGGATCTCGCAGGAGATGTGATTATTTCGCAGAATATAATTATTTTATCGCATGAGGCAGAGGCAAGATAAGAATAAAGAAACAATTCACTCATTTAACATTTTCTCAAGGATTCTACCTTTATAGATAATGAACAGAGGCAACTATGGATTACCAAGAAATTTTTTTATGTTCTTTATCTACTCGGCAAGAATCATTTCCAAAATGGGCAAGAATTCTCACCAAAAATAAATTAATAATTTCGCATGAACAGAGGCAATACTTATAACTTTCATTCAAGGACGTATACTTCTTATATTTTGAGGATTGAGTACTTCTTATATTTCATCAAGGATACTTCGCATACTTCAAGAGTTAATACTTCTTATTTACTTAGCAAAGATATGGAAATTCACAAAAGAATAGAGGCAAGTACGTACTATTCAAGTCTAGTATTCTTTTGCTCGTTCCTTCATCAACAAAGATCAAAAATTACTACAACAATTTATTTTTCCTTAAAGATCGCTCTTCAAGCAATATTCAAGGAAAAAGATGCAAGATGTAGGATCTGAATATCGCCACAACAATATTCTTATGAAATTATTAACAACATTTCTATGAGTTCTTCAACAACACTCTGCGAGCGTCGCAGAATAATTCAAAGAATGACATAATAGACAACGACAGCATAAAACATGAGAAAGATGTGGAGATTTTGTAGTTGGAGAGAATGCTCGCGAGAACAAGGCGGGAGCTCGCGAGAAAAAAGTAGGAAATGAAGATTTTGTGGTTATAAAAGAGTCTCGCGAGCACGATAGCAGGTCTCTCGAGCACGATAGCAGGTCTCGCGAGCACGATAGCAGATCTCGCGAGCACGATAGCAGAGCCTGCAAGGAGCATAGCAGAGGTCCTAAAATATGGGAAATATGAGTTGAATGTGAGATGTCATCCACCATGAAGATACCTATATAAAGAGAAGAGAAGGAGAGAGAAAAGGAGGAGACAATTTTAGGAAAGAGAGAGATATTTTGCAGAGACATTTTTAGAGAGAGAATGTATTTTTCTTTATCATTTTTCTTCCCCAAAATCAGATTTAGAACTCCATCAATGGAGATCATCAATGTAAATCAAATGTAAATTTTAACAATCATAGTGAAGAATCATGGATATGGATCAAATTGATCGAACCATGTAAAAAATCTTGGTGTCCGTTTATAATTTTAGCAATTTTACTACCATTTCTATATGTAGATCTAGAAATTAATATCAAGATATGATAAGGGGTGTGTTGTAGGATTTCCTGCATCTACAAGGTAACTACATTTGGCATTCATAGTGGGAGATTTTTCACTCAATTACGTATCTCAATCATGGTCCAGAAATCCAGAAACAAAAACCTCTCTTTCAATCAGTATCTTTAAATCATCTTCTAACACGCTCGACAGGCTTATCTCTACCACCACTTTTCTCTCTCAAACGAGTGTCCTAGTGAATATATTAGTGCGTCCCGGATCACATGGATATTTTCCTGCATAACAAAATACCGTAGTAACCTATTTCCATGAAAATTTACTACTGACCCATGAAAACGTTGGGTAAGGACCAAGGTGAGCTCTTGCAGACTCAACAGAATCTTGCAAAATCTCAGATTGATATCCAGACTTATCTAAAAACGTCTTTAGAGTTACCAGTAGTTATAGATCCAACAAATCTAGATTGAGTACACGTTTCCTAAATAAGGAATACTAAAACTGATGTGAATAGCATAAACATGATCCATTCTGCGTGCAATCGATCTCATCGGAGAAGATGAAGCTCATTTCGAACGCAACAAATCAAATGAGAAACCATCCATCCAACCTTATCACTCTAAAAAATCTCAAGTAACATATGATTCTCTAAACTTGGAGATTATGACGAATATTGCTCCAAAACTCGTTTAGGTCAAGGGCCTCAACATGATCACAGGGGACCCTGGAAATTTACTTCACTTTACTATTTTACTTATAACTGTTTCATTATGTATCTGATTGATATCTTTCTTTTCCGTTGTATTTTTCTTTTCGCGTCTACAGGATAAACTTAGCAAAAATTTGGAAAGGCTCCAAAAAATTCGTGACATAATCAA
This sequence comes from Papaver bracteatum, assembly GCA_023529315.1. Lineage (NCBI taxonomy): Eukaryota > Viridiplantae > Streptophyta > Magnoliopsida > Ranunculales > Papaveraceae > Papaver > Papaver bracteatum. Next base: position 309,235 of record JAJJWX010002683.1, on the reverse strand, counting down.
AATGACCGCCTACTTTCATGGGATACCATATCCGTCAAAGATACAACTTGTCGTTCTTCCTGATCTAGAGGATCATGACCAAAATACGACAAAGTATAAATCGAGACTAACCTTGAAGAAAAATATTATCCAAAGCTCATCCTTATTCTAGAATCGACAAAGTACGCTCTACATTCTAGAATTAGCACAATGTAGAGCGTGAAACCTAGTTGTGTTCCAGTTGCGAATCACTTATTTATTTACATAAGAAGCTATATTCCTCTTAGCGTGAGCCTTCCCGTAGTGTTTGCGGACGCTAATAAAGTTTTTATACTCGAAATTGCGCCTAAATGACACTTGCCTAGGATATGTGTAGCGTACTCACAATATTTGTTATACCAAACCCTAGTTATCCTTCCTGAAGTCAATAATAAATTCTCACAAGAAGTTTCCTAATACTTAAAATCCTTGAAAAATTCTTTATCATCTCTTAACTCCTTATCAACGATAGGCATATGAACATATGGTTCATGGATAAGAGAGTTAACTTCTCCAAACCTGTTAAGCTGTTGTTTGACAAGTTAAAAAACCAGGGGTATAACAACCACACCCCATAATTTGTTCGGAAATCTATATGGACTAAACTCCAATATAATTCCGAGAAAACCAACTTAAAAACGAGCTCAATCAAGAGATATATCAAATATCTTTATCTCTATTTCTCAATGCAATCATCAAATCGTAATTAGTTTGATTGAGTATGACAATTAGATTATTTTCGAGTTCTCTTGTGATTAATCTAATTGATTTATTAAGTCTCCATAAGTCTTCTTGTGTTGAGCATATTCAGTCAAATGAATCATGGTTCGCTTACGGTTAATTTGATTGAATATTTCTTTTTGGATTCCAAATTCATACTTGTATGATAATTGTTGAGTCCAAAGAAATCCTTCTTTTCTTTTAAAATTAAGGTCTCTCTTGTTGTTCCCTTGGGAATGACATTTTATGGGGGAGAGTTCTTTTTGAACTTGTACTTAATTGCCAAATCTTTGTGGGGAGTGCGGCTAGAATTTTTAGGGGTTATCTTGTATCTTTATGAATTCCTTGATGAATGCATTTAGCTTCATCTTTATGATTGCATCTAAACAAGATGATATACATTTACCTTTGGTCATGAAATGTCTCTTACGGAAATTTCATTAGGATCCCGTTCTTGTACCTTTGCCAATTTTATTCACAAAAAGGTGAAGAATTAATATATAGTTCATACTACAAATACATATGGTTCTCGGATCATTATGTAAGGGGGAGTGGTTTCCATGTGATATGGAGTATTGACTAAGGGGGAGTGAAGTATCACCATAGTATTGTTGTTAAAGTTGTGATGCAATTGGACTTTGACGCTATGTAATGATATTGTGACACTGTATAACAATGATTGAGAACTCTTGTTTTCTCATTGTTATAGCTATGGATTTTCAACAACGATGATGCTAAACTTACAACCTTTGGGATCATTGGATTACTTGGAAGTGACAAAGATTACGAGTATTGTTGAAGATTAGATGACATATGGAATAGGAGCTACAAAATTTATTTATATATTTTTTGTATTCCATATGTATTAATAGTTTTGCCACTAAAATTGATAAAGGGGGAGATTGTTAGAGCACTGCTCGGTCGAACTCGCATGCGTTGCTATCTCAAGCATGTTTGTCAATGTTAGTGATCAAAACTATAAAGTCGTGATTTCTAGTCTACTATAGCTAAGGTCTCGGACTAGGATATAAAGTGTAGTTGAGCTCAAAAACTCCATGGAAATAATCATACAAGACGAAGGACTACTCAAGGAACCAGTGGATCTTCATCGACAAAAAGGTATGTGGAGACTTGAACTTATCTATCACTCATAAGTCTATCTACTCTATCTCCTATCTTGAGACAAAAGTCGTATTATTATATAGACTAAGATTATACACATGTGGTATTTTGAGCTGAGTATATCTCGCTTATCTATTTCTCGAAATATGTATTGGTAAAACTTTTTCTTTAGCCAAGTTCATCTTTACCTAGTGACGAAAGTCATGTTATGTTTCAATCATTTTGAAAATTGCTCTGACAAAAAATAGTTTGTGAATAACAACTATATAACGCCCTCTGAGAATGTTTCAATGATTAAAATGAGAGTTTAGACAATATAACCATTGGAGGATATAAGCATTGTTGTGGAAACACATATATGTATAAGTCCTTATTGCTTGAACCGAAGTTCTCAAACTTTGTTGATCAAGTAAAACCGGAGTAGTACGTGAATTTCAGTCTGTGAATTCAGTCCGCGAACCCAGTCCGCAAACTGGCATAGTTCTCGAACACGAGAATTTCTGCTGGAGTTTGTGAACTTCGTCCGCGAACCCAGTCCACGAACTTGAGTAGGTTATGTCTAAAAACGATGTTTGTGAATTTATCTTAATAAACTAAGGAATGCTATTGCAAACCGTGGTTTTATAGTTCATGAATCGATTCGAGTTAATCACATCGTTTTTTCTTCAATTGTGTCTTGTGTAGTACATAAAGATCTAACTAATTGAACAACTCTCTAACTAGTTCATTTGTGTCATTTGTACTAGTTATGGTGAAGAAGAACATGGTTTATATGAAAGTTATCATATGGCTAACCTTTTGGTTAACTATTGTTGAACCAACTAATGTACAAGTTTGGGTACGGTTACACAGGCCTGGAAACGTGCATTACAATGGTGTATAAAAAGCTATGTTTTCGATCTAACGGTTTAAAAATATTAGCTTGAATCTAATCAGGTTTTCATCTAACGGTGAATATTGAATGCTTTGTTAGTAAGCTAACAGTGATTACAAACCCTGATTTGAAGACTATATAAGGGAAAACTCTAGCAACTGGGAAACCTAATCCCCACACATTCTGTGTGATACTAGTTGTGCTAATCTAGAGTCGATTCTCCTTTAACCTTTGGTTTTCTTCTTCTAAAACCAAGATAACGAGTTACATACTTCATTGGGATTGTGAAGCCAGACCGATACTATATTTATCGTAGTTGTGTGATCTGATCTTTCCGTTTTTATCATATGAGTACAATAGTAATAATTGGCTTGAGATTTCTATCTCCGATAGGCAAGATATAAAAGTAGTCACAAACATTTCATCTCATCGTTTGTGATTACACAATATCTTTTTTCGCTGCGTCGATTAAGACTATTGTGAGGTGATTGATAAAGCTGAGCTGTTCTTCGGGAATATAAGTATAGTTTTATCAATTAGTTCCCGTTCACCTTGATTTATCAAAAGACGGAACAAAAAACTTGTTGGTATATTCGTGGGAGACAGATTTATCTATTACTTTAGACTTTTCTGTGTGTTACAAATTTGTTTATTAAAGTCTTCGACTTTGGGTCGTACCAACTCTTGGTTGTGGGTGATATCAGCTAAGGGAATCAAGTACGTAGTATCCTGCTGGGATCAGAAACGTAGGAGCATAACTGTACCTTGGATCAGTGTGAGATTTATTGGGGTTCAACTACAGTCCAGACCGAAGTTAGCTTGAAGTAGGCTAGTGTCTGTAGCAGCTTAATACTGTGTATGTTTAATCTGGACTAGGTCCCGGGGTTTTTCTGCATTTGCGGTTTCCTCGTTAACAAAATTCTGGTGTATGTGTTATTTATTTTCCGCATTATATTTTGTTATATAATTGAAATAATACATATTGTGCATTGTTCAATCAATTAAAATATTCAAACTCTTTGGTTGTTGATTTAAATTGATTGACACTTGGAAATTGGTCTTTGGCACCATCAAGTTATCTCTCTTTGATAAAGACTCGCAGATTTCTATTTTCTTGAGTATAAATCAAATTGAGAGATTGAGATAACAAACTCTTTGATATCTTTTCTATTGATTGAATCTAACTGTCTAGTTGATTCTCTAGAAAAGTATATTGGAGTTTGTCCATACAAATTGCTAATCGAAATATTGGGTGTGGTTGTTAGACCCCCGCTTTTTCAGTTGTAGCGTCTGATCTGACCCATCTCCAAGCATGCACCTCTTTTGGCAAAATAGCCAACAGATAAATTAACTTCTCGATATGCATGCCTAAAATGTTTACTGTGTAGGAATTTTTTTATTCTATACCATCTTGACCAGAAGACCCAGGGAATTTTATCCTTCATGAAGACATTAATGATGCAACGGGAATCAGTTTGAATGATGATATCCATTTTTGATTGGCTATAGCCCATTCCATGGATCTTAGAACTGCCACTATCTGTGCAATAAAGTTTTGGTATAGTTACCCATATCTAAATGAAGTCACTTTTCATTTGTGTATAACAAGCTAAGTTCGATATAACGGTTGAAAGATATTAGCTTGAGTCTAATCAGGTTTTTATCTAATGATGAATATTGAATGATTTTTTACCGAGGTAACATTGATTGCAAACCATGATTTGAAGACTATATAAGGGAGAACTCTAGCAACTGGAAAAAGCTAATCCATACACCTCCTGTGTGATACTAGTTGCGACTAGACTCGATTCTCCTTTAACCTAGTTTTTTCCTAAAACCATTATAGGTTAACGACTTAAATACTTCATTGGGATTGTAAAGCCAGACCCTACTATTTTCTCTGTAGTTGTGCGTTCTGATCTTGTTGTATTCTATCTTATTGATTACTATCTTCTCTAAAATTTGCTCGAGATTTAATCACCGATAGGAAAGATAATAAAATAGGCATAAACATCTTCGTCTCATCGTTTGTGATTCCACAATATCTTGTTTCACTACCATACAATTAAGATTATTATGAGGTGATTGATATTACTAGGCAGTTTTTCGGGAATATTATTCTGGTGTATCAATTGGTTCTTGGTCACCTTGATTTATCAAAAGACAGAACAAAACTCATAGGTATTTCTGTGGGAGACAGATTTATCTATTCAATAGACTTTTTCGTGTGAGACAGATTTGTTTATCAAGTCTTCGACTCTGGGTCGTAGCAACTCTTAGTTGTGGGTGAGATGATCAGCTAAGGGAATCAAGTGCGTAGAGTTCTACTGGGATTCAGAGGCGTAAGGAACACAACTGTACCTTAATCAGTGTGAGATTGGTTAGGGCTTAACTACATTCCAGTCCGAAGTTAACTTGCAGTAGGCTAGTTTCTGTAGCGGCTTAGTACAGTATTATGTTCAAATCTGGACTAGGTCCAGGGGTTTTTCTGCATTTGCGGTTTTCTCGTTAACAAAATTTCTGGTGTGTGTGTTATTTCTTTTCCGCATTATATTTGTTTATATAATTGAAATATCACAGGTTATGCGTAGTTCAATCAATTAAATAATCCAACCTTTGGATGTTCATATAAATTGATTGACACTTGAACATTGGCATTTGGTACCGTTCAAGTTGTTTCTCATAATAATCATGCTCACGGATTCCATCTGTTTGATTTGCTGATTACATTGAGAAACAGAGATACAACTCTTGGATATATTTCCATTGATTGAGTCTGACTGTCTAGTTTATTCTCTTGGAATTATATTGGAGTTTGTCCATACAGATTTCCTAAATAAAATATTGGGGGTGGTTGTTAGACCCCCATTTTTTCAATTGGTAGCAGAGTAGGTAAACACGTTTAAGACCACATAAGTCTGTGTTTGTAGCAATCTATCTCTATGGACAGAAACAATATCTCTATAAACGTACCGCCAATCTTCGATGACTCTAATTATCTATGGTGGAAAATTTATATGCATGCCTTTCTTCAAGCGCGTGATTTTCAATCATGGGTTCGTGTAGTTAATGGCTATGATCCTCCAGTGCAGAAGGCGATGTAACTATTTCGAAGGATATTGGTGCTTATGATCCTGCCGAGATTCTTGCTGCAAAGAAAAATTCTAATGGATTAAATGCTATCATCCATTCCATTACCCCAGACCTTCAGCACCATGTTACTGCGTGCACTAAGTCTAAAGAAGCCCGCGATATTTTGTAAACTTTATTCGAAGGAAATTCCACTGAGAAAGAATCTAGGCTTCAAAACCTCAATTCTGATTGGGAAAACCTTTGTATGGATGATGAAGATTCATTTGATGAGTTTAATTACAAAGTGTCTGAAATTGTTAATGTATCTTTTGCGTTGGGTAAGACTATTCCTAAAAAGGACATTGTGATGAAAATTCTCAGATCGTTGCCATCCAAATATAATTCTAAGTAGCGTGCCATCATTAAAGGAAATAACCTTAATAACTTATCTAGAAATACTCTTGTTGGGAAGTTAAATATCTTTGATCATGAGCATACATCCAAATCTGGGAAGGATATTTTTTTTCAAAGCTCAAAAGAACACAAAATTGCTTGACAAAAGTAAATGTGTTGGCAACTTTGTGGATGATCCCATTGAGACTGATTCGTCAGATGAAGATCTTGATAACTCAGTCTCTCTGATCACAAGACAGTTTAAAGATCTTTTTTTTAAGAGAAGTAAACGGTTAGTCAGAGATAAGCCTAGATCACCAGTTAAACCTGATGACCATGTTCCTCCTAAAAATAGGGATACAATCGATACTTATGATGAGGATATGCCTCAGTGCTTCAAGTGTAAAGTTTTTGGTCATTTTTCCAATGAGTGTCCAAATCGTAGAAAATACATTGGGAACAAAGGTCTTGCTGCAACTCTTAATGAAATGTATGATTTCTATGATTCAAATGAAGAATAAAAATCAAGTATTGAGCTCCTTGCCAAAAATATTTATTTTGATAATTGTAGCGATACTCACAGCAATCTTGATATTTTTCCTGGAGAAACTTCTTCAACTATCTTGGAGGATAAAATGGATTTTTCTCTGTCTACTAGAAATTCTATTTCTAATATTTCAGGTACTACAATTTGTCTAGAAGCTTGCTCCGCAATTGCGTCTGAACCATCCTTCACTTTGACATGTTCTTACTTTACTATTAAGGGTCACGAACTCTCTAATTGTTTCAAGTACAAGCTGTTAGAGCATTGCTCGGTCGAACTCGCATGTGTTTTTATCTCAAGCATGTTGATAGGTGTCTAAAACACCTTTCTATTTATCTATTGTTTATGCTTTCTCTGCTAGTTTTCTTGTAAATTATGTATCTTATGTTTTGTTTTTGAGTATTTAGGTACTTTGGAGTCATTTGGAACAAAAGAAGAAGAAACAGGGCAAAAGTGTCATCTCAAGTGCAACTACGGTTGGAGGCGAATTATTTCTCATTATTTACTTTTATTTCTTCATCTCTGACTGAAAAGCACGACAGCTTTAGTGATGTATATAAACTGAAGAGAAGAAGTGAATCTGAGAAATAAGAAGCGTCTGTTGTGGATGAAAGAATTCAAAGAGGGATGAAAGCGTCATTTCATACACCAACAATATCTGGAGCCTGGTCATGATTAAGGGTCGACCAGTTCTACAGGAGCACTAAAGACCGCTGATGTTAAGGGGTGGCTAGCTGTTATAGGGTACCCATTGGGGTGTCCCTTAGCCTATGTATTGGAGTGTCAATAACTACCCAATAATTTCTAACCCTAAATCGAGAGAATTTTCCTCTTATTCATTCCACATCTGAAATTGAGAAAGAAAAATGGAGGCGCATCCATTACTGAGGGACGAAATCAAGAACAAAGAAATTGAGAAATGATGGAGGAATTTAAGGATGCTGCTGTTACTGTTTTAGACCAGATCGAGATGAAGATTCAAGGAACTAAAGAATGAAGCAACGTCAAGATTGGTATGTGTTGAACTGATTTGAGAAATCAGAAAAAGGGGATCTGTAGGTTTTCTGAAATCAACAGATGAGAAGAAATTGATGAGGGTTTCGAATCATCTCTGCAAATTGAATTTAGGGTTTATGTTGGATTTGAAGAAATCATAGTTGGGGTCTGCTTCTGAATCTGAAATGATGAAGGAATTGGGGGTTTTGATTTCGGTTCTGGAATAATTTGTGAATGGGTTAGTCTCGGATTCCGGTGTAGTTCTCATGAACTAAGAATCAAAGAATAGGTAGCTAGTGGTGTTTGTTGTGTGGAGTTGAAGATGTTGTTGAACAAATGGTTGACTTGTATTGTGGGAGCTCAGATGGGTATAGTTACATGGAGTTGTGAATTTGAACAGGGAAGATATGAAGCCAACAAAAGGAAGGAATGGAAGTGGCTCAGGTGATGCTGTTTTTCTGTGGTGAAAGTATGAGCAGTTGGTGGCGGTATTAATCTTGGTGATGAACTAGTGCTCTGGCCATTGGTTGTGCAGCTGGTATGAAGGCATATTTGGTGTTGATGGAAAAGGAGGAAGATTCAAGCTAGACATCATTGGTGGTGTTTTGCAGTTTGATGAGCAACTGAAGCTGGTAATGTTTTGAATATGTAGATACTGATGATGTTTGTGGTACTGGAAATGGTGAACTGAGATGGTCAATTTTTGGTGATTTTCATGGGCCTTGTTTGAATGCTTAGAAACAGTCCTCAAGGAGAGTAAAGGCAGGAATGGTAATTCAGTTGGGGTTGTAAGTGTTGAAGCTGAAATGCAAAGAAGTTACATAATGGATGAGCTGGGAGTTTTAGTTGAAGCGCAGTGCAAGTGAAGCAGCTGCAGTCAAGTCCATAGTGGTGATGTGGATTAGTGCTGCAGAAACTGGCTCGAACTTAGGTAATGAGAATCTGCAGCGCAGAATGAAGTTATGACTGGCAGAATGTAGATAACAAGAATAAGGTCAATAGGAGCAACCACACATTGCAGGGAAAGCTAATGAGATCTGAGTTGTTGATGCACTGATGGATAATGGCAGAGCTGGTGCCTTGCACTGAAGATGAATTAATGGGTGAGATCGAGAGAGGTTGAGAATGTTTAGGAACTACAGGTTTGCAGGCAAGAACTGTTGGCTGAACTGGAGTTACTGCAATCCATGGATTTCTGAGGCTGTTTTGCAGTTCAAGCTGGTTGTGTGCTTGCAGAGAATGAACTGATGGTGCAAATGGAGAGGCACTGAGTACAGAGGAGAGATTGTAGGTGGTTTCGCAAAGCACGATCATGGATGAAAGAAGGCTAGATGTATGTTTAGGTTGTGTATGTGAATTGCATATTCGTTAGAAACTGGCGGAAGTTGAATTACACAGGTGTTGTGTACTGATGGGTTTGAATGGTTGGTGGTTGATATAAAATTGAAGCAGTCATGATGCTGCATTGCAGGAACTGAATTTGTAGGTCTGTAATGGCAGTTTGCATTTGAAGTGAAGGAAGGGCTTGAGCAAGAATCAGGAGATGGCTATTAGTTGTAGTTTCAGGTGAATTGGAATGGAGGTTGCAGCTACAGATAAACTGCAGCTTAACTGAAGTGCAGGGAAGGCAGGAAATGCAGGGCCATCTTGGTTGTGCTGCATTTGGCTTGTGCGATGTTTGCAAGTGTCCTGGTCAGAACTAGTCAGCCGAGTTAGCCAGCTAACTCGGTTCTGACTCAGTGTTTGACCGAGTTGACCGTTAGTCAGCCATTAGTTTTTAACGGTTGACTGTTAGTTTTGACCGGTGACCGGGGTGGACTTTTCCGGTCACTTGAGATGACTTTCCGACGCCATATTCCGGCCAAAAACACAGTTTTCCGGCGAGCGTTTTTGGGACATCATTTCTACACGGGTTTCTCTCACTTGTGGGCTTGGTGGATTTCTACCTAATGGACTTTGAAGACTAAACCTAATTTTGAAAGAAGAAAAGCTATAAAAAGGAAGTTTTCTACAACTTTTGGGACATCACGTTTTATTCTATTCTTGGAGCTTTTGCAGAGAACTACTTCTAGGGTTTGCTTTCTTTTATGTTTTCATCTTCTTTCTTTGAATATTATGATGATGAGCTCCATTAATATGAGTAACTAAATACAATTATTGGTTATGGGATAAAGTTAATTTCTTCAAGCATGTTATTTGATTCTTTGAATTAGTTTTGTCTCAATTCTATCGTTTATGATTCATCGTTTTATTATCATATGATTTGAATGCTAGTTTGGTTGAGTCCGGAATCAATTGGATTTGTTTTCATCTCTATAGCTATATTAGGGTTTTCAATACGTAAAAGTTGTTTTCTCTGATTTTTAGTAGCATCTTGTGGTTATTACTTGTAGTGATACATCTTTTTAATCGCATATGAATCATAACCTTTGTTAAAACAAATTAGTGCTTTTACACGTTTGTTTGTATTGATTAGTCTTATTTCATAGAACTTATTGCTCTTAGGGAGTTAAATCTAATTATGCTTTTACACTTTAGGTTGCTTTTTAAGAAGATTTCACAATAGAATCTTTTATTGTTGTTTGTGATAAAATCAGGAAATAGACGAGATACTCTTGCGATCAAGATATCCTAAGACTTTTGATAATTGCGAGATTAAATTACCAATTCTAATCATAGATGAAAAATACATGTTTGTGAATGATACTATCCCTTGACCAATATCTTCTCCTTATTGATTATTCCATTTATTTGCTTTGCCTTATTTTATTTTATTACTTTGATAAAAACAAAACACACTCTTGGGTTATTTTGGTTACTTAAGAATCTGAAAATTGCATAACAACAATCGCCTCTCTGTGGATACGAACTCTTTCTTATCACGTACTTCATTTATATTTAGTAGAGTGAGAAAGTGAAATTATTTTTGCTCGGCTGACAACCGATCAAATTTTAGCACCGTTGCCGGGTAGGCATTCAGCTTGTTATATAGTTTTTAGTTTTTTTTAATTATTTCTGCTTGCATACTTTTGTTTTGTTTCTTGTCTTGTTTCTCACATGTTTGCGAGAATTGTTTTTCAGGTACCTAATCCCTGGCTTCTAAAGATTGGAATTATCCAAGGTGTGGGATAGCTGCTCGAAAAGGCACAATACTCCAACTAAGGCAAAGCACAACGGAAGAACACAACTTGGAAGTAGAACACGAAGCTCTTCAGCAAGAAGGAGAAGGAGTAGAACACGAGATTCCTTTTGAAGAAGAAGAATAAGCAATGGGTGACGCTTCAAATCGTACACTCAAGGAGTTGGCTTCTCACAAGATGGATACACAATAGTGGTGTATTTAAACAAACTCTACTTTCGAGATCAAGCCGGGGCTGCTTAGAGAATTACCAAAGTTTCATGGAAATGTGAATGAAGATCCAAACAAGCATCTTATGGACTTCCACACCATTGTCATGGCCATGATTCCAGCGGATACTGATGCGGATGGTGCAATGTTGAAAGTTTTTCGATTCTATTTGGCGGATAGTGCTAAGGATTGTTTATATTATTTTCCTCCCGAAAGTGTCACAACTTGGAATAGGTTGAAGAAACTCTTTTTAGAGAGATATTTTCCTGCATCAAAGGCTACTCAAATTCGCAAGGAGATTTGTGGGATGAAGCAAAATGTGGGAGAATCTTTATATGAATGTTGGGAACGATACAAGAGATTGGTGGCAAGCTGCCCTCATCACCAATTTAATGACGCAATGATTATCCAATACTTCTATGAAGGTCTCTAAGCAAGTGATAGGAATCTTATTGACGCTGCAAGTGGTGGTGCACTTATGAACAAGACAGTGACACAAGCTAGAGAGTTGATTGAGAGTATGGCAGCAAATTATCAACAATTTTCAAGTCGTGGATCAGAACCACCTACCACGGGCGTTAATCAAGTTGACGAGATTATTGAATTACGTCAACAAATGAGCAATATGATGGCAATGATGCAACACATTGCAGCAGTGGTTGTAAAACCATCACGCACAGCTTATGAGAACGTAGAGCATGTCAATGCTATATTCTCAACTCAGCCGTATGGTATTTACTCCAACACTTACGAGCAAGTTGTAAGTTCAAGTTCTGTTTACATCCATCCGCATGAGTTCCAACAACAAGTGCAACAACCACAACAAGGGCATAATGCAGAATTGGAAAAGATGGCTACTTTGGTGGAGGCTCTAATGTCCGTGGTACAACAAAATCAACAACTTGCGAACTTAAATCAGCAGAAAACGTATAATGCAATTAAGGAGTTGCAATCACAAGTTGGTCAACCGCAACAACAATAGTTCCAGCAACAACAACAACCACCTAAAAATCAAGGTTCCAATATAGAAGAGTTGCTAAAATCTTTTATGCAAAGAACGGAGGGTGTGGTCCAGGACTTGCAAACACAAGTAGGTTCAATGGCCAAGGATATTAATCAGTTGCATGCACAAAATGGTGAGAAACTCCCTTCCCAACCTATTAACTCAAGAGAGGGTGTCAATGCTATTAAGTTGGGAAGTGGTACACAATTTGTGCAACCCAAAGTTATAAATTCGGGTGAAGAAGAAGCGCCAAATGAACCAATTTTGGAGGAAAAGAACACAGATTTGCCCCAAACTCCCGAGGTAACTAAATCAAACTCTAAACCTCTTGTTTCTACTTATGTTCCTCCTCTACCTTTTCCTGGCAGGTTCGCTAAAGCTAATGAGAAGGTGGAACAAGATAGGGATATTTGGAATGTTTTTAAGAAGGTCCAAGTGAATATTCCACTCATTAAAGTAATTAGGCAATCTCCTCTCTATGAAAATTATGTAAAGGAATTGTGCAATAACAAGCACAAGCTAACCGGTAATGAGGTAATGAGTGTGGGGCAAAACGCTTCGGCGTATCTTACAAAGAAACTCCCACCTAAATTGAAAGATCCCGGTAGTTTCAATATTCCATGCACTATTGGTAAAACAAGGTTTGCAAAAGCTATGTTAGATTTAAGAGCGTCTATTAATGTTATGCCTACTTCGATTTATAATGCTTTAAATCTTGGTCCTCTCAAGAAAACCGGCATAGTTATTCAACTTGCCGATAGATCTAATGTTTACCCTAAAGGGATTGTTGAGGATGTTTTGGTGCAGGTAAAAGGACTAATATTTCCAGTGGATTTCTACGTTTTAGACATGAGTGATGTGAATTCATCCTCGTCTACACCTTTACTGTTGGGTAGACCATTTATGAGTACCGCTAGAACGAAGATTGATGTCCACAATGGCACCTTGACTATGGAGTTCGATGAAGAAGTCATATACTTTAACATCTTTGAGGCGAGGAAACATCCAAGTACCATTCAATCAGATTTCCATAATGTGTTGGAAGCCGGCTAAGGCGTAAAAAGCAAGGAGTAAGTCGGGATGACGACTTTAAACCAAGCGCTAAGTGGGAGGCAACCCACCGGTTTTGTATCTTTATCTTTTTATTTTTAAGCATTTTATCTTGATTTTATTTGTTTTTGCATATCATTTGCGGAATTTCCCACCTTGAACTTTCTTTGGACGATTCAATTTTACATTGAGGACACTGTAAAGTTTAAGTGTGGGGGAGCATTTATATGTTTGTATAGTTTGTTTTATGCCTTTAGTAAAGAAAAAAAATCAGAAAAATAGAAAAACCAAGAAAAATTTGTGCTTTTTGAACTCCGAAATCTAGAAACTTGTGCCTTTAGGATGACACCATTAGTGGATGGAACCATTTTGATTGCAGGAGTTGAGGAATCAATTAACTAAAAGGGACGAACATAGCTCAGAAATCACAAATAACATGATAGTTGTTACCATATCTCGGAATATCACCATGTCACATTCTATTTTTATTTTTCCATATTTATCTATTGTTCTCTAAGTGTTTTGGTGGGTCACTAAACATCGACTTGTTATTACTGCTAGGATGAAATAGAGTGATTGAGTTTCTATAAAAAAAAGAAAAAAAAAAGAAGAAGAGACCAACCAATTAGACCAAACGGAATAGAAATGACACTTGGATAGCAATATGTGTGTGTTCTCCCTGTCTCCGTCACCTAAATAAGCATGGAATGTAGGATCCAAGGGAACTATCATGTAATCTTCTAACAAGAAGCATGCGCTTGGATCCAAAAGATTTAATCATGTTGTCTAAAAAAAAAAGTGAAAAAGAAAAAGAAAAGAAAATATTATATTTGTTGAATAAAGTCACTCCTGGTTCCCTTGTATATGCCAGTTGAGTTGATGTAGAAATAAGATTATTGACCACTGGTTCCCTTGTATATGACGATGTGTTGACACTAGAATTTAGACCAATAGCTCAATCCAATAGGATGCATATGTTCATCTTGGCGGTGACCTTCAGACAGATATGGGAAACACCAATCACTTGTGAACATTCGCCAACATCTACATCTATATCCATCTTCTTAATCTTTTCATTGTGATTGTGGTTTGTTAGTTTCCGAGTATTATGGTTTGTTCGACTATCTAATTAGAGCTTTATTTACTAATATATGAATTGAATTTGCGCAAGGTACCTCCTCCTGTAGTTATTTTGGATTCGTTCATTGATTTGTCACTAATAGATGGAGTTGGAAATATAGGTTTTGTAGGCAGACCTCTTGTAAACCTTCACGAGACTAAAACTCATCCACTAGGGACACCTAGAGGTTCAAAGGCTTGATATTTATGCTAAAAGTGACCATAGCCTCGACGAGACGGAGTTGTATGTATGTTCTATAATTATTTTGTTTAATTTGCTCGAGGACTAGCAAAGTCTAAGTGTGGGGGAATTTGATAGGTGTCTAAAACACCTTTCTATTTATCTATTGTTTATGCTTTCTCTGCTAGTTTTCTTGTAAATTATGTTTCTTATGTTTTGTTTTTGAGTATTTAGGTACTTTGGAGTCATTTGGAACAAAAGAAGAAGAAACAGGGCAAAAGCGTCATCTCAAGTGCAACTGCGTTTGGAGGCGAATTATTTCTCATATTTACTTTTATTTCTTCATCTCTGACTGAAAAGCACGACAAATTTAGTGATGTATATAAACTGAAGAGAAGAAGTGAATCTGAGAAATAAGAAGTGTCTGTTACTGATGAAAGAATTCAAAGAGGGATGAAAGCGTCATTTCATACACCAACAATATCTGGAGCCTGGTCATCATGATTAAGGGTCGACCAGTTCTACAGGAACACTAAAGACCGTGGATGTTAAGGGGTGGCTAGATGTTATAGGGTACCCATTGGGGTGTCCCTTAGCCTATGTATTGGAGTGTCAATAACTACCCAATCATTTCTAACCCTAAATCGAGAGAATTGGTGGTGTTTTGCAGTATGATGAGCAACTGAAGCTGGTAATATTTTGAATATGAAGATACTGATGATGTTTGTGGTGCTGGAAATGGTGAACTGAGATGGTCAATTTCTGGTGATTGTCATGGGCCTTATTTTAATGCTTAGAAGCAGTTCTCAAGGAGAGTAAAGGGAGGAATGGTAATTCAGTTGGGGTTGTAAGTGTTGAAGCTGTAATGCAGAGAAGCTACAGAATGGATGAGCTGGGAGTTTTAGTTGAAGCGCAGCGCAAGTGAAGCATCTGAAGTCAAGTCTATGGTGGTGATGTGGATTAGTGCTGCAGAAACTGGCTCGAACTGAGGTAATGAGAAGTTGCAGCGCAGAATGAAGTTATGACTGGTAGAATGTAGATAACAAGAATAAGGTCAAGAGGAGCAACCACACATTGCATGGAAAGCTAATGAGATCTGAGTTGTTGCTGCACTGATGAAGAATGGCAGAGCTGGTGCCTTGCACTGAAGATGAATTAATGGGTGAGATCGAGAGAGGTTGAGAATGTTTAGGAACTACATGTTTGCAGGCAAGAACTGTTGGCTGAACTGGAGTTGCTGTAATCCATGGATTTCTGTGGATGTGTTGCAGTTCAAGCTGGTTGTGTGCATGCAGAGAATGAACTGATGGTGC
This sequence comes from Papaver bracteatum, assembly GCA_023529315.1. Lineage (NCBI taxonomy): Eukaryota > Viridiplantae > Streptophyta > Magnoliopsida > Ranunculales > Papaveraceae > Papaver > Papaver bracteatum. The sequence goes on along the minus strand of JAJJWX010002683.1, from coordinate 293,481 downwards.
AAATGGAGAGGCACTGAGTACAGATGAGATATTGTAGGTGGTTTCGCAAAGCACGATCATGGATGAAAGAAGGATAGATGTATGTTTAGGTTGTGTATGTGAATTGCATATTTCTTAGAAACTGGCGGAAGTTGAATTACACAGGTGTTGTGTACTGATGGGTTTGAATGGTTGGTGGTTGATATGAAATTGAAGAAGTGGTGATGCTTCATTGCAGGAACTGAATTTGTAGGTCTGTAATGGCAGTTTGCATTTGAAGTGAAGGAAGGGCTTGAGCAAGAATCAGGAGATAGCTATTAGTTGCAGTTTCAGGTGAATTGGAATGGAGGTTGCAGCTACAGATAAATTGCAGCTTAACTAAAGTGCAGGGAAGGCAGGAAATGCAGGGCCATCTTGGTTGTGCTACATTTGGCATGTGTAATGTTTGCAAGTGGCCTGGTCAGAACTAGTCAGCCGAGTTAGATAGCTGACTCGGTTCTGACTCAGTGTTTGACCTAGTTGACCGTTAGTCAGTCGTTAGTTTTTAACGGTTAACTGTTAGTTTTGACCGGTGACCGGGGTGGACTTTGCAGGTCACCTGAGACGACTTTCCGACGCCATATTCCGGCCAAAAACACAGTTTTCCGGCGAGCGTTTTTGGGACATCATTTCTACACGGGTTTCTCTCACTTGTGGGCTTGGTGGATTTCTACCTAATGGACTTTGAAGACTAAACCTAATTTTGGAAGAAGAAAAGCTATAAAAAGGAAGTTTTCTACAACTTTTGGGACATCACGTTTTATTCTATTCTTGGAGCTTTTGCAGAGAACTACTTCTAGGGTTTGCTTTCTTTTATGTTTTCATCTTCTTTCTTTGAATATTATGATGATGAACTCCATTAATATGAGTAACTAAATACAATTATTGGTTATGGGATAAAGTTGATTTCTTCAAGCATGTTATTTGATTCTTTGAATTAGTTTTGTCTCAATTCTATCGTTTATGATTCATCGTTTTATTATCATATGATTTGAATGCTAGTTTGGTTGAGTCCAGAATCAATTGGATTTCTTTTCATCTCTATAGCTATATTAGGGTTTTCAATACGTAAAAGTTGTTTTCTCTGATTTTTAGTAGCATCTTGTGGTTATTACTTGTAGTGATACATCTTTTTAATCGCATATGAATCATAACCTTTGTTAAAATGAATTAGTGCTTTTACACGTTTGTTTGCATTGATTAGTCTTATTTCATAGAACTTATTGCTCTTAGGGAGTTAAATCTAATTGTGATTTTACACTTTAGGTTGCTTTTTAAGAAGATTTCACAATAGCATCTTTTAATGTTGTTTGTGATAAAATCAGGAAATAGACGGGATACTCTTGCGATCAAGATATCCTAGGACTTTTGATAATTGCGAGATTAAATTACCAATTCTAATCATCGATGAAAAATACATGCTTTTGAATGATACTATCCCTTGACCAATATCTTCTCCTTATTGATTAATCCATTTATTTTCTTTGCTTTGCCTTATTTTATTTTATTACTTTGATAAAAAAAAACACACTCTTGGGTTATTTTGGTTACTTAAGAATCTGAAAATTACATAACAACAATCGCCTCTCTGTGGATACAAACTCTTTCTTATCACGTACTTCATTTATATTTAGTAGAGTGAGAAAGTGAAATTATTTTTGCTCGGCTGACAACCGATCACATGTTTTTCAATGTTAGTGATCAAAACTATAAGTCTTGATTTCTAGTCAACTATAGCTAAGGTCTAGGACTAGGATAGAAAGTGTAGTTAAGCTCAAAAACTCCATGGAAATCATCATACAAGACGAAGGACTACTCAAGGAACTGGTGGATCTTCATCGACTAAAAGTTATGTGTAGAATTGGACTTATCAATCACTCAAAAGTATATTTATCTCCTATCTTGAGACAAAAGTCGTTTTGCTATATAGACTTAGATTATACACATTTGGTATTTCGAGCCGAGTTTGCCTCGCCTATCTATTTCTCGAAATATGCATTGGTAAAGCTTTCTCTTTAGCCAAGTTCATCTTTACCTAATGACGAAAGTCATGTTAAGTTTCAATCACTTTGAAAATTGCTCTGACGAAAAATGGTTTGTGAATAAGAACTATATAACGTCCTCTGAGAATGTTTCAATGATTGAAATGAGAGTTTAGCCTATATAACGATTGGAAGATATAAGCAATATTGTGGAAATACATATATGTATAAGTCCCTATTGCTTGAACCAAAGTTTGCTAACTTTGTTGATTAAGTGGAACCGGAGAAGTGCGTGAGCTAAGTCCGCGAACCCATTCTGTGAACTGGCGAAGTTCTCAAACCAGAGAATTTCTCCTGGAGTTTGTGAACTCCGTCCTGGAACTTAAGTCCGCGAACTTGAATAGGTTATGTCTAAAAACGATGTTTGTGGACTTATCTTTATAAACTAAGGAATGCTATTGCAAACCGTGGCTATATAGTTTATGAACCGATTCGAGTGAATCAAACCGTTTTTGGTTCAGTTGTGTCTTGTGTAGTACATGAGATTTCCTTGCAATTGAACAATTCTCAAACTAGTTCATTTGAGTCATTTGAACTAGTTATGGTGAAAAAGAATATGTTTCATATGGATAACCATTTGGTTAACTATTGTTGAACCAACTAATGTACAAGTTTGGGTACGGTTACATGGACCTAGAACCGTGCATTTCATGTGTGTATAACAAGCTATGTTTTCGATCTAACGGTTGATAAATATCAGCTTTAATCTGATCAGGTTTTTATCTAACGGTGAATATTGAATGCTTTGTTACCAAGCTAACATTGATTGCAAACCCTGATTTGAAAGAATATATAAGGAAAAACTCTAAAAACTGGGAAACCTAATCTCTACACATTCTGTGTGATACTAGTTGTCCTGAGCTAGAGTCGATTCTCCTTTAACCTTTGGTTTCTTATTCTAAACCAGGTTAACGACTTAAAAATTTCATTGGGATTGTGAAGCCAGACCGATACTACTTTTATTGTAGTTGTGTGATCTGATCTTGCTGTTTTTATCGTACGCGTACAATTGTAATAATTGGCTTTAGATTTTTATCTCCGATAGGCAAGATAAAAAGTAGTCACAAATATCTTCGTCTCATCATTTGTGATTCCACAATATCTTTTTTCGCTGCGTCGATTAAGATTATTGTGAGGTGATTGATAATACTGAGCTGTTCTTCGGGAATATAAGTCTGGTTTATCAATTGGTTCATGTTCACCTTGATTTATCAAAATACGGAACAAAACTCGTAGGTATATTCGTGAGAGACGAAATAATCTATTACCATAGACTTTTCTGTGTGATACATATTTGTTTATTAAAGTCTCCGACTTTGGGTCGTAACAACTCTTAGTTGTAGGTTTTGATCATCTAAGGGAATCAAGTACATAGTATCTTGTTGGGATCAATGACGTAGGAGTATAAATGTACCTTGGATCAGTGTGAGATTGGTTGGGGTTCAACTACAGTCCAGATTGAAGTTAGTTTGGAGTAGGCTAGTGTTTGTAGAGGATTAATACTGTGTATGTTCAATCTGTACTAGGTCCCTGGGTTTTTCTGCATTTGTGGCTTCCTCGTTAACAAAATTCTGGTGTCTGTGTTATTTCTCCGCACTATATTTTGTTATATAATTGAAATATCACAGGTTGTGCGTTGTTCAATAAATTAGAATATCCGACCTTTTGGTTGTTGATTTAAATTAATTGACTCTTGGATATTGGTCTTTGGTACCATCCAAGTTTATCTCTCTTGTATTTAAATTGAGACTCGCAGTTTGCTTGAGCAAGATTTAAATCAACAGATAGAGATATAAAAACTCTTTGATATACTTTTCTATTGATTGAGTCTAACTGTATAGTTGATTCTCATAAAAGTATATTGGAGTTTGTCCATACAGATTGCTAAGCGAAATATTGGGTGTGGTTGATAGACCCCCGCTTTTTCACAAGCATAAAGTAAGATATGTCAACAAACTTCAACGAAGAGCAAATCGATTAACAAACAAGCTCAAACTTGTTCAGAAGTCGTCTGAGGTATGCAAACTCAACTCTTCTCCAAAGAAATTAATTTCTAAATAAAAAGTTAGACCACTACATAAAAGAACATGGTCTAAAAATTCTATAAAAGAGGACTTTAGGAACTCTTTCCAAAAAGGTCATGGTGTACAGATTATTATTCACCCCAACAGAGCTTAATTGTGTTTGTTTTGCATCTTGTCTAAAGTGCCTAATCCCAAAGAGACAAGAGTTTAGCACTACCATGTCTTAAAAAAAGAAAACAAAATTTATTTCGGTTGATCTTTTCATATCCTAGATTGGTATTGAAGAGAGGTTTCCATGTTTTAATTCATTAAAAGAGGTTTAAAATCGATAATTCTACCTTCTTTAGGGTTGAGAGTTATGCACATGTGAATCTTCTTACTTTGTATAAAGGTTCCGTAACCATACATTCATTTTTCCTTCCTTGAAGAACTCTTTTTATCACAAGTTTACTTGTAGAGCTTGCTTTGTGAATTCCTCTCAAAAACCCATATTTATATGAAGACTCCATGCATTATGACTTCTGATGGAAAAGAGGTTAATATGATTATTAAGCCATCAATCATGAAGGAAAAAGATAAATCTTCGTTACCCTCTTCCTTGAAAAAAAAATGGAGGAATGTGAGGAAACCAAGGGATGTCCCTTCAAATCTTCATAAGTTTTCTGGTGTTCTTGAAGAGTGAAGGAAACAAGAAATGAGATGCAACAAATAAAGGCTATTGATTTTAGGACTCTTAAAATTCAGAAGGCCCAGGTTCGGCATCAGTCAAGAAGGTTTATTGAAATTGACTCCCTTCTTCATGGACCTTATGTTCCAATGGCTGTTGACGACAAGGAGTTCAGGGACGATAAATAATTTTTCAAAGGTATTAATGTCTAGGAAACTTCTTATGAGAATTTATTTTTGTGTTTTAAGAAGGATAACTAGGGTTTGGTATAACAATTATTGTGAGTAGACATAGCTATTGCCAATGATTTTCATCTTGCAATGTTTTTAGATTTATTTATTTAAATTCTAAAGTTTATTTGCAGTATTAATCTGTATTGGTTTTACATATTGCAAAAACAATTTTATGGGATATGAGTGTTTACGTCTATGAACTATGATTGTCATATATATATATGTTAAAATCTAAGTCTATTATATGTCTTTATGCAAATATTGATGGAAAATAGAATGAGCTTTTGATAACAAATATTAAGTATATGGTGTCATTGTGCAAATATTGGTGAAAATAGAATGAATCTTTGTATATTCCGCAGTATTGATCTTTTCCTGATCCACTTCTATGTGAAAGTATTATGCGGCTCTGTAAGTTTTCTTATGTTGAGCATTTTTGATTAAATTAATCACGGGTTCTCGTGTGGTTAATTTAATTGAGTTTTCTGTATACAAATTCATGTTTTATGTAATTTTTTAATGTCCAAAGAAATCCTTTTTTTCTGGTAAAATTAAGGTCGCTCTTGTTGTTCTTTTGGGAATGACATTTTATGGGGGAGAGTTCTTAATTGAATTAGTGATTAATTGCCAAATCTTTGTGGGGAGTGCGGCTGTGGAATATTGTAGGAGTTATCTTCTATCTTTATAAACTCCTTGATGAATACATTAAGTTTCGACTATGTGAAATCATCGAAACAAAGTTGATATGTTCTCTTTTAGTCAGGAAGTATCTCTATGGGAATTCCATTATGATCCCGCTAATTTTCGTACTTTTTCCAATTTATATTGACAAAAAGGGGGAGAATTATTGTGTAGTTCACACTATAAATACATATGGTTTACGGATCATTATGTAAGGGGGAGTGGTTTTCATTGTGAGATGAAGTATTGATTAAGGGGGAGTGATATATATTACCATAGTATTATTGTCAAAGTTGTGATGCAATTGGACTATGATGCTGTGTAATAATACTATGACACTGTATAACAATACAAAAACATCTTGTTTTTACATATTTTTATGGCTACGGATCTTCAACAACTATGATGCTGAGTTGAACACGTTCAGGATCACTGGAGTACTTGGAAGTGATGAATATTTCAAGTAATGTTGAACAACCAAGGAAATCAAGCATTTGGAGGAGAAGCTATAAAGTTTATCTATTTTGTAATCCATACATATTGATAGTTTTGTCACTAAAATTGACAAAGGGGGAGATTGTTATAGCACTGCTCGGTCGAACTCGCAAGCGTTTCTATCTCAATCTTGTTTGTCAAGTTTAGTTGCCAAAACTATAAGCCTTTATTTCTAGTCTACTTATAGCTAAGTCTCGGATTATGATAGAATGTGTAGTTGAGATTTAGACTTCACGGCGTTCATCGATTGAAGACGAAGAACTACTAATGGGATCTTGTGGAACTTCATCAACAAAATCTATGTAGAGACTTGAACTCATCTATCACTCAAAAGTTTATTTCTACTCTATCTCCTATTTGAGACAAAAGTCTTACAGCTATATCGACTTCGATTATACATATTTGATATTTTGAGTTGAGTTTAACTCGCTTACATATTTTTTGAAATATGTGTTGGTAAGCTTTTTCTTTAACCAAGTTCATCTTATATTCTTGAAAAAAGTCAAAATATGATCATGTGAAAATATCCTGGTAACATCTTATATGATTTGTGTGAGCTAGTCATTTGGTGAAGAATCAGAATGTTTCGTATTAATCATTTGATCACTTGAAAATTGCTTTGCAACTAATACTTTGTATGATATAGCTAATGTCATCTTCTAAGAATGTTTTTTATGATTGAAATGGGAGTTTAGAACAAATTAACCTTGATTGGATATATCACAGTATGCATACTTGTATGATAACTGTTGCAAGTTATTCCAAGTCTGGGAACTATAGTATGCATACTTATATGCGTAGTGGTTTGTTAGTTGAAGTATGGGAACTTAGTATGCATACCCTTATACGTACCGGCGTAAGTTCAAATCCGGGAATTCAACTGAGTTTGGTGGTGTACGACAGTATGCGTACTCGTTCGCATATTGGCAAACTCAGACCAAGTCCGACTACTTAGGTATGCATACCCGGTTGCATACTTGAGTAAGTTATGTTCTAAAATCGGTTTGTTCATGAACAAATACATTTATATATAATAAGGAATGCAATCTTTTGCAAACCGTGGATATAATGTTCATGAATTGATTCGAGTGAATCAAATCGATTCTTCTTCAATTATGTCTTGTATACTTCTATGAGAATATAAAAAATTGAACAACTCTATAAATAGTTTCATTTGAACTAGTTGTGTTAAGATGAACAAGGTGGATATGAAACTATTCATATGGCTAACTTCGGTTAACTATTGTTAAGCCAACTAGGTGTACACGTTTAGGTACGGTTACATATATCTAAATGAAGTCACTTTTCATTTGTGTGTAACAAGTTAAGTTCGATCTAAAGGTTGAAAGATATTAGCTTGAGTCTAATCATGTTTTCATTTAATGGTGAATATTGAATGTCTTGTTACCAAGGTAACTTTGATTGCAAACCCTGGTTTGAATACTATATAAGGGAGGACTCTAGCAATTGGGAAATCTAATCCCTACACCTCATGTGTGATAATAGTTGCGACTAGAGTCGATTATCCTTTAACCTAGGTTTTTCCTAAAACCATTATAGGTTAACGACATAAAGACTTCATTGGGATTATGAAGCCAGACCCAACTATTTTCTCTATAGTTGCGTGTTCTGATCTTGCTTTATTCTATCGTATTGACTGTTGAGTACTATCTTATCTAAGATTTACTTGAGATTTAATCTCAGATAGGCAAGATAAAAAATAGTCACAAACATCTTCGTCTCATCGTTTGTGATTCCACAATATCTTGTTTCGCTACATACGATTAAGATAATTGTGATGGTTCTTCGAGAATATAAGTCCAGTGTAGCAATTGGTTCCTGTTCACCTTGATTTATCAAAAGACAAAACAAAACTCATAGTTATTTCTGTGGGAGACAGATTTATCTATTCAATAGACTTTTCTGTGTGAGATAAATTTGTTTATCAAGTCTTCGACTTTCGGTCGTAGCAACTCTTAGTTGTGGGTGAGATAAGCTAAGGGAATTAAGTATATAGAGTCCTGCTGGTATTCAGTGGTGTAAGGAAAGAGACTGTACCTTGATCAATGTAAGATTGGTTAGGGCTCAACTACATTCCAGTCCGAAGTTAACTTGCAGTAGGCTAGTGTCTGTAGCGACTTAATACAACATGGTGTTCAAATATGGACTAGGTCCTGGGGTTTTTCTGCATTTGCGGTTTCCTCGTTAACAAAATTTCCGGTGTACGTGTTATTTCTTTTCTGCATTATATTTGTTTATATAATTGAAATATCACATGTTGTAAGTAGTTTAAGCAATTAGATAACCCAACCTTTGGTTGTTGTCATAAATTGATTGACACTTGAACATTGGTCTTTGGTACCATTCAAGTTGTTTCTCATAATAATCAGGTTCACGGATTCCATCTGTTTGATTTGCTGATTATATTGACAAACAAAGATACAACTCTTGGATATATTTTCGTTGATTGAGTCTGACTGTCTAGTTGATTCTCTTGGAATTATATTGGAGTTTGTCCATACAAATTTCCTAAACAAAATATTGGGTGTGGTAGTTAGACCCCCCTCTTTTTCACATTCACTATTTACCGTTAGATGAAAACTTGATGTAAGATTCAAGCTAAGTCTGCTTAATAATAAAGCAATAAATCTCCACCGTTAGATGGCATTAGCTTGTGACACACAAATGAAATATACCTTTATTTAAATACGGGAACCTTACCTAAACGTGTATATTGAGTTGGATCAATAAAAATCAACCGAAGTTAGCCATATGAACACTTTAATTTATCTTAACCAGATTCATCTAACACTTCTAGATCAATCATGAAAGATAACCAAATGGATCTAATTGTGTTTGACATAGAGTTGTTCAATTGTTCACTATCTCATAGAAATATATATGAACAAATTGAAACAAAATCGGATTGATTCGTAATCATACAAATTATTTATTCAAGAATCAATTTATGAACATTAAGACACGATTTGCAAAGATTGCATTCCTTAATTCATATAAATATTTTAGTTCATGAGTATGAGAATCATACTTAGCCGATTTTAGAACTTAACTACTGAGTTCGCAAACCAGGTACGCGAACAACAGCTAAGGACCTTAGCCTTGTCCAGCAGTTCACATACTAGGTATGCGACCAACAGTCCCAGACCCACCTCACGTAGAATCGTTTGCATACTAGGTACCAAACACGGTTCCCGGACCTGAATCATAACAATACTGTTTGCATACTAGGTATGCATACCGTGTTGTCTCCAGACATGGTTGATTGTTCTAAACTCCCATTTCAAGTATTGCAACATCTTAGAAGACGATAATAGCTGTCTCACATAAACTATTAGCTTCAAGTAATTTTCAAGTGATCGAATGATCAATACGAAACTTTCCAAGTCGACATCAAATGATTGTCTCTCACAAATCATGTAAGATGTTTCAAGGTAATTTTCACATGATCATCTTTTGACTTAATATTTAGTTTCCAACAAATAAATTATTTCCTACTAAACTCATCAAGAATAATAATGAACGTAGTTAAAGAAGAAAGCTTCCAACACATAGGCAAGATAAACTCAGCTCAAAATATCAAATGTGTATAATGTAAAAGTCTATATAGATATTCGACTTAGTCTCATTAGAAGATAGAATATAATAGAATTTTGAGTGATAGATAATTTTTAGTCTCACATAACTTTTGTTGATGAAGTTCCTCTGAGTCTCCTCAGTAGATCTTCGTCTTCAATCGATGAATTCCGTGAAGTCTAAAGATCAACTACACATTCTATTTTAATCCGAGACATAGCTATAAGTAGACTAGAAATCAAAACTATAGTTTTGATTAACTAAACTTGATAAACAAGCTTGAGATAAAAACGCTTGCGAGTTCAACTGATCAATGCTCTAACAATCTCCCCCTTTGTGAATTTTAGTGACAAAACTATTAATACAAATGGATTACAAAATAAACAAACTTTGCAGCTTCTCATCCATCATGTTTGATTCACTTGGCTCTTCAACATTCCTTGAACTCTTCGCTATTCCAAGTACTCCAGCGATTCTGAAGGTGTTCAACTCAACATCATTGTTGTTGAAGATCCGTATCCATAACTGAAAAGATGAAGGTACCAAAATACACCATAATATTTAATTTATCCACCTATAAGTCCTCTTACCAAAAGTGCTTGTGTATGGACAAAGTCAAGATAATACAAAAAATTGGTATTCACACTTTGTGTGATCGTCTATGGATATGAGATCGAGACAATACAATAATCAAAGTATGATTACTTGATAATAGGTTCGGACTTAATCAAACTCTATAGGATCACTATCAAGTAATACATAGTTAACGTTTGTGTAATTTACTTTATATTATAATAACAACAATTATAATTACAGAAAGTAAAAGTAAATGACACAACAAGATTTTGTTAACGAGGAAACCGCAAATGCAGAAAAACCCCGGGACCTAGTTCAGAATTGAATACTCTCAGAATTAAGCCGCTATACAAAATCTAAACCAACTTCGTATAGTTGAGACCAAATAACTAACCCTAGTTCACTTAGTTTCTTCAGTATCCATGAACGTCCGACATTCAATAAGTGCACGAACTGGAACAATTACTTTGGATCGTATTCCAAACAGTAAAGGAACGTCAAATCTGTTTGGTAACAACTCTCTTGATTCTTTCAGATGAAGATATCTCAATTCATATGCAAAGGCTCTTCCGTTTAACAAATATATAAACTCCTTTGCCTAGTTAGATCAATCTATCCAACAAATACCGAAGTAGCAAAGTTTAAATTCAAAATCAATCAATATAGATTCCAACAAGAAACTATAAGGTGATGATGATCTTATATAACTAATCAATCGAATAAATCTGATTCTAGTTGGATCCCATCCGATCAAGGTTTGTACACACCCAAAGATATAGAAACCAAATAAGAAATATTCTTTGTCTTCAAATCTTCTTTAATCTTCAATAAACACCTGCACAACACCACTTAAATCTCTTGTGATCAATCACGCACAGAACGAAGTCTGTTAACAATGGATTATCATAAGATGTATTTAGATCTACAAACAGTTATAAAGATCCCGTCGACACTTCGATATAGTTTGAGTGAATCTTATATCAGAAGACAATATTCTCAAGAATAAACAGATTAGGTGCAATCAAATTTCAACAACCAATAGTCAATCAAATCAATCGAAAACTAAAATAAACTGCAATTATCTAGTTTCCCACTAACGGTACTCGTAGAGCTTCTTGATCCCATATAAATATTAAAACGAGCGGTCATATGATATTTCACCTAATTAGGGTACTTTCCTCTCCGGATAGATGGCTCCACCAGAAACAACAAAAAGATGAAGTTTTCCTGGATCTTAGGATAGTTTGCTAGAAATTCAAACTTGGGTATTTATAGACCAAGGATGTTTGGACACTAAGGAATCCAAAATCGAATATTCTCAACATATGCAATAAATGCCCAAATCAGTTTTCATAATTCCTGGAAATGCTTTGTCAAATATTTTCCAAAATCCCTCAATAGATAATATCCAATTAGTAAATGCACATTACCAATTTTTATTTTCTAGAGATATGCATTTAATTGCTGGTAATTAAGCATATAAAATTGAAAAAGCGTGGGTCTAACAACCTCACCCAATATTTCGATTAGCAATCTATATGGACTAACTCTAATATACTTTTAAGAGAATCAACTAGACAGTCAGACTCAATCTTAATAAAAAGTATATCAAGGAGTTAATATCTCTATCCCTCGATTTGATCTATACTCAAGCAAATAGAAATCTGCGAGTCTTTATCAAATACAAGAGATATAAACTTGGATGGTGTCGAAAACCAATATCCAAGTATCAGTCAATTTCCAATCAATAATCAAAGATTAGATTTCTCAATTGATCGATACAGCGCACAACCTTCAATTATATAACAAAATATAATGCGGAATAAAAATAGCACAGACACCAGAAATTTTGTTAACGAGGACACCGCAAAGGCAGAAAAACCCCGGGACCTAGTCCAGATTGAACACCACACTGTATTAAGCCACTATAGACACTAGCTGATCGCTGTCGTATGCGTCAAAAATAAATTACACTTTTTTACTACTCAAAATATAAATATACCAAGGGCAAGAAAGGATCGATCTCACAGAGAGGACTAGGTTGTCAAGTTGTTTCGGTTTCCTATATAAACACCGGGGGATTTTCTGAATTATATATACTATAATAAAATAAAAGCAAATAAAAAAATAAACAAACAAATCAAATAGAAGAGATATTGGTTAAGGATTCATCTTCATTCACTAACATGCTTTCAAAACAATAAGTAGAATTGATATTTAATCTCAACTTTTATCAAAAGCCCTAGGATACCTTGATCGCAAGAATATCCCGCAAATCTCCTTTTGTCATCAACAAACACATTAAAAGATGCGAGTATTAGTTCTATCTAAAAGAACAACCTAACGTGTAAAAGTACTAATCAAGTTTAATTCCCTAGATGCATTAAGTTCTATGAAATCAGGCCAATCAAAGCAATCGAACGTGGAAAACGCACTAATCCGATTTAACAAAGGTTATGGTTCACATATGATCATAAGGATGCATCACTACAAGCATAACCATATTCATGCTACTTGTAATCAGGAATCTATCACTTTTACGTATAACAAACCCTAATCTAGCAATAAAGATGAAAACAAACTCAACCGATTCATGTCTCGATCAAACAAGCATTCAAATCATGTAACAATATAAATAGTGAATCATAATCGATAATATGGAGACAAAACTAATTTATCATATCAAAGAATCATGATTTGTGAAGTCCAACTATTCCATAACCAATAATAAACTTAAGTACTCATGTTAATGGAGTTCATAACAAGAAGAAAGAGAAACCCTATCATGTTGTAAAACCCTAGAACAAAGTAGTAGATGAGATATATCCTAGGTTTAGAAAATGATTTTCTATTTATATTCTTTTCTCCCATGCCAAAAGGATACTCTTTCCAAATTTAGGTCTTCTCAAAACCCATCTCCAATTTGTCCACGTCCAACTACTAGTCTAACAAGCCCATATGTGAATACCCATCTCAAAATTCTATGTGAAAAATGGGTCACCGGAAAACTGGGTCACATGCCGGAAGTTGGCCTAAATCTGATCATCATCCCCGGAATCCGGCAGCCGGCAAACTGACTCCGTCCACTGTCTCAGTCATACCACCTGCCCATCATCACTGCCAAGCTCCAACTTTTGCAACTCTGCCTCAACTTTAACCCTGTATTGTGTTCACTTCTACAGCTCATATTTCCAGCTGCACCCATTCAAGCCTGAACCCAAAACTCCATGTTCTTTTCAGACACAATTCTTGCTCACTTCTCGACTCCATTACATGATCACCAGCTTGGTCTTGATGTTGCAGCTCAGTCTCACACCAACCACAACTTCCATCACCGGATGCTATTTCTATTCCAATTCTCGGAATCAGCTTCAAAACTCTTCCTCTTCCCAACAATGCATTACAATCACTTGAAATGCATAGCTCATACATACTGCAGCATGAACAACAACAACTCTCTTGCTTTCTCATAACCAACGCCAAACCTTGATGCCAATGCATATACCTCATTCACCACCTACAACTGCAGCTGCTCCAATACCCAGTTCTTCAAGGCCAACCACACTACCACCTGATGCTTAGAACAACGACAACAACCGCAACACAACACCAAGGCTGTTTTCACTACATCACATGATCAATTTTATCTCCTCAATTGCACACTAATGCCTTCACTTCGCTACTACCACATCATCACATCCACTTCCATTAACAACTCAGTAGTTGATCCATTCCTTTTTAGCTTCACACCAACTCCATGTCTTTATGTCCTTCTCAAGCTTGTGTCGACAGACCTTGACTGCAACACCCTGTTTCTCCTCAAAACCCTTTATCTCTTCTTCAAACAAAACACCATTTCCTTGTATTTCAGTGCATCTCAACTCCTTTCTGACTTCAATGCTCATCTAGCATACTACCAGAGCCACCAGTATCATCAGCTTCTTAATATCCTAAGCATACATCAGTCCAATTGCAGCTTCAATAATCAACCAACAACTACCAGTTGCATATGCATTTCCAACTCCCATTCTCTGCAATGGCATATAACATTCATCTCACAGATCACACATTCATTCCATTCTACTCAGATTCAATCACTACCACTTCCATGCACTTCTAATCCTCTGACCCATTGAGCCATGGCTCGATTGCACACAACTAAGGCAAACTGGTACCCAATGTCCCGTGTCTTTCTCAGTTTCTAAATCTTGTTCTAAGACTCTGAATCAGCACTATCGAGTCTATGACACAGCGAAATAATTTAGGCTCTTCTCATCAACACAATTCTAATACACTAAGAATCACCTTCCCTTTCCTTCTCGCATTTGAACCCTATAATGACCCTTATCACAGACTCACAAACGTTTAGCTAACTGGAGGCAAAGAACTCCGTTCAGTGAGCACAACAGCTGCAAGGAAACTGTCCAACCACTCGGGCCTTTTATCGAACATCTTGTGTGCCAGAAACTGGTAATGTGGAGATGACCATTTTTCTGTTCTATGAGCTCTCCTTTAACCTTCAATTTCATCTCCTTCTTGACCCTTTCATAGCCATTTGGTTATTAACCAACACCATAACCCTTCTTCCCCATCATTCAAATTATTCTCTGTAATACCAATATTGCAACTCAAACCCATTCTATTTCCAACTGCAGTTTCACCAATTCAGCTGTTGCAATCACCAACAGTTCCACCTGCAACCTCAAATTCTCCATTTACTTCAGAATTCCACAATACCCATCATAACAGCATCTGCAGCAGCCACTGCATTTTCTTGGCCTTCATCATCCACCAGCTGAACCAATAGCAACTCAATCTCCACCACCAGTCCTTGGAAAACCACAAGCAAGACCCATTAGTTATGTAACATTTCTGTAGCTTCCAATTTCTTAGTCTTCTTCACTAGATCCTCTTCCACTTACTTCCAACATCAAACCTAAATCAGAATCGAACCCATCCTTCCTTGGTTTCTTATTATCAATTATCTTCTACAATTCGAGCACCTAATTAATCATCCTCTGATTTAACCATATACCCAATAACTCACAGAAAAAGAGTTTATTTAGCTATTCCTTCGACATTTAATGGAAGTAGTACGTTGTTCCTCCATTTCTCGATCTCATATCTCGGACACAAGCCGCTGTAACTCTTAATTTCAGGCATAAATGATTGAATGATGAGAGTTTCTCGATTTAGGGTTGTAGAAGTATGGTTATAGTTGGTGTTCGGTCACCTCGATAAGGGCCACCCAACTAGCAGCCCCTTAACCATTGCTGGCTGTATTTTAGTACTTCTCTAGAAGAGAGTCGCCCCTTAACCTTAGATCAGCTCCCAATAATATTTTCCCGTGAAATAACCTTTCTGCCCATTTGCCTCAAATTGAATGATTTCTTCTCCTTTTGCTCCATATGACTCCAAAGCACCTAATAAACTCAAACTCACACATAAGATACATAATTTACATGAAAACTCGCAAAGAAAGCATAAATACTAGATATAAAATTAGGTGTTTATCACACCTATCAAATTCCCCCACACTTAGACTTTGCTAGTCCTTGAGCAAATCAAACAAAACAATTCTAAAACATACATACAACTCCGTCTCTTCGAGGCTACGGTCACTTTTATCATAAATAACAAGCCTTTAAACCCCTAGGTGTCCCTAGTGGACGAGTTATAGTCTCGTGAAGGTTTAAAAGAGAGGTCTGCCTACAAAACCTATATTTCCAACTCCAGCTACATGTGACAAATCTATGAACGAATCCAAAATGGCTATTGGAGGAGGTACCTTGATGCAAATTCAGATTAATATATATGTAAATTAAGCTCTTCTTAGAAAGTTGAACAAACCACGATACTTGGAATCTGACTAACCACAATCACAATAAAAAGATTAAGAAGATGGATATAGAAGTAGATGTTGCGAATGTTAACAAGTGATCGATGTTTCCCATATCTGTCTGAAGGTCACCGCCAAGATGAACCTATGCATCCTATTGGATTGAGCTACTGTTAAATTCTAGTGTCAACACACTGGAATATACAAGGGAACCAGCGGTCAACAATCTTAATTCTACATCAACTCAACTGGCATATACAAGGGAACCAGGAGTGACTTTATTCAACACAATAATAATTTTTTTTTTCTTTTTCATTTTTCTTTTTAATTTTTTTTTTAGACAACATGATTAGATCTTTTGGATCCAAACGCATGCTTCTTGTCAGCAAGAATGTGATAATTGCCTTGGATCTTGCATTCCATGCTTGTTTAGGCGACAGAGACAGGGACAACGTTTCACACATACTGCTATCCAAGTGTCTTTTTTATTCCGTTTGGTCTAATTGGTCGGTCTCTTTTTTCTTTCTTTTTTCACTTTTTTTTTTCTTTTTTAGCGACTCAATCACTCTATTTCATCCTAGCAGTAATAACAATTCGATGTTTAGTGACCCACCAAATCACTTAGATAACAATAGATAAATATGGAAAAATAAAAATAGAACGTGATATGGTGATATTCCGAGATATGGTAACAACTATCATATAATTTCTAATCACTTGAATAATTCTGTCCATTTAGTTAATGGGTTCCTCAACTCCTCCAACCAAGATGGTTCCATCCATTTAGATTGATAGTGTCATCCTAAAGGCACATGTTTCTAGGTTTCGGAGTGTATAAAGCAAATTTTTTCTTCTTTTTTTTGTTTTTTTTTTGTATGAACACAAGGGAAAACTAACAAGGCTAAAAACTCTATATGAGAACACTCCCCCACACTTAAACTTTACATTGTCCTCAATGTAAATTGAATCGTCCAAAGAAAGTCAAGGTGGGAAATTCATAACATGATATATATACACAATAAGAAAATAAAATGCATGATACAAAAGGATTCAAGCAGGTACAATATAATGCGGAATACCATTAAGAAAGCTTAAGTCAAACCACCACCTCCTAAACCATAAATTGCAAAGTAAGCAGCACCAAGCTTACTGAATATATATTACAAAATGAGTAAATAGATATAATATTCTTAAGATATCCACCTGTAGGCATACCAAGTATTTGATAGATATAACATCAAACAGTCCACAATTTTTTTTTTCTTTCCTTGAGCACAATTTCCATCTCTGAACTCCAAAAAGTTTCTCAACTCTTCAGTCATAAGCCCTGCATCACAGTGAAAACATGTTAAACCATAACCATACACCTAAAACCCGTAACTGAAAACTAGTAACATTGAGAACCCATACAAAAGTCGAATGACCAACCAGATTATCACCAACTCTCCACGTAAGCACATACTTGGCTGTCCTGTATGGTAAGAAACTCAACCAGAACCACCAATACAAATCCATTCTCATATGTCAACTATCTTAGAACCTTTCTTCTCTTCCTGTCTCCAGCACCATACCATGTTAACCTAACTCAATAACCATTCTCATATGTCAATAATCCACATAAATCCATCACCAGAACCTGCAACTTCAGCATAGTAACCACCATCTCCATTCTCTCCTTATCAATCTAAAGAACATCACCAATTTCCATTAACTACTTAATTAACCATACAGGACTCAATCAAACCCATTTATGTTTCCATTCTCAGTACTACCATCTGCACCTCAACCCAACTCTGCAATCTAAAATATCACAATCAACAGCAAACCCCCATCTTCTACAGCTGCAATTCAAATCAACCAAAAATACCCAATTCCACATATTTAAACCATAAATTGAAATAAGGAAAACCAATTTTGAGAAATTGAAATCAGAGAAAGTAATTATGTTTTTTTACCTTAGAAAATTAAGATATGCATAATAAAATTAACGAAGAAAAATAACCCACCTCTTAGATTTTGATTTGTAAGACTACATATTCCTCCAATCCCTATGCCTCATCAATCATCTGAGCATACAAGTTCCTCCAATCCCTATGCCTCCAAAACAAAGATTCTTCAATTCAAATAAACAAACAAAATAAGAATCTGAAACCCTAATTTTACTTGATGATGCTAAAGAAAATAAAACAACAAATCCTAGATTTTCTCAAAACTGAATCAGAAAAATTAGGGTTTTGATTTTGTGTCTCTTACCCTGCAATTAGCTATTGGTAGATGTAATACTGAGAATTACCCATAAAATAGTGAAATCCAACACCATTTATGGTGTTCCTTTTGTGTTCTTAATCAATTGACGACCTTGAATAGATTTGGAATTGAACGGTAATTGGGGTTTTGAAATTGGAAAACTTTGGATTTTTAGAGAGATGCCAGACCATGAGGATATGAAGGAAAGAGTTTGTTTAATGATGATGAAGAGGGGGTTCGATTTCTGAAGTTATCTCGGGAACTTTGAAGATTGGGTTTCTAGTTTTGAATGTGAGAAATAAGCTTTCGCAGTTATCTCAGGAATTTTCGGAGGAGATGAAGAAGATGAAGAACAGGGGGGGTTTGAATGAGAATTTCTCCTGTTGATTTTTCCAGTTTGACCAACATTTTTGAAGGGAGGGTTCGATTTATAGATTCATGGAGGAGATGAAGATGCGGATAGAGTTGCAGACAACAAACTTGAGGTTTGTCGGTAAGGATAAAAGAAAACAGAGTGAGATGGGATCGCACTGAGAGAGAAGTGATAGGGAGAGGCAAGTTTGTTTCTTGAAGGAACTATGAAAACTAGTTTCCACGGCAGACATAATTGAAGTGGGACCATATAAACATGTTTCTCCGGCAGTCCTAATATAAATCCACGTGTAAGTTTATACATTTACCAAACTGCCCCTTTACATTAAGGCTGCTATGGGAACTCGGTTTGCTTTTGTTATAAGAAGGACTGTTTTTGGGAGACTAACATATAAAGAAAGCCAAGGGTAGTCTTATTTATAAATCCTAATCAGACTTAAAAAACTCATTTTCCACTAGTGTACTCCAACTCATAGTTATTTATGAACAATACAGAATAAACACTAAACAAGCTATTTAGTTGGCATCTAATCCCAACTCAACCAATAAATATACCTTACCGCCAAGAAAAAATTCCATCTACTTAGAAAGGATAGTGTTTATTCTAGATTGTTCACAAATCTCTAAAAGTTGGAGTTTTGATATGCAAATATCCAAAATAAGAAAATAAAGATAAAAGATTTAAAAATAAAATAAAAAGATAGAGATGGATACACAAAACTAGTGGGTTGCCTCCCATTTAGCGCTTGGTTTAAAGTCGTCATCCCGACATGCAAGTTGAATTCCCCATACACCAATAATCGGAAAAGTTGGGGATCCACCCATAGCACCTGTTTTCCAAACACTAGCTTCACACAAATATTAGTAATATAAAACAGAAACGAAGCTATTAACCGATAAAAGCTTCCCCCACACTTATTCTTGTTCACATTTGAAAGTGGGTAAAGAATATAGAAGTCGGGTACTTTCACGGTGTCTTGTTCACAAACCTGCATAGTATGAGAATCAATTATCTCTAATGGAGGATATCGAGAAACAAAGTCATCTAACAATGTTTTCAAAGCACATACATTCAAACCAATAAGAGGTAAAGGAGAAGAAACAATATGCAAAGGGTTAGACAAACCTATCACAATCTCTTGTATCACGGAATCCTCTTCATCCTTGAAAAACTCAAGTGAATTATTCACCTCTTGTATATCATGGTCCTCTATCAAACCTTGCAACCATTCTTCGTCTGTTTCTGCCTTAACCAAAGTCTCGACATAAACATATTCATTACAATCATTTGCAAGCTCAATTGGGTCTTCCACAATATAGGTCATATCAGTTTCATTCTCAACATACTCCTCTTTTTTATAAGGCACATACTCCACTGCGGATTCAAGTATGTCCATAAGGAATTTCTTTAGAACACTCATTGCATCATCCTCAAGCTCTACCTTTTGAATAGGTTCTTGATCGTTATAAAGATTAATGCTTGAGTAATCTACACTAGTGTCATCATATTCCTATTCAACTTCACCTTGATCACAAAAAGACTCCATTGTACACTCTTCGGGGGTGTCACCATAAATTGGTTCAAGCGATGTATTTTCATAGTCATCGTCACTATCATAGTGAACACAAGATTGGCTACCACTTTCCAAAGATTGGTCTTTCGCAGAATTTTTCATGTCCTCTTTGTATTCTTCAATCCCTTGTCTTAAATTGGAAACACCTTTTTGAATCTTTTGGAGTGATCCATCCAAATTTTGAAAATAGGTTTCCATTTGTTGGTAAAACTCATTCGACAAAAAAAAGGTAGAATTACTTACTTCAGTATTGCTAGGCCAATTATCTTCCCTTTGAATGGGTGAATGATCATAACTACGATCAGAAATTGGGACAAACATACTATGAGCACATTCGGTCGATGAAATTGGTTCCACGCTTGGTTGTTTACAAACTGACTCCATGCTCACCATAAATCGTTGCATTTCATCTACTTAACTAGAGGAAATATTAAGAGAAGCACAACTATTATCCCCTTCTTGTGGTTGCTCACTTACATAACCACCATAAGAAGGTTGGAATGTATGAGAGTAACTAAAAGGATACGTGGAGTATTGATCATAACCAAAGGATTGATTTTTATTGTACTCCCCATAAGGGTGATAGTTGTCATATTGTTTTTGAGGTTGATAACCGTACCCATTGTTCCAATATGCTCCGTCCATAGAAATTGGTACCTGAAACAAGAGTTCTCAAAACTATGGTTAAAACCCAGAAAATAAGAAAAACTAAACTAAAAAAACAAAACTAAAAACAAAAATAAGAAACCAAAAACAAGTGACAATCGTTGCCTCCCCGTCAACGGCGCAAAAATTTGATCGTTGTCGTATGCGTCAAAAATAAATTACACTTTCTTACTACTCAAAATATAAATATAGCAAGGGCAAGAAAGGATCGATCCCACAGAGAGGACTAGGTTGTCAAGTTGTTTCGGTTTCTTATATAAACACCGGGGGATTTTCTGATTTTTATATACTAAAATAAAATAAAAGCAAATAAAAAAATAAACAAACAAACAAATCAAATAGAAGATATATTGGTTAAGGATTCATCTTCATTCACTAACATGCTTTCAAAACAATAAGTAGAATTGATATTTAATCTCAACTTTTATCAAAAGCCCTAGGATACCTTGATCGCAAGAATATCCCGCAAATCTCCTTTTGTCATCAACAAACACATTAAAAGATGCGAGTATGTGTTCTATCTAAAAGAACAACCTAACATGTAAAAGCACTAATCAAGTTTAATTCCCTAGATGCATTAAGTTCTATGAAATCAGGCCAATCAAAGCAGTCGAACGTGGAAAACGCACTAATCTGATTTAACAAAGGTTATGGTTCACATATGATCATAAGGATGCATCACTACAAGATATAACCATATTCATGCTACTTGTAATCAGGAATCTATCACTTTTACGTATAACAAACCCTAATCTAGCAATAGAGATGAAAACAAACTCAACCAATTCATGACTCGATCAAACAAGCATTCAAATCATGTAACAATATAAATAGTGAATCATAATCGATAATATGGAGACAAAACTAATTTATCATATCAAGGAATCATGCTTTGTGAAATCCAACTATTCCATAACCAATAATAAACTTAAGTACTCATGTTAATGGAGTTCATAACAAGAAGAAAGAGAAACCCTATCATGTTGTAAAACCCTAGAACAAAGTAGTAGATGAGATATATCATAGGTTTAGAAAAAGATTTTCTATTTATAAGCTTTTCTCCCATTCCAAAAGGATACTCTTTCCAAATTTAGGTCTTCTCAAAACCCATCTCCAATTTGTCCACGTCCAAATACTAGTCCAACAAGCCCATATGTGAATACCCATCTCAAAATTCTGTGTGAAAAATGGGTCACCGGAAAACAGGGTCACATGCCGGAAGTTGGCCGGAATCCGATCATCATCGCCGGAGTCCGGCAACTGGAAAACTGACTCCGTCCACTGTCTCAATCATACCACCTTCCCATCATCACTTCCAAGCTCCAACTTCTGCAACTCTGCCTCAACTCCAACCCTTTATTGTGTTCACTTCTACAGCTCATATTTCCAGCTGTACCCATTCAATCCTGAACCCAAAACTCCATGTTCTTTTCAGACACAATTCTTGCTCACTTATCGACTCCATTACATGATCACCAGCTTGGTCTTGCCGTTGTAGACCAGTCTCACACCAACCACAAATGCCATCACCAGCTGCTATTTCTACTCCAGTTCTCGGTATCAGCTTCAAAACTCTTCCTCTTCCCTGAAATGCATTACAACCACCTGAAATGCACAGCTCATACATACTGTAGCACGAACAACATCAACTCTCTTTCCTACGCACAACCAACGCCAAACCTTGATGCCACTGCATATATCTCATTCACCACCTACAACTGCAGCTGCTCCAATACCCAGATTTTCAAGGCCAACCACACTACCACCTGATGCTTAGAACAACGACAACAACCGCAGCACAATACCAAGGCTGTGTTCACTACATCACAGGCTCAATTTCATCTCCTCAATTACACACTAATGCCTTCACTTCGCTACTGCGATAGCATCACATCCACTTCCATTAACAACTCAGTAGTTGAGCCATTCCTTTTTAGCTTCACACCAAATCCATGTATTTATGTCCTTCTCAAGCTTGTGTCGATAGAACTTGACTGCAACACACTGTTTATCCTCAAAACCCTTTATCTCTGCTTCAAACAAAACACCATTTCCTTGTATTTCAGTGCAGCTCAACTCTTTTCTGACTTCAATTCTCATCTACCATACTACTAGAGCCACCAGTATTATCAGCTTCTTAATATCCTAAGCATACATCACTCCAATTGCAGCTTCAAAAATCAACCAACAACTACCAGTTGCATATGCATTTGCAACTCTCATTCTCTGCAATGGAATATAACATTCATCTCACAGATCACATATTCATTCTTTTCTACTCAGCTTCAACCAGTACCACTGCCATGCTCTTCTAATCCCCCGACCCATTGATCCATGGCTCGATTGCACACAACTAAGGCAAAATGGTACCCAATGATCCGTGTCTTTCTCAATTTCTAAATCTTGTTCTAACACTCTGAATCAGCACTATCGAGTCCATGACACAACGAAATAATTTAGGCTCTTCTCAGCAACACAATTCTAATACACTAAGAATCACATGCCCTTTCCTTCTCGCATTTGAACCCTGTAATGACCCTTATCACAGACTCACAAACGTTTAGCTAACTGGCGGCAAAGAACTTCGTTCAGTGAGCACAGCAGCTGCAAGGAAACTGGCCAGCCACTCGGGCCTTTTATCGGACATCTTGTGTGCCAGAAACTGGTAATGTGGAGATGACCATTTTTCTGTTCTATGAGCTCTCCTTTAACCTTCAATTTCAGCTCCTTCTTGAACCTTTCATAGCCATTTGGTTATTAACCAACACCATAACCCTTCTTCCCCATCATTCAAATTATTCCCTGTAATACCAATGTTGCAACTCAAACCCATTCTATTTCCAACTGCAGTTTCACCACTTCAGCTATTGCAATCACCAACAGTTCCACCTGCAACCTCAAATTCTCCATTTACTTCAGAATTCCACAATACCCATCATAACAGCAGCTGCCACTGTATCTTCTTGGCCTTCATCATCCACCAGCTGAACCAATAGCAACTCAATCTCCACCACCAGTCCTTGGCAAACCACAAGCAAGACCCATTAGTTTTGTAACATTTATGTAGCTTCCAATTTCTTAGTCTTCTTCACTAGATCCTCTTCCACTTATTGCCAACATCAAACCCAAATCAGAATCGAACCCATCCTTCCTTGGTTTCTTATTATCAATCATCTTCTGCAATTCGAGCACCTAATTAATCATCCTCCGATTTAACCATATACCCAATAACTCACAGAACAAGAGTTTATTTAACTGTTCCTTCGACATTTAATGGAAGTAGTACGATGTGCCTCCATTTCTCGATCTCATATCTCGGACACAAGCCGCTGTAACTCTTAATTTCAGGCATAAATTATTGAATGATGAGAGTTTATCGATTTAGGGTTGTAGAAGTATGGTTATAGTTGGTGTTCGGTCACCTCGATAAGGGCCACCCAGCTAGCAGCCCCCTAACCATTGCTGGATGTCTTTTAGTACTTCTCCAGAAGAGAGTCGCCCCTTA
Source organism: Papaver bracteatum (assembly GCA_023529315.1). Taxonomy (NCBI): domain Eukaryota; kingdom Viridiplantae; phylum Streptophyta; class Magnoliopsida; order Ranunculales; family Papaveraceae; genus Papaver; species Papaver bracteatum. The sequence continues at coordinate 268,948 of JAJJWX010002683.1, read as the reverse complement.
ACCTTGGATCAGCTCCCAATAATGTTTGCCCGTGAAATGACCTTTCTTCCCATTTGGCTCAAATTGAATGATTTCTTCTCCTTTTGCTCCATATGACTCCAAAGCACCTAATAAACTCAAACTCACACATAAGATACATAATTTACATGAAAACTCGCAAAGAAAGAATAAATACTAGATATAAAATTAGGTGTTTATCACACCTATCACTAGCCTACTACAAACTAACTTCGGTATGGACTGTAGTTGAACCTTAATCAATATCACACTGATTCAAGGTACAGTTGCGCTCCTTACCTCTCTGATCCCAGCAGGATACTATGCACTTGATTCCCTTAGCTGATCTCACCCACAACCAAGAGTTTCCAGGATCCAAAGTCAAAGACTTGAATAAACAAATTTGTATCACACAGAAAAGTCTACGATAATAGATAAATCCATCTCCTAGAGATAAACCTACGAGTTTTGTTCCGTATTTTGATAAAATCAAGGTGAACATGAACCATTCAATAACCCGGAGAACAGACTAGAATTATTGATCACCTCACAATAATCTAAATCGTATGGTAGCGAAACTAGATATTGCGGAATCATAAACTATGGGATGAAGATGTTTGTGATTTCTTTTTATCTTGCCCTATCGGAGATATAATCTCAAGAAAATTATTCAATTGAACTCGTATGATAGAAAATGGCAAGATCAGATCACTCAACTACAAGAAAAGTAGTTTCGTCTAGCTTCACAATCCCAATGAAGTCTTCAAGTCGTTAATCGAAAGGGTCTCGAGAAGAAACCTACGATTAAAGGAGAATCGACTCCAACAAACCAACTAGTATCACACAAGAGGTGTAGGGATTAGTTTTTTCCAGTTGCTAGACGTCTCCCTTATATAATTTTAAAATCAGGGTTTGCAATCCAAGTTACCTTGATAACAAAGCTGTAGGATCAGAATATCGCCACAACAATACTCCTACGAGATTTACAGCGACAATTCTACGTGCTCTTCAACAACACACTGCGAGTGTCACAAAATGACTCAATGCAATGGCGTAATAGATGACGATAGCTAAAACATGAGAAGAGTATGACCATTCTGCGAGGGTTATATCATCTGCGATAGTTAGCATTATCACTGCTGCGATAAGATCGCGAGTTAGATCCGAAATTAAATGATATATTAACTATCATCCAGTATGTAATTATCCTGTATAAAGAGACCCGGTAGGTTCAGAAGAGGATGATGAATTTTTGAACGCTAAGAAAGTTTTGAGGAGAGAGAAAATTCACGAGAGTGATTGTATTCTTGATCTCTTCCATTTCTTGTAAACATTTCTGAGAATCAAATAATAAAGTGTTGTTTTTAATCTTCAAAGATGTGTTGATTTTTGTGAATTCTTGTGAAGGGTGTAGTGTAGGTTTTCCTGCAACTACATTTTGGCACCCGAAACAGGGATTGATTGATGATTATTTGAAGAAAAAGATAAAAATTGACATTGTGATTGGAAGAAATTTGGAACAATTAGTGAAAGATCTTACGCAATATCTTCAAGAGTAAGGAGGAGTAAAAGACTTGCAGGTGGAGAAACAGATGGAATAGGAGAATCTTTAAGAGTAAGAACAAGAAGAAATAGAACAAGGGATGATGGAGAAAATCAGGTTCGACAGCCAAATCAGCAAACACCAATGCAAGATAGAGCTGTGGATTATGATAGAGTAAGCGTGCATACTTGGGGATCAGATTCAATAGAAGAACCAGAAAATCGACAATTAAGAGATGAAAGACGAGAGGGAAGAAATCAAGAAGTAAATGGAGGATTAATACATGGAGATGATGAAAATGAAATAGTAGAGGTTTTAAGAAAAAGAATACAAGAGGAAAGGATATTAGAGGCGGAAGAACGTGCAAATTTGGCAAGAAAAAACCATGAATTGAGAATGGAAAACACGAGGTTACAAAATAGAAGATCAAGAAGCACAACGAGATCAAGTTCCAGAAAAATCAGAAGTAAGATAAGAAGAAGATCACCTATAACAAATACTGAAGAATAAAATCATGATCCAAATGAAGGACGTCGCGAAAGGAGAGAAATAAGGGAAGATCATTACATACCACAAGGTAAAATTCAACAAAATGAACAAAACAACAGAAGGCTGGAGAATGAACAGCGTCAGACACGAAATAACCAAGATGGTGAAGAAGATCAAGAGGAAGGAAGGAGGATATTGCATGGAAGATAAACTCTAAGAAATCAGTAGATAATTGAAAGAGAAATTGAGAGACATTACGCTGAACAAGCACACTTAGCCTGCTAGAGGGAAATATTGAGAGCAGAGGTAGAAGAGCAAGAATTCCAAGAGGTAATTCGCCAGAATAATCATGATAATCGAGAAATAATACGTGAACAGAACCGCAATAATGGTAATATTAACGAAGAATACGATAGGGTGCAAAGGAGAGCAGAAGAAAATCGCAGAAGAGAAAATGAGAGATATAACAGTGTGCGTATTCGCGAAAGAAATGTAAGAGAAGATAGCGGATAAAGACAAGTATAAAATAATGGAGATGGAAATCAAAATCTCGCAACACAAGATAGGCAAGAACGCAGGAGAAGGGAATCTGCACTGAAAAGACCAATGGAGCAAAATTCAGTTGGGAATGAACAAGTTTTAAGAGAATTAGCAGAAATGAGGGGAATGTTAAATGATAGAAGAGAAGGAGGCATAAGATAACTTGATGAGGCGATTGAAGAAGCTGAAAAAACTCCATTCACTCAAGTAGTACAATTAGGAGGAATACCCCAAAAATTCTACTTGACAGCATTAACTAGTATTTTTATTGGATCTACATGTGCCATTCAACACATCAAAGCTTATGTGAGATGTATGCTACATTGGGAAAATCATGATGTTGTTTTGTGCGAATATTTCGCGTCAAGCTTAACTGGCGAAGCACTAAAATGGTTTGAGGGTTTACCCAAGAATACTATAACTTCTTTCACTCATCTACAAACCACATTTTTAGGGGCATACATAAGTAACAATTCTGCGCGTCCAGGAATTGAAGATGTGTTCTGGTTAAAATAAAGGGTTTGCGAGAGTCTGAAGCACTTAACATTAAGGTGGAAAACAATGTGTAGTGAAATGGATGGTAGAGTGGATGAGAGATACCTCATCTTATCTTTCATTAATGCTATGTTTGCAACCAATCTGCTATATGTTCAAGTTTTCAAAGCCAAAAATACCATCACAATGACTGAGCTGCGAGAACTACAAGCAGAATACATTTCTTTGGAGGAGAAACAAAATGAGATGGAATCATATCCATTCGCAAACACCAGCTCAATAGAGGAAAATGGAAGTTTACTTCCTAAAATGATTAATAATGTGGCGAGCACCTCGCAGTCACAACAAGAGAAAGTGGTGATTGATAACCAGCAGAAGTTAGTAGCCATGGGAAGTCGAGATCAAGAGGAGTATGAAAGGGAAATGAATTATTACAATCGCGGTGGAAATAATAAAATTCAAAGACTTGATCAGCCGCAAGAGACTTATGGTGGTCAGAGGATAAATAATTTTAGAGGGCAAGGGAGTCAGAAGATAATATGGGAAGAAATTAAGATGCCACCTCTAAATGCTAGTATAGAAAAAAATTTGGGAGGCTATAATTTTGATGGAAAATATACCATCACCCTGGAATATGGGAAAAGAACCACATCCAAATAATCGAAATCAAGAATTTTGTCCTTACCATCATTTTCATGGTCACTCAATAAACGATTGCAGGAATGTAAAAAGAATAATTTTGAGGATGATTGATCAGGGAAAATTAAATCATTTTCTAATAGTACATCCGCAATCTCAACAGTTACCATCGGCACCAGATATTCACAAAGTGAATACTGTAAAGAAGCAGAAACATTTGTGATAGAGGTTGGAGCCAAGGCGACCAGGAGGAAGATAAGGGCGTCACCCTCCATTAGGGAGCTGATAAGTGTCTAAAGACGGCAATGTCATGGGGCTTTGTGATCGCAAGAACATTTAGGCCTGTCATATTATCGCGTGACAAATATTATACAGAGGCAGCAAGCCATGAGAAAAAGTTAAGATGAGATCAATGGGTTTTTACATGAAAGTGTAAAGACGTCCTGCGATTTCATCACAAGACGTCAATGTTATAAGGCTTTGATCTCGCAAGAGAGCTTAGACTTGTCATATTGTCGCAGATGAATAACAGAGGCAAGTATGGGAATGAATAGAATTATAAGATTATTATTCATCTTTATATAAAGACTTACGCAGATGGATAAAAATTAATAATCATGTTGATTAACCATATTGAAAAAAAGAATTGTTTATTAACTATATTGCAAAAAAGAATTGTTATACAGATAGAAGCAAAAGAAATTTATACATCAAGGAACCTTGCAGTAATATCACAAGAAGAAGGAGATAACTGTACAAATATTACAAGGAGATTAAAAAGAGGAAACAAAACTAGTTAGATCCATCATCATCCTCGCCAGATTTTTCTTCTTCTTTGTATTCACCGTCATCTTTGCTGTATTCTTCATCTCTGCCAGATTCTTCATCTTCACTGTCAGAGATAACAAGATTTGGAGTATTTTTTGAACTTTTTCCGCGAGGAAAGGATACAAAGAGTGAGGAATGTTGTGATCATTGCAGACCTTCTTGGCAGAATCATTGCGAACACCAACAAGGAGATTACTAAAATTGGTAGCAGAAATCTTTAATTGGGTCTTCAATTTTGAATATTTCTCATTGCGAGCAACAAGAGTCTTTGCGAGTTGATTCTTATCAGCTTCAAGTTCTCCAATTCTTTCAGAGTATCTCTTCTCAGCTCCTGCGAGTATATAATAACAAGTTGGAAATTTTGCAAAAAACTATAAAAAACAAGAAATTAAAAAGGAAGAACAATTAACAACCTTCTCTTTCAGAAATCATGTCTTTAACTAAGGTCACTTGTTCAACATGAAGACTAATATCTGCACCTAAGTTAGCTCTGGCATTGTCAAGAATCTTTGCAGTCCAGGAAAATTCGTCATCATCATTAATAAGAAGACGAGAACGGATTTGGTTTTCTCTTTCAACAAGATCCTATCTCTCGCGGATAAGTTTATCTCTTTCAATTTGGACTTCAAGAAGGGTTTTATGAAAATCCGCTAAAGTTTGATCTCCTTGCCTAGATATGCGATATTTTTCATCTATAAGATCACTTTTTTGGGCTCTTAGAATCTTGATATCTTCTTTAGAATTAAGATATTGACGCTTGGATGTACTAGCTTCTCTCAAACTAGATCTGTGATCAATTGCTAAAAGATGAAATTTGGATCTAAGATCATCTATAGAAATGGATTTAATCTATTCATTTGAATAGTTTTCTAAGGATTCATTAAGGTGATTGAGAAGAAAAATAAGAAAAAATGCAAAGGAATACAAGGTTAAAGAAAAATAGAGAGATTTCTTACCATAAAGTTGATTGTTCGCAGCTTGGAGGCTTGCAACCTTATCTTGTAATAAAGAAATTTCAGTTTCCAACCGATTGATCTTTTCTTGAAGGTCAGCAGACCCAGATTCCAATTGCCCATGAAGACTAGCGGACTCAGATTCCAACTCCATATTCTTCTTGCGAAGAACATTATTCTTCTTGTGAAAAGATGCGCACCTCTTCCCCAATTCTGAGGCAACAACAAAGGAAGCTCTTCCATTCTGCGAGGGAACAATGTAAATTGAAACTTGGCAAGGAAATGAATACATAAATATGGTGAAGAAATGAAAACATACCACAATACCAAGAGAATTTAAGAGACTGAGAGGTATTGATCTTGAGATTCCTTGGAGAGAATCATTATCAACCAATATGGGAGCATCACAGATCTTGGAAAGATCCTGGGATACCCCATTAAGAGCTTCATTTCCATAATTATTTCCATAAAAAGGCATAATCATCAAGAGCTTAAAGATACAAAAATCAAGGGAAAATAATAAAAATAACTTGTTATGCAAAGAACTAAGGAGAACGTACTTCTTTATCTTCCTCAGGCCAATAGAACACCCATGGTTGGTATTTCATGATATTTGCAGGCAAAGCATGAGTGCAAAAAATATACGGACCCTCTAAAATTAGAGAAAAAATAAACCACTTGTCATCGCTAGAATGGCGAGGACCTTGATTGTTATTTGTATGCCAATCAATATCTAACATAAGAGCTTTATCAGCAGCAATCTTATCTTTCTTTTGCAAGCGGACACCCCCAGCAAGTGCGATCTCTTTTCATGGGGATTATTTCATAGTTGGTGAAGAAATTATCCACAGTATACATCGTGGGAATGATTGGAACATCCTTGAATTGAGGATTCTTCGCAGTACCAGGGTAGAGAGATCCTTTATTGGCACCTCGAGAAGCATATTCAAGTAGTAATCGAATAAAATCTTCACCCAATTGGTATACTGCTCGCGAGAATTTCTCGTGAGAAATTATTTCATAGATTAAGGGAAGATCCGGGTCATAGAGAGGAATGAGAAGACCAGCTTCAAGTTGACCTAACGATACTATAACTTTATCGCGAGAACATTGATGATCAGAAAATAATTTGATGGAAAGCTCGGATTTAGGGCTTTGATCTGGAATTGTAGACAAAGTAAAACCTTTGCTTTTGAGTTTTTCTCGCATCTCACCAAAAGCAGCCAAATTTTTAGCACCAGCAGTAACCATTTTTTAAGTATGGGAATGAAGAAAAAGGTTGAAAAATAAGAAAGAAATCACAGCGATAAAAGACGCGCAATTTACGGAAGAACAGTAAACTTGCAGAGAAGTTACGGAGAGAAAGAAGAAGAAAGTAAAAGGGGAAAGAAAAGAATGAAAGGAGTATTTATAGAAGAAGAGATTTCTCGAAGAAGATGAATGCAATAAATGCAAATAAAAGACATGAGCGGTCAGATCGCAATGATTAGAGAGGACGTGTCAAAAATTTATTAGATGATAGAATACGTGAAAACAGCTGGCGAAGGATACATAAACGTGTCAGAACAGAGAAATCTGAAAAGATAAGTAGTTGTGGCATTCTAAAAGTTCTCATGATCTTCTCTTCTTCGCATAAAAGACATGAGAAGAGGCAAGATGTAGGACCAGAATATCGCTACAACACTTCTCTGCGAGATTAACAACACTTCCAAGCGAGCATCACCGCAAGCTTTTCAACAACACTTTGCGAATGTCACAAAATAGTTAAATGAAAGACGTAATAGTTGATGATTGAAGAGACACATGAAGAGCATGACTAATCCGCGATGACTACAATGCTTGCGAGATTTAACGTTATAGCTGTTGTGAGAAGATCTCAGAATAAACCCGAAAAGAAAGGACAGCTTAGCTGTCACCCATTATGCAATTCCCTATATAAAGGATTCCAATAGATTCAGAGAGGGATGATGTATTTTTTGAGAGTTGAGAGAGTCTCGAGGAGAGAGAAAACTCCAAGAGAAAGGTTGTATCCTTGAGTTCTTACATTCCTTGTAACATTTCTCAAAATTAAAGTGTAAAGTGTCGTTTTAATCTTCAAATTTGAGTTGATTATCATAAATTCTTAACACGGGTGTAGTGTAGGATTTCCTGCAACTACAAGAATATGAAGCTGTGATACATGCCCTAAACTTCGCAATAGAAATGAAATTAGAAAATGCTAGAATTATCAGTGACTCGCTTCTGGTTATTCGCCAAATAAAAGAAGAATACACAACAAATGAACTATCTTTGAATAAATATAAGAAACTTGTCGAAGAATTGTCAGCGAAAATCCCAAAAATAAGATGGAGGCATGTAATACCCATGTTCTTTTTATAAAATATTAGGGTGCGAACCCAATCCTTTTCTATTGGAAGATCAGAACTAACATAATGTGGAGCATTAAATCTAGTGGTTGTGTTTTGGTTGAGAAACACTTGGATTTTTGCGTGAGAAATTTTAATTCTCTTTGCGTGAGCCTGCCCGTAGCATGTACGAATGCTAATAGAGGTATTTATTCTCGAATTTATGACAAAATGACACATGCAAAGGGGTATGTGTCTTGCTTATGTTGAAAGAAGGGTATTTTGGTCTTTTACTTACTTTGATAAGTTTTAATTACTGAATTTTGGTTGAACTAAGAAGGGGGAATTTTATTTTCACTTCTGATTTCTCTTTCTCCTACATAAAACACAAAAAAAAATATTCTATCACAAAACTTGGAATTTCAAGCTTGTTTTATATCAATTGCTCATTTGATTCAAGTAGGAAGCTTTGGATTTGTTTGCTACACAAAAGATAAGGGTAAAACTCTTCTTTAAAACTGATTTGAATTTAATTTCATTAATTTGAATAATCCATGGGTACTCTCAATTTATTGGAGTTGATCTTTACTTTCTCTTGAAATTCAATTTAGAAGCAATTTCTGGGATTTCTGGAAACAATTTTCTGTCTTGTTTTAGGACATATTTCTCACCCAGTTAGTTTGACTCTTATTTTTGGTTGTAATTTTTATATGAAAGATTATCTTTTAATCTTTAAAACTAGCTAAGAATCAACTGATTCCGATAAGTAATGAAGTCTGGGTGAATTTTTGATTAACATGCTTCCAAAACTGTAATTTCTGAAGAACTTGGTCACTGTCTTGTGTATTTGAGACTTTTAAGATCAGATTAATACCTGATTTCTTCTGGTTATTATTTTTTTTTAAAATTAAAATATTTCATCTTTTCAACAAGACCAAGTTTGCTAAATTCCATTATGTAATGATTTTTGCACGAATTTTTGATTAACAGACTACCAAAACTTATTTTTCTGAAGAACTGCACATCTGTCCTTTTTGGTTGAGACGTTTAAACATATCTATAAACTTATTTACCTTTGTTTATCATTTTTATGTCAAAGTGAGGTTTATTATCTTTCTAATGGTACCGAAATCTCTGAATTCCGTAGTGAAATGAATTTTACCCGAATTATTGATTTCAGACTATAAAAACTGGATTTTCTGTAGGACAGCATCTCTGTCCTGTTTTGTAGAGAGATTTAAACATGCTTATGTACCTCATTAACCTTGTTTATCATTTTTATGTTAAATTTGGGTTTCTTATATTTCTAAAGGTACCAAAACTTCTGAATTTATTTGTCTAATGATTTTTATACGAATTTTGTTTATGTACACTGTCGAAACTGCAATTTCTGAAAACGTAAGTTTTGTGCACATTTCTGAGGTACTTTCAAACAGATTTAAAACTCATTGATTTTTACCTAACATTTTTACATGAAATCTTATCTTTTAATATTTAAAATGAGATAAGAACCAATGTATTTGGTTGAGCAATGAATTTTGTGTGAATTTTTAAGTTTGGACTCTCAAAACTGTAGGTTTTCTGAAGCTATATGCACTGACAGGTTTTACTGAGGTGAATTAGACCAGTTAAGGAATTTATTGTTTTTGGCCATATTTTTTATATAATACCTTATTCTCTCTTCTTTAAAATGAGATAAGAATCACTCATTTTGGTTGTGTAATGAAGTCTACACAATTTCTTTTAACACAAACTATACAATATGAATTTCAGAAATGTTCTGCTGTTGTTATATGCCTACATCTCTTGTTATCTAAACTATTTGATTTTCTTCGCTTTGTTAATGATTTTTGTGTGAAAGGAGGTATTCTCCGGTTTCTAAAATGGTAATATTTATCGCATTTTGTTTTGAAACGAAGCCATGGTAATATCTTTGAGGAAACCCACGTGGGGCTCCCTTGGGCGAGCGGATTGATTGAATTTATTGTTGGGATACGAGATATCCTTGGGGACGGTTTTGTTTCCTAAACCCACGTGGGGCTCCTTTGGGCTAGCGGATTGATTGAATTTAATTATTGTTTATGGATGTGGTATTTCCATATGTAGGCTCCCTTGGGCGAGCGGATTGATTGAATTTAATTATTGTTTATGGATGTGGTGTTTCCATATGTAGGCTCCCTTGGGCGAGCGGATTGATTGAATTTAATTATTGTTTATGGATGTGGTGTTTCCATATGGGGTTCCCTTGGGCGATCGGATTGATTGAATTTAATTATTGTTTATGGATGTGGTGTTTCCATATGGGGCTCCCTTGGGCGAGCGGATTGATTGAATTTAATTATGTTTTATGGATGTGGTGTTTCCATGTGTTGATTAATTTGGTTCTCTTTTCTTCATTTGATATGGGCTCCCAAAGGAGTAGCAATATTTTTAAATGGGTCGAACAAGTGTCTTGGGTAAGTTTAACCTTAATGATTCGATCATCTTAAAATTGTTGATTGTGTATTTGGTGCATTGTCTGATGAACTACAGTCGTGCTTGATCCTTTTGGGTACGTAGGCAGCCGCTTAGCGGTCCAGCACGTATATTCAAAAAAATAGGTTAAATCAACGGTTAGATCTTCCAAAATGAATTTCTAAGTTTTCCGTTACGATGAAATAGTAACATGAACATAAACTAAATAAGCCTGAATAAATTATTTAATGAGCTTGGGCTTAGTAGCCGGGCCTCGGCTATGGTTTCCAAGTGGCACTTCGGGTTTTCGGGCATGGGATCCGGGCAGGATCCGAGTTTTGAAAACCGGGGCGTTACAGTTTGGTATCAGAGCAGCGATTAGATCCTTCGAGAACTAGTTGTTGCACAAACAGTTAATAAATGTAAACTGTGTTCGATAAAATTAATTGTGTTTTTCATTATCCGAGATCTGCGGGAGAAATGTATGGAGTTATTTGGAGGTAACTTTCATTAGTCTCTTTCTTTGTTTTGAATTTCGGGACGAAATTCTTTTTAAGTGGGTAATGATGTAATACCCACGTTCTTTTTATAAAATATTAGGGTGCGAACCCAATCCTTTTCTATTGGAAGATCAGAACTAACGTAATGTGGAGCATTAAATCTAGTGGTTGTGTTTTGGTTGAGAAATACTTGGATTTTTGCGTGAGAAATTTTAATTCTCTTTGCGTGAGCCTGCCCGTAGCATGTACGAATGCTAATAGAGGTATTTATTCTCGAATTTATGACAAAATGACACATGCAAAGGGGTATGTGTCTTGCTTATGTTGAAAGAAGGGTATTTTGGTCTTTTACTTACTTTGATAAGTTTTAATTACTGAATTTTGGTTGAACTAAGAAGGGGGAATTTTATTTTCACTTCTGATTTCTCTTTCTCCTACATAAAACACAAAAAAAAATATTCTATCACAAAACTTGGAATTTCAAGCTTGTTTTATATCAATTGCTCATTTGATTCAAGTAGGAAGCTTTGGATTTGTTTGCTACACAAAAGATAAGGGTAAAACTCTTCTTTAAAACTGATTTGAATTTAATTTCATTAATATATGAATGATAATCGATGTTGTGAGCATAATTATGAAGGTTGGGCTGCGGTCCATAGAATGTGATTCTTAAAGATTATTTATGAAGGGATACGAGATATCCTTGGAAACGGTTTTTTTTTCCTAAACCCACGTGGGGCTCCCTTGGGCGAGCGGATTGATTGAATTTATTGTTGGGATACGAGATATCCTTGGGGACGGTTTTGTTTCCTAAACCCACGTGGGGCTCCCTTGGGCGAGCGGATTGATTGAATTTAATTATTGTTTATGGATGTGGTATTTCCATATGTAGGCTCCCTTGGGCGAGCGGATTGATTGAATTTAATTATTGTTTATGGATGTGGTGTTTCCATATGTGGGCTCCCTTGGGCGAGCAGATTGATTGAATTTAATTATTGTTTATGGATGTGGTGTTTCCATATGTAGGCTCCCTTGGGCGAGCGGATTGATTGAATTTAATTATTGTTTATGGATGTGGTGTTTCCATATGGGGTTCCCTTGGGCGATCAGATTGATTGAATTTAATTATTGTTTATGGATGTGGTGTTTCCATATGGGTCTCCCTTGGGCGAGCGGATTGATTGAATTTAATTATGGTTTATGGATGTGGTGTTTCCATGTGTTGATTAATTTGGTTCTCTTTTCTTCATTTGATATGGGCTCCCAAAGGAGTAGCAATATTTTTAAATGGGTCGAACAAGTGTCTTGGGTAAGTTTAACCTTAATGATTCGATCATATTAAAATTGTTTATTGTGTATTTGGTGCATTGTCTGATGAACTACGGTCGTGCTTGATCCTTTTGGGTACGTAGGCAGCCGCTTAGCGGTCCAGCACGTAGAGTCAAAAAAAAAAATTAGGTTAAATCAACGGTTAGATCTTCCAAAATGAATTTCTAAGTTTTCTGCTGCGACATAAATAGTAACATGAACATAAACTAAATAAGCCTGAATAAATTATTTAATGAGCTTGGGCTTAGTAGCCGGGCCTCGGCTATGGTTTCCAAGTGGCACTTCGGGTTTTCGGGCATGGGATCCGGGCAGGATCCGAGTTTTGAAAACCGGGGCGTTACAAGGCATATATCAAGGAAGGATAATAGACTCGCAGATGCTTATGCTTTCATTTCAAGTATGATGACTGATCCAACTGCGTGATGCATAAAAATCCAGACACTTATATCACCATCAATCAATAAATAATAGGAAGAAGAGGTAGATGTAATGATAATAGAAGATGATGAAGAAGAACCAAGAAACAATATCGCTGATTGGAAAACAGATTTTCATGCATATTTAGCAAGAGGGGAAACACCAAGAAACAGATTGGAGGCACACAAATTAAAGAGTCGTGCAACAAATTATGAACTAAGAGATGGGGTATTGTATCGAAAATCATTTAATGGACCATCACTTAGATGTTTGACACGAGAAGAAGGAGAAAAAGTGTTAAAAATATTACACAGTGGAGACGCTGGAAGTCATAGTGGGGGAAGATCTTTGGCATACAGAACAAAAATGCAAGGTTATTATTGGCCATATATTCATGAAGATGCGAAGCAAATATCAAGACGTTGCGAAGATTGTCAGCGGCATGGAAAGAAATACATGCACCTGGGGCACCATTTTCATCTTCAACAAGTGTATGGCCTTTTGGAAAGTGGGGCTTAGATATTGTGGGGCCATTTGTACCAGGATCTGGACAAAAAATATACCTAATTATCGCAACAGACTATTTCACAAAGTGGGAAGAAGTAAAGGCAGTACAACACATTCGCGATAAAGTCATCTTTACATTCATATTTGAAAATAATATTTGCAGATTTGGAATTCCAGCAAAGTTAGTATCTGACAATGGGAAACAATTTGAAGGGCATAATATAAAAATGTTAATCAATGCATTCAAGATAAAATTTGGAAAATCCACCCCTTTATATCCACAGGCCAATAGACAAGATGAAGCAACAAATAAAACAATCACAGACATATTGAAGAAAACGTTAGAAGGACATCATAAAGCATGGTGCGAGTAGGTACATAATGCAGTCCGGGCTTACAACACAACTAGGCGAGAAGCTACAGGAATGTCACCTTTTTTTTTGACATATGGAGTTGAGGCAGTGTTACCAATAAAAGTTGTTATTCCCACAAAAAAGAGAGAGGCTTGGGAGAAGAATCTTAGTGCTGGCATGATGCTAAACAAACTTTATGATCTAGAAGAGAAGAGAGAAAGAGCTTTACAACATATGGAGAATTATCAACGAAGATTAGCCCGAGAATACAATAAGCGTGTCAAGGTACGTGAATTTAAACCAGGTGATTTAGTTCTTCGTGAGACGCCAATTTACCAGCGAGAAGGTGGTGGGAAACTAGCGAAAAAATGGGATGGCCCCTACATTATAAAAGAGATAATTAGAACGGGGGAATCCAAATTGATGGATCCAGAGGGTAGAGATGTTGGTCAAAGGCTTGATAGACCATGGAATAGATTATATTTAAAGAGATATTACCCATGAAGGACTTTGAGAAATCTTAGATAATGAAGTAATGTATGATGCAACAAAATGAATATGAACAATAAATTTGATGGAAAAGATGCTGCGAGATTATTCAAGATCAAAACAAAACGAGAATATGCGAAAATTTCGCAAGAGAAAATCAGAAATTAATGACATATTAGAATGGGATGAAACTTTATGACGTACACCCTAGTTCGCGGATAAAATTTCGTAAGAGGCAAATGTAATACCTAAAGTGCATCATACAAGGGGGTATCTATTGCATGGATCAGGGATAAGGTCATACCGCTGTTGGAACCTGAGTCATGGAGATTTGGGGTCAATGAAATCCCATCCAGGAGAGGCACCTTGGATTCTCAACTTGAGCATATCACTCAAGTTGGGCGACTAAGGTAATAAGGACTCTTCTAAGGAGTGCAGAGTATGATTAAGGCGCCGAGGTACACGGTTGAGCCAAGAGTGCCCGGGGCGTATGAAACTACCCTGGCCATTCTTGGAAAGTCTTGACTATGATGCACTGGGCCCGAAGAAAACCCCACTTAGGGTGCAGTCTCGTAACCATAAGCTATATAGGAAAAAGGGATAAGAGGCTGCGAAAACAATTGGTTGTTGTCAAGACCGGATGGGAGGAGCTAGTCTTGTATGGCAGAAGTACGTCTCCTTGAAGGGGCAACCAGGGGGAAGATAAGGGAGGCACCCTCCATTAGGGAGCTGATAAGTGTCCTAAGACGCAAATGTCATGAGGCTTTTTACTCACGGGAGTATCAAGGCTTGTCATATTTTTGCGACAATCTTGAAGAGACAATAATACAAAACAGAAGATAAGGCGAGATCAATGGGTCATTACATGCAAGTGTAAAGACGTCCTGCGATTTCTTTGCAAGACGATAATGTTATGGGGCTTTAATTTCACAAGAGAATTTAGGAATGTCATATATTCGCAGCAAAAAAAAAAGGTTAAGAAAAGATCAATGGGTTTCTGCATGAAAATGCAGAGACGTCCTGCGATTTTGTCGCAATGACAAAAGATGGATAAATAAGACCTTTAACTAGGAAGGCAAAATAAGACCACATAACAGAACAAAAAATTTATAAATACTAACTATTCTTCATGCAGATCATTCATCGCAAGAAAGATAATAAGAGGAAAGTATGGGAATTAATAAACAAGAGGCATTATATTTCTCGCCGCAAAGTATTTAAAGAGGAGATTTCAAAGTTGATTGAGGTGTATTATTCACAAAAAGTAAAGAGCATGAAACAACTCAAGAAGACAGAATTAGATAAGAAACTCAATCCTCAATGTTGACTTCTCCAGAAGGAGTTGAAGGGTGTTATTCGTTATTTTTATCACTCTCAACAATATTTTCTTCAAGGACTTGATTAATTCTAGCTTCATATCCACCTTGATGTTCGCCAGTGATAGTTTCTTTAAGAGGGATTTATTTTTCATTTTCGTCTTGCTCATCACCAGCAGATGCTTCTTTAGTAGGGTGTTCTTCTACTTCATATTCTTCTTGAGAAATAGTTTCCATGTCACTTTCATAATCAAAATCAACATCAGCAGCACGAGGAACTTCATCATCATCTACTTCTAAATGTGTAATTGATACAGGAGGAAGAGAATTGGACAACACAATTTCATTCACAAGAACTTCATCTTTAAGGTGGACTTGGCGAAGGAACGATCTTTGGTGATTCCTATCTTGGATATCCTTGAAATAGGCAAGATAATCAAGTCTCCTTTCTGCTCAATCGCGAGAAAGAGCAAGGTGAGCAGCGAGAAGTGCATTTTCCTTGCAAATGTTAGAATACTTCAAATCCAAATCAGAAAAGGAAGAACGAAGATTTCTTTCAGATTCTGCGAAGTGAAAGAATACAAAAAATTTATTAAAATAAAGAATTAGCAAGCAGCATGTTATAAACAGATTTGGCAAAGAAAGAATGGCCGAGGCAGTCAAAATGACTACTTTCCTTTTGCGAAATTATGTTTTGAATTAGTGTCAAGCAAGTACTCTCCGAATGATTCATTGCATCATCAAATTTATCTCCAACCAAACCCTTCAGGCGAGACTTTAATTTCTTTTCTTTAGAGATGAGAAAAGTGTTCTGCTTCGCAAGTGAAGAGTAAGATTCTTCTAATTTGGAATATTGTTCTTTGAGTTCACTTGCCTTTATACTTAAAGCTATCCTACCTTGGATGAGTGTATTTTTCTCTGCAATAGATGATTCGGTTACCTCCTTAAGTTCATTTTTCAGTGAACAAATAGATTGTTCTTGGTTATTGTAGTACCATAATATCGCTACAACGCTATTCCCGCGATATTAACAACATTCCCGCGAGAAGCTCAGACGTTTCTACAAGTATTAACGACACTTTGACGAGATTGTCGCAAGATTATTCAACAACATTTGGCGAGTGTCACAAAAGAGTAATGTAACGATTAACGATTAAAAATATATGAAGAATAAGTCTTCTTCACGATGGTTATAAAATTGGCAATGGTGAAGACTAAAGTTATGGCGATGAGACCGCAAAGAAGATCCGAATAAGGAGGAAATATTAGCTGTCTTCCACTATGTAAATCCCTATATAAAGGGGACGATAGATCCAGAAAAGGATGATGCATTTTTTGAGAGCTGAGAGAACTTTGAGGAGAGAGAAACTCCATAAAGAAAGTTGTAATTCTGAGTTTTAAATATCTCTTATAAATCTCCCTGAAAGTGAATTAGTAAAAGTGTTGTTGTTCTTCCACAATTATGACTTAATTTTCATAGATTCTTGACAAGGGTGTAGTGTAGGAAATCCTGCAACTACATTTTGGCGCCCGAAACAGGGATTGAATTAACGAAAATAGAAGAAAAGGCGAAGAAGAAGATAAAATTTGTTCAAAGATTAGGGAAATCATAAAGTAGATTGGTGAGAAAGTTGAAGGAAAAATGATCAGAATCAAAAAGGGGTGGTAGAAAATTGAAAGGTGATGTAATAACAAAAGAAATGATTAATAGATTTCATGAAAATATCAAGGGAAGGATACATAAACGGGATTTTGAAGGAAGGAAGATTATGACAGTGGAGAAGATATCATCATTGAAAGATTGGGAAAAACAAGAAATCGCGTTTACAGCAGCATAAATACCAGAAGGAGATTCAAGTCATACATCTCCATTGGTGGTCACAGTAACCACTATACCAATGAGAGAAGAGAAATCGATGAAATTTGAAGAAGAATGGGCTATGAATAGAACTTTAGTAGACACAGGAAGTTCTGTAGACATGATATTTTATCATACCTTCAAGAAGATGGGATATAAGGATGAAGAAATGTCTCATTCAACGTATTATGTTCCTGGCTTTGGAAAATCTATAACAAAACCTAAAGGCGAGATAATGGTACGAATTCCGCTAGGAGAAATCAAAACAAAAATATCATTATGTGTGGTATATGTGGAATCGCCATACAATATGATATTGGGAAGACCATGGATACACGCAATCAAGGCTGTGGCATCAACATTACATCAATGTGTTAAATTTCCTATGCCTGGTGGAATTGGAGAGATTAGAGGAGATGTGAATTTCGCGAGATTGTGCTACCAAATTGAAGTAAGAAATTGTGAAGAACGTCCAAAGCTGCGAAAAGCTCGCATAAAATTGAACAGAGAAGCAAAGAAAGAAGAGGAATTTAAAATTTACATGATAAGGTCAAAAGAAGGAAAAGGGATACCAAGTGAAGTTTCGCGAGAAGGATATGAGTTCGCGAGAGTCGTGAAAACGCCAACACCAATGGGAGAACCTGAATCCAGCTACACTGCTGCTGAACCAACAAAAGAGATAAATATTGGAAGTAAAGAAGAACCTAAAATGTTGAAAGTTGGGACTAGAATGGAGGCAGATGAGGAAGAAAGAACTATAAATCTTTTGCGAGAGTATATATCTTCGCGTGGAACATGGATGAGATGCCAGGGATAGACCCGTCAATAGCATGTCATAAATTAGAAATCAACAAAAACATAAGACCATTTAAGCAAAGAATAAGGAAGATCGCAACAACATATCATTCTCAAATAGAAGAAGAATTACAGAAGATGCTCGACGCAGGAATTATAAGACAAGCAAAATATCCAGAATGGATTGCAAACATGGTGGTGGTCCCAAAGAAGAACAAAGGGATAAGAATTTGCATAGATTTTATGGATCTAAACAAGGCATGTCCAAAAGATAGTTTTCCATTGCCAGATATTCCACAAATGGTTGAATCAGCAGCAGGAAACGCAAGAATATCATCATTGGATGGATATAAAGGATATAATCAAATCCCTCTCGCTGAAGAAGATCAAGAACATACTGCATTTTTTGCTCCAAGAGGATTATATTGTTATACAAAGATTCCATTTGGATTACGAAATGCTGGTGCAACATATCAAAGAATGGTGGAAAAGGTGTTTGCAAAGCGGATCCACAAGACATTAGAAGTGTATGTAGATGATATGCTGATCAAAAGCAAAGAATCTGAGAATCATGTGCAAGATTTGAGAGAGATTTTCGATCAAATGCGACAATTCAATATTAAGGTGAATCCTGATAAGTGTACCTTTGGAGTAACTTCAGGGAAGTTTTTGGGGTATATTGTGTCAAAATAAGGAATACAAGTTGATCCAGAAAAGGTACAAGCAATTCGCGATATGCCAACTCCTGCGACGGTAAAAGATGTGCAAAAACTAAATGGACTCTTAGCCTCGCTAGGAAGGTTCATTTCGCGATCTTCAGACAAGTGTAAACATTTTTTCGATATACTTAGGAAGGGAACAAAATTCAGGTGGACAGATGAATGCGAGAAAGCTTTTCGGGTTATTTGGTTTTTGGTACTCAGTTTTTGACCTAAACCTGGGTTTGGTCTAACATTTGTCCGGCCTTTGCGTTTGGTCTAAAGACCAACGTTGACCCACATTGACCAGGTTAAGTCATGACGTGTTTAAACATTTGGTTAATTAATTCATAATTACGAAAATATATTTATCTTTAGTAACAATGACTGACCCTGTTCTCAACCCATCAAACACATGGACGATCCACATTAGATCTTAAAACATGTAACAGATAAGTGGCTAAGATATCGTAAGTTCTTTTTTTTCTTTTTCATTTTTTCATCTCTAGTCACGAACAGAAACACCATCTATTCTCAACCTTCGTAACATTCATACATACAGATGACCTTTCATTTTCTTTCTCCTTTAAATCCAATATCGATCCTCACCTACTCTTTCTCATATGTGATTAAAGAATTCCAATTCCAATTCATATTAAAATTAATTTTCTATCCTAAAGTTTTCAGATTGTAATTAAATTTCACATTTAGTTCAATCTGTGATTAAACTCGATCCCTTATCAGAATTCATTTCTTCAATTTGTTTTTTCAAACCCTATATCGTGACCCTTAAACCCATTAATCGTCTTCCGTCAAGATTTGATTTCATCTTGATTTTGAGCTTTGATTTCTGATATTTTGTTCGATGAAGATCTAAAAAGAAGCTTCTTTTTCGTGTTTCATTAGTGGGTTTGAAGGAATGTTAAGATTTTTACTGTGTTCAATTTTGGTTTGGGAGGCGTAAATGTTGAGGTTGGGGATGGAAACAGAGATGTCTAGTTGAAGTTTTAGAGTGCCATAAAATTGAAATAATGGGGTTTTTAAATTTTTTTTTTGTGTTCATGATGTTACCAGTTTAAGGCATTTGAAGATGGGTTTGTAATGGGTTATCGTTCTTCTCTGCAAATTCTGCATCTTTTGTAATTTTGGCAGAAGATTTATACATATTGAGCTTATTATCGATGATTGTCTTTCTTTTTCTGTTATAATTTTGGCTTTAAGATTTTTGTTTATAAGATAATTGAGTTTGTTTATATATGAAGTGAGGTTGAGTCACTTGAGTGACAACAATTGAAATTGAAACTGTGATTTTTCATTTGGGGAAGAATGAAGAACATGAAATTTAGGGTTCTTCTTCAATTTGATTTAGATCGTTAACGGTCACTTAACGACGTTCAGTAATTTATTTATTTTTATATATTTTAGCAATTAATAAACAGAAGTCATGACTTAACCAGGTCAATGATGGTCAACGTTGGTCTTTAGACCAAACGCAAAGGCCGGACAAATGTTAGACCAAACTCGGGTTGTGGTCAAAATTTAAGTACCAAAAACCAAATAACCCAAGATTTTCAAGGAATAAAAGAACATTTGGCGAGTATATCTATATTACAGAAAGCTGAACTGGGAGAAGAATTATTGATTTATCTCGCAACAACTCCATATGTGTTAAGTGTTGTGTTATTGCGAGTAGACGCAGGGGTAGAAAAACCAATTTATTATATCAACAAAACATTTAATTCAGCGGAGAGAAATTATTCAAAGATTGAGAAACTAATTCTAGCATTGGTACATGCAACCTTTAAGCTTCGAATTTACTTCCAAGCGCATAAGATCAAAGTATTAACGAGAGTGCCAATTGAATCGGTGATGAAAAATTCAAAAAGATCAGGCAGAATTGAGAGATGGAATGCACAAGTAGGGAATTTTAGTATTCAATATGAAATTCTATCTTCGCCAAAATCACAAGTTATCGCAGATTTCTTAGCTGAATTTCCTTTAGAAGATGACGAAGCTGTAGAAGAGATGATGGATATAGAAGAAGAACATGGAGACCCAAAAGATCTATTAATAGAACCTGACAGATGGGAAATATTAGTGGATGGATCGTCAAATGGAGAACGAAATGGGATTGGAGTTGTTTTCATTTCACTAGAAGGAGAAAAAAAAGCTTTTTCATTTAGATTGGAATTTGCATCCACTAATAATGAGACAGAATATGAAGCTGTAATCCATGCATTGAAGTTTGCGATAGAAATTAAGTTGGAAAATGCTAGAATCACCAGCGATTCACAATTGGTTATTCGCCAGATAAAGGGAGAGTATACTACAAATGAACCATCTTTGAAGAAGTACAAAAAACTTGTTGAAGAATTGTCTGCGAGAATTCCAAAAATAAAATGGAGACACATATCAATGAAAGATAATAGGCTCGCAGATGCTTTTTCTTTCATATCAAGTATGATGACGAACCCACTTGCGAGATGCATAAAAATTCAAACACTTTTGCAACCAGCGATAAACAAAGAAGAAGAAGAGGTAGATGTAATGATGGTAGAATCTGGCGAGGAAGAAATAGGGAATAATGCTACAGATTGGATAGCAGGTCTTCATGCTTATTTGGCGAGAGGAGAAATCCACAGAAATCGATTAGAAGCACATAAATTAAAAAGTAGATCAACCAATTATGAACTAAGAGATGGAGTATTATATCGCAGATCATTTAATGGACCATCACTAAGGTGTTTGACGAGAGAAGAAGGACAAAAGGTGTTAAAAATGTTGCATAGTGGTGACGCTGGTAATCACATCGGGGGTAGATCTTTGGCATATAAAACAAAGATGCAGGGTTATTATTGGCCATATATGCATGAGGATGCAAAACAACTTTCAAGGCGTTGTGAAGATTGTCAGTGATTTGGGAAGAATATACATGCACCAGGAGCACCATTATCATCTTCATCAAGCGTATGGCCTTTTGGAAAATGGGGATTGGATATTGTGGGACCATTTGTGCCTGGTTTTGGACAAAGAATATATTTAATCGTTGCTACAGATTATTTCACAAAATGGGGAGAAGTTAAGGCAGTACAGCACATCCGCGATAAAGACATTTTTACGTTCATATTTGAAAATATAATTTGTAGATTTGGGATCCCAGCACAGTTGATGTCTTATAATGGAAAGCAATTTGAGGGGAAGAATATCAAATTGCTTCTTAATGCGTTTAAGATAAAATATGGAAAGTCAACTCCTTTATATCCACAAGCAAATGGTCAAGCTGAGGCAACTAATAAGACAATCGCAGACATCTTGAAAAAGAAGTTAGAAGGTTATCACAAATCATGGTGTGAGCAAGTACATAATGCAATATGGGCATATAATACAACTAGACGAGAGGCAACTGGAATGTCACCTTTCTGTTTAACATATGGAGTTGAAGCTATCCTACCAACAGAGGTTGCTATCCCAACAACAAAAAGAGAAGCATGGGAGAAAAATCTAAGTGATGGCATGATTTTACATGAATTAGATGAACTAGAAGAAAAGAGAGAAAAAACTCTACAACATATAGAAAACTACCAGCGAAGATTAGCTCGCGAGTACAACAAACGAGTCAAGAAACGTCAATTCCAGCCTGGCGATCTAGTTTTGCGAGAAACACCAAAATATCAGCAAGAAAGTGGTGGAAAACTAGCGAGAAAATGGGATGGACCATACATCATTAAAGAGATAATTGGAAATGGAGCATACAAATTAATGGATCCAGAGGATAGATATGTTGGCCAAAGACTTGATAGACCATGAAACAGATTGTTTCTGAAAAGGTATTATCAGTAGCAGTTTTTGCGAGGTAAGAAATACAAATGTAAAATGAAACAATTAAAAAATTCTCCTTTCAATATCGAAATTTATGCGAGCATCATCGCAAGAATGGCGAATAAAATTTCGCAGAGATTAAAAGAATAGGACGAACCTTTATGGCGTGCACCCTAGTTCGCGAATAAAATTTCGTAAGAGGCAAATGTAATACCTAATAGAGCGTCATATGAGGAGGTATCTCTTGACATGAATCAACGACAAGGTTATACCGCTGATGGAACCTGAGTCATGCAGACGATGGGGTTAAAAAAAACCTATCCCGGAGAGGGATCTTGGATTTCCAACTATATATGGTTATACCTTGGTTGGACGACCGAGAATCTCTTCCAAGAAGTGCAGAGTATGACCAAGGCGCCGAGGTACATGGTTGAGCCAAGGGTGCCCGGAGCGTACGAAACTCTCTTGCCATCCTTGGTAAGTCTTGGCTACAATGCACTTGGCCTGAATAAACCCCCACTTAGGGTGCAGTCTTGTAACTATAAGCCATATAGGCATAAATGACAAGAGGCTGCGAACACAACTGGTTGTTGACAGATCCGGATGGGAGGATCTAGTCTTGTATGGCCGATGTGCCCTCCTTAAAGGGGAAACCAGGGGGAAGATAAGGGCGGAACCCTCCATTAGGGAGCTGATAAGTGTCATAAGACGGAAATGTCATGGGGCTTTATGATCGCAAGAACATTTAGCCCTGTCATATTGTCGCGTAACGTAAATAATGCAAAGGAAAAAAGCCACAAGAGCAATGTTAAGATGAGATCAATGGGTTTTTACATGAAATTGTAAAGATGTCCTGCGATTTCATCGCAAGACGGCAATGTCATAAGGGTAAATTCTTGCGAGAGAATATATGCTTATCATATTTCGCAAAGATTTTGAAAGAAACATGGATAAGACAAGATCAAAGGGTCTTTACATGCAAATGTTAAGAAATCCTGCGATTTTGTCGCAGACAGAAAAAGTTTGGCAAAATATGACCTTTAAATAGGAAGGCAAAATAAGACCAAAAGAATAATCTTACCAATTAACTATTTTGCTTTGAGATGGCAGGAAACATTCATTTATCGCAGAATTATATACAAGGAGACAAATTCTTAACATCGCGGATTCCCTTAGAATTTTTCAGAAAAGTGCAACAGTATTCCTCATATTGCAGATATATTCATATTTTCGCAAGAATGCAGCAACACAAATTGCTTAAAGAATATAATGAATATTCACCATTTCAAGCAAGATAATGAAGGGAAAGAAGGGGAATAGAGAAGTAATATTACATTATCTTACTTGAAAATATTCAAAGTAAGCTAAATCGAAATTTAAAATTCTAAAAGTTTCGAAGATTACATCACTCGCAAGATAGAAGAAGTAAAAGAAATCAAAGATAAAATTCAAGCCTCGCCAGACTTATTAGATTCATCAGCATCATCAGCATCCTTCTCACTGCGAGCTTCTTCTTCTCTGGATTCTTCATCAGCGGGTACTTCTTTAGGAGGACTTTTTTCTTCTTCTTCACCACCTTTTTGATTTTCTTGAGTGGTATCTTCCTCATCATTAGTAAATTCTAACTCTTCATCCATGGGAAGAGGAATTTCATCATCATCAACCTCTAGAGGAGGGACAGAAACAGGAGAAATAGAACTGGGAAGAAGAATATTATTCACGAGAACTTCAGCCCTAAGATGGACTTGGCGAAGAAGAGCTTTTTCACGATTCCTAATTTCTATATTCTTAAAGTATTCAAGATAATCAAGTCTTCTTTCTGCTTTGTTCTGAGAAATTAGAAGCAAGAGATTTATTTTCTTTGCGAACTTTATCCAATGTAGCGGCCAGATCAGCGATGGTAGAATGAAGATTCCTTTCGGATTCTGCGAGCAACAAAATAAAAGATCAGTTAGACAAGAATCTCACAAGGAACATAATATAAAATGAGAAGATCAACAAAAGAGGCAGTCAATTGACTACCTTCTTTTTGCGAGGTTATGTTTTGGATTAAAGCAAATAAACAGTTCTCCCACTGATTCATGGCATCATCGAATTTATCGCCAACCATACCCTTCAGACGAGATTTCATGTTTTCTTCTTTGTTGCGAAGATATGAATTTTCCTTTGCTAATGAAGAATAAGATTCCTTTAACTTAGAGTATTGGTCTTGAAGTTCGCTGGCTCTTAAACTAAGATTTAATCTACCCTTGATAAGCTTATCCTTTTCGGCGGCAGATGATTCAGTTAACTCCTTGAGCTCCTTCTTAAGAGAATGAAGAGATTGCTCTTAATTATTACATGTACTTTGAAGATTACTTATTTGCTGCGAGGAAATCGCCATCAAACTTGAAAATCTATGTTTTTCTTGGGATAGGGTTTTATTCTCATCTGATAAAGATTCCATCGCCAAATTAGCCTTAAAAAACAAATATGAGAGACGATCAAGCTCGCCACTTAGAAAATTCTGCCTTTGCAATAACTTATTGTTCTCATTAGTAAGATTATTTATGCGATCAATTGAATAAGTATACATATTGTCTAATCTAGTATGTTGATCTATCCAAGAATCCCTTTCAACGCGAACTTTTTCAGCAATAGATTCAGATTTGAGTCTTTCTATGAAATGAGCCCGATTTGAAACTAATATGTGAATCAAGAATTTAAGAAAAAATTCTAAGTACGGAAAAGTATGTATATGAAATAGAAAAGTAAAAAGAACAGAGGCAAGAAAAAATCACCTTTCAGCTCGTCATTTATTCTGCGAAGATTCTCGCAATCTAAAGAAGAGTTGCGGAGCATGTGATTCAAGGTATCACACTCAGCAGTTTTAGTTTGAAGAGCTTTCCTCAGAACTTCAATTTGGTTCTCTAAAGCCGCTCATGAATCATTACAATCAGAGCTAAGATACTTAAATAGAGTCTCGCAAACTTCCTGTTGAAGAGGGTCAGTGGAAGATTTTCTTGCATTGTCTAAAATATTAGACAAGACTTTAAAAGCAACATCAACGCCTGCGAGAGTTTCGCTTGATGAAGGAAAGGATTTAGAAGGTGAAAAAGTAGTGAGAATAAGTTGGTGATCATTTGTGATGGTTGAATTATCGGGAGGAGTATGTGGAAAAACAATAGTTGAAGGTCGTAAAGGACTATAAGGAACCTCAGTCACATCAGCTTTAGAAGCCTGATTTGTCAAAATATCAAAAGGGGTAGAGGTATGAACAACGATATTCTCGCGAATAGGAGAAGAAAGATTTGGTTGCGATGGTATGGGAGTGACGAGGCGTCGAATCCCACAAAAATAATATTTCTCTACTTTTTACACTAGCAAGTAGTATAGTGTAAGTAGGATCGTCCCAAGGGAGGTATGAAGTCTAAGTTGTTATGCAAATACTCTTAGCAAGAATGATTATGTTGTAAAAATCCTGAAAATTGCAATTTGTATTCAAATATGAGATGTAATTGATTAAAGGTTCATTCTAGACCACGGAATACAAACCAAATTGATATATAGCCAAGTTCTTTGCATTATCTCGTTACTAACAACCCTAGAATAATTAGTACGCTCAACTATTCCGTTACTATCTCCTAAGCTCACCGGATACGGAAGCGCTCGACTACCGGTTCCTACTTGCCAAGTTTCCTAGAGGTACGCTTACTAGGTGTGACTTAAACAAATGCTCTAAGTTCTATGAGATAAGGTTGCTCCTAGTGATGAACTCAAAAGCATGAATCACCTACTAGTGTTGATTTCTACATATGGATACTTAACAAAGTCCCATCATCCATACCCACATATTGCTACTTGTGTTTATCTTCTCTAGACAATTACGGGTCGAAGAAAATCTAAACTAGCAAATAGATTAAGAATTAATGATTCAATTTCAAACTTAAACCCTTAACAAATAATCTATAGACAATATTAGCATGGTAGAAATAAATCAATAACATAAATGAATGCAAGAGAACAAGTTATTTCATATCAAATATAGATTCATATTTCGAGCTTCGAAATCGCCCTTAACCAAAGAGAGTTTTAGTTACTCATAAATATGGAGTTCATTATCAAATCAATAAATAAAATAATGAAGATGAAAATAAACAAGGAAGCAAACCCTAATTCCATCTCTCTGCAAAACTCCAAGTAGAATAGAAAATACGTCATCTCTTTTATGGGGAGAAGGGTTTCCTTTTATATCACCCAAAACTAGGCTTTCTAAATCACAATCATATTTTAAAACTTCCCAGCCCTGTAACCCATACGCACAACTCCCATTCAGGCCTTAACCAAAGCCCATAAGTGAAGCACAATCAACATATCCAAGTTCATACGAGTCGTACCGGGTCAGCCGAGTCGACTCACTATGAAGGAAATTCAACAGAGTCCCACCTGTTTCTGGCTATTCTCCTGGCCAATTTTCAAGCCATTTATTTGTTTCCCTTCATACAATTCTTCTAACATTCATTCCCTAAAACATTCATCTATCTATTATGCTGCACAGTTCAACCACCAGAGAGACCATCTGCATCATTTCAGCACCAAGAGCACATTTGTTGGATTGATGAACCTGCTCAACCATAACCATTCTTGCGACGACATCTCAATGCAAGCATATACGCAGACTTCAGTAGAGACTCCAACTGCTCTGTAGCTACAACTTCATAACCACCAACATCTATGGCCATTGCAGCATCCCCTCCATAAGCTCACCTGCAATTCTCCACAGCTCACAGCCACCAGCTTATGCTCCTACAAGCACCCTGGTAGCAATCTCTGTAGCTTCATCACTTCCAACTTCAAGCACCACAACTCCACTGCCAGAACACAGCTAAGACTGCAGCTATTATTCACTGCAGCACTTTCAATTTCTCCTTGCATTGCCTTTATGCTACCTACAAATCAAGCCACAACAACATTACAGACCAAACACATGTCCTAACATTCATCTAAGGAGACCCTGCAACTTCACTCAGCTACACCAGCTATCTCAGTTTCAACCACTGAGCACAACCATGCACTTCTTTCCCAGTAGCACTTGCTTTTTCTGAGCACCTGCAATATTCCCAGTGCATGTAGCTTCACCTACAAAGCATCAAAACTTCCATGAATTCCATCCATCTGACTCTCCACATTCCTGTAGTTTATTGCCTCCATACCATTGCAAGCCAACACAACTCCACCTGCTAACTTAGCTTCCCAAACCTGCTAGCACAACATTTATGCAATTCTACCTGCAACTCTTGAACCATCTTCTCTTAGTACCACCACAACAGCAACTCCACATCTCCATCACCAACTTCACCTGCTCAGCCCATACCCTTACCATTGCATCCACATAACCAATTCATAGCCACCACCTGAATCACCAGTACCACCACAGCTCACCTACC
This sequence comes from Papaver bracteatum, assembly GCA_023529315.1. Taxonomy (NCBI): domain Eukaryota; kingdom Viridiplantae; phylum Streptophyta; class Magnoliopsida; order Ranunculales; family Papaveraceae; genus Papaver; species Papaver bracteatum. Next base: position 241,158 of record JAJJWX010002683.1, on the reverse strand, counting down.
ACTCCAGCTAGCACCACTCCATTCACTGCAAATCACCAACTCCCATTTCAAACACAGCTTCTGAACTGCAGCAACACAATCACTCAGTTCAGAGCAAACACCTCCCATAATATCAGATTTGAACTAAACCCTCAACTGAGTCTCCATCTCTTGATTTCTTTGGCACAAGTTCATAGGACAAACCCATCTCATCACAGATCCTCCTTCATCTAACTCTCCACCAATAGAAGCATCATACCCATCATTTCAGAGACAAACCATCTTTTAATTCAATTAAAGTGACAACCAATAACATCAACTCCAAATTATTCATAAACCCATCATTTCTCATCATACCACCAACTGATTCCAGTTCTTCTCCCTGTGTTTAACCTCCTCGATCTATAATCCAACATCAACTGACTCAGAAACCCTTTCAATCAAACCCTAACTTCTCTGATGCACAACAAATTACCATCTCTGTATCATCATCCCTTAATTCTCTGATTCACATCAAAACCCACTCTCTAAAACTCTAAATTTCTCTGAGAAATTATGTTGCCAACTTCATTCTAGATCAAACCCATCTCTCAGGTTCGAACTTCATGTTTCAATCTCCTCTATTCAGCTCTTTCTGCTTCATTTAAATCCAAGCACAAACCCATTCATTCATACAGGCGGTGGCAGCAACATCAATTACTGACAGTGAACTCCATCAGACCCTCAAACAAGACCAAACCCATCACAGCAACCGACCCATTCTCTGCTTGTAACAAAGAGACCTAAGTTTCCTCTTCTCTTTTGATTTCAGTTGGGAAGAAAGAGAGACATATCAATGATTGGGAACTGAATTTGATTTTTAGGTCTTGTGTAGGAATGGGTTTGGATATAGCCACCCAGGTGGAGAAGATAAGGGGTAGTAGCTCTTATATGGCTTGTCGGTTTCAGATAACCGACAACCTAATTTCTTTATCTACACAACTTTCACTTTTGAGGGACTGACGGTTCATTCTTCATCACCTCCTATTCGCATACCTTAGCCCGCTCCAAGTACATCTCGTATGTGAATTGACTTTTGTGCTCATTTTCGCTCCAAATGAACGCCTTCCATCAACCACATCCATCTTTTACTTCTCATATTCACTTATTCTCTTCAATGAGTGTAGGATCAGAATATTGTCACAACAATATTCCTGCGAAATAAGCAACAGTTCTGCGATACATCTCAAAGTGACGTAAGGAATGACATACCAGATGAAAACGACAGAAACATGAGAAAAGTGTGACATTTCTGCGACGAATTAATAAAACCTGCGAATGATTAAGGTGGTGCTAACTGCGATTTATCGCAAGAAGCCAGATCCGAAACTAAAGGGAATCTTAACTGTAAATGAGCTGTCATGAGCTGTAATCCACTATGTTAATTCCTATATAAAGGGAATGAATAGTTCCAGAGAGGGATGAATTTTTGAGTGCTAAGAAAGTTTTTAGGAGAGAGAAAATCTTATTAAGTGTTCTGTGTTCTTGGTTTCTGTAATTCTTTTAAGATCATATTAATAAAAAAGATCCTTAATCTTCAAATTGTGTCATAAATATTGATAAATTCTTGAATAGGGTGTAGTGTGGGAATTCCTACAACTACATTTTGGCGCCCAGAAACAGGGATGAATAGTTGAAAATCATAGCAAAAGTTAGGTAAAAGAAAGAAATTATTCAAGAGTTAGAAGAATATCAAGAAAATTGGTGGAAGAAAAGATGGTTGAAGTCAAAGATAATCAAAAGAAATTGGAGTGTGATGTAATAACAAAGATGATGATAGATAAGTTCCATGAAGATATTAGAGGAAGGATACACAAGCGAGATTTTGAAGGAAAGAAAATCATGACGGTAGATGAGGCATCACCGCTAAAAGATTGGGAAAAACAGAAGATCACATTCACGGCAGCAGAAATTCCAAAAGAGAATTTAAGTCATACATTTCCATTGGTGATCACAGTGTCTATTGTACCAACAAGAAAAGAGAAATCAATAAGATCTACAGAAGAGTGGGCAGTGAATATGACTCTGGTGGATGCAGGAAGTTCTGTGGATATAATGTTTTACCACACATTCAAGAAAATGGGATACAAAGATGAAGAAATGCTTAGTCCAACATATCATATTCATGGATTTGGAAAATCTCTAACAAAACCTAAAGGTGAAATTGTAGTGCGAATTCCGCTGGGGGAAATAGAGACGCAGATAACTTTGTGCGTGGTGGATGTGAAATCACCATATGATATGCTATTGGGAAGACCATGGATACATGCAATCAAGGCTGTATCATCAACTCTACATCAGTGCATAAAATTTCCTATTCCTAGCGGAATTGGCGAGATCAGAGGAGATGCAGATTATGCGGCGTTGTGTTTCCAAAATGAAGTAAAGAATTGTGAAAATCAAATTCAGTTGCGAAAACAGTGCAGAAAAATGAGGAGAGAAGAAAGGAAAGAAGAAGAATTCAAGATTTACATGATAAGATTAGAAGAAGGAAAAGGAATATTTGACGATGTATCGCAAGAAAGTGATGAACCAGCGGAGGTAATAAAAACACCAACACCAATGGGAGAACATGAATCCAGTTTTACAGCAATAGAACCAACAAAAGAAGTAAATATTGGAAGTGAAGAAGACCCAAAAATGCTGAAAATTGGAACTAAGATGTATGTGGAGGAAGAAGAACAAACTGTAAACCTTCTGCGAGAATACAGAGATATTTTTGCGTGGAATATGGATGATATGCCTGGAATATATCCATCTGTTGCGTGCCATAGATTGGAGATTAACAAAAATTTGAGACCATTCAAACAAAGAATAAGAAAGATTGCGACCACTTATCATGCCAAGATAGAAGAAGAATTGCAAAAGATGCTTGACGCAGGAATTATAAGGCAAGCAAAATATCCAGAATGGATCGCCAACATGGTAGTAGTTCCCAATAAAAATAAGGGGATAAGAATTTGCATTGATTTTACTGATCTAAATAAAGCATGTCCCAAAGATAGTTTTCCCTTGCCAGATATCCCGCAGCTAGTGGAATCTGCCGCAGGAAATGATCGAATATCTTCGTTAGATGGATACAAGGGCTATAATAAAATCCCACTTGCGGAAGAAGATCAATAACATACTGCATTCTTTGCTCCCAGAGGATTATATTGCTACACAAAGATGCCTTTTGGGTTACGAAATGCAGGAGCAACTTACCAAAGAATGGTGGAAAAGGTGTTCGCAAAATGGATACATAAAACTTTAGAGGTATATGTAGATGATATGTTGGTAAAAAGAAAAGAAGCTAAAAATCATGTGCAGGATTTAAGGGAAATTTTTGATCAGATGCGGCTTTTTAATATCAAAGTAAATCCTGAGAAATGTATTTCGGAGTATCATCTGGGAAGTTCTTGGGATATATTGTATCAAAAGAAGGAATACAAGTTGATCCTGAAAAGGTGCAAGCAGTTCGGGATATGCCGACTCCAGCAACAGTAAAAGATGTGCAAAAATTGAATGGACTTTTAGCCTCACTAGGAAGATTTATTTCACGATCATCAGATAAATGCAAAAATTTCTTCAACATACTAAAGAAGGGAACAAAGTTTAAATGGACAAATGAATGTGAGAAAGCTTTTCAAGGAATTAAGGAATATTTGATGAACATATCCATTTTACATAAGGCTGAACCAGGAGAAGAATTACAAATGTACCTTGCGACAACTCAACATGCTTTAAGCGCAGTACTTTTGCGAAATGACGCAGGAGTTGAAAAACCAATTTACTACATCAGCAAAACATTCAATGATGCGGAGAAAAACTATTCAAAGATTGAAAAGCTAATTTTGGCGTTAGTTTATGCAGCATCTAAACTTCGCATATATTTCCAAGCGCATAAAATCAAAGTACTAACAAAAGTACCAATTGAATCAGTAATGAAAAATTCAAAAAGATCAGGCAGAGTTGAAAGATGGAACGCACAAGTGGGGCATTTTGAGATCCAATATGCAATTTTATCCTCACCAAAATCTCAAATTGTCGCATATTTTCTCGCAGAATTTCCTTTGGAGGATGATGAAGTCAGAGAAGACATGATGGATATAGAAGAAGAATATGGGGATCCTAGAGATCTTTTAACAGAACCAAATAGGTGGGAGATATTGGTAGATGGGTCATCCAACGGAGAAGGAAATGGAGTGGGAGTCGTTTTTATTTCACCAGAAGGTGCAAAGATGGCATTTGCATTCCGACTAGAATTTGAATCTACTAATAATGAGACAGAGTATGAGGCTGTAGTACATGCTCTAAGATTTGCGATAGAGATGAAGGTGGAAAATGCAAGAATTACCAGTGATTCGCAATTGATTATTCGCCAAATTGAATGGGAATATGCAACTAATGATATATCTTTGAAAAAATATAAGAAACTTGTAGAAGAATTATCTGCGAAAATTCCAAAACTCAAATGGAGGCATATTTCAAGAAGAGATAATAGACTCGCAGATGCTTTTGCGTTTATATCAAGTATGATGGTAGATCCGACCGCGAGAAATATGAAAATACAAACACTCATAGCACCTTTAATTAATAAAGAAGAGGAAGAGGAGGCCGAGGCAATGATAGTAGAAAACAATGGCAAAGAATCAAGTAGAATTATCGCAGATTGGCATGCGGAAATTCACACATATCTAGCAAGGGGAGAGGTACCAAGAAACAGATTGGAAGCACATAAATTAAAAATTATAGCAACAAATTATGAATTAAGAGATGGGATATTGTATCGAAAATCTTTAAATGGGCCTTCCCTCAGATGTTTGACACAAGAAGAAGGAAAACAAATATTAAAAATGTTACATAGTGGGGATGCTGGTAATCACAGTGGCGGAAGATCTTTAGCATACATAACTAAAATGCAAGGTTATTATCGGCCATATATGCATGAAGATGCAAAGAATTTATCAAGAAGTTGCGAAGAATGTCGACGATTTGCAAAAAGAATACATGCACCTGGTGAAACATTAACATCCTCAAAAAATGTTTGGCCATTTGGAAAGTGGGGTTTAGATATTGTGGGACCATTTGTACCAGGAACATGGCAAAAGAGATATTTAATTGTCGCAACAGATTACTTCACAAAATGGGCAGAAGTTAAAGCAAGACAAAGATATTCGTGATAAGGACATTTTTACATTTATATTTAAAAACATCATTTGCAGATTCGGAATTCCTGCGCAGTTGGTGTCAGATAATGGAAAACAATTTGAAGGACAAAATATAGAGATGTTACTTAATGCATTCAAGATAAAATGCGGAAAATCGACTCCTTTATACCCACAAGCTAATGGTCAAGCTGAGGCAACTAACAAAACAATCGCAGATATCCTCAAGAAGAAGTTAGAAGGGCATCATAGAACATGGTGTCAACAAGTCCATAATGCAGTTTGGGATTCTAATACAACACGAAGAGAAGCAACGGGGTATCACATTTTTGTTTAACATATGGAGTTGAGGCAGTATTACCAACAGAAGTTGATATTCCTACGACAAAAAGAGAAGCTTGGGAAAAGAATCTTAGTTCTGGTATGATTCTAGACAAACTTGATGAAGTAGAAGAAAAGAGAGAAAAAACATTACAACATATGGAGAACTACCATCGCAGATTAGCTCGTGAATATAATAAGCGAGTCAAGAAACGTGAGTTCCAAGTTGGAGATCTAGTTCTGCGAGAAACAACAGAATATCAGCGAGAAAATGGAGGAAAATTAGCGAAAAAATGGGACGGGCCATATATCATCAAAGAAATAATTGGAACTGGAGCATATAAGCTAATAGATCCATAAGGAAGAGACTTGGGTCAAAGACTTGGTAGACCATGGAATAGACAATATCTAAGAAAATATTATCAATAAAAGGTTTGAAAAACTAGGATGACTGGATTATACGCAACCAATTGCGAGAGAATAAAAGAGATATTCACAAGAATAAAGTCGGCTAAATACAAAGCAATTTTTCGCAATAATTTGCGAGATAATTAAGAATTTTAATGCAAATGCATAAGACGGGTGCAAATCTCCTAAAAACATATAAGAATGGGACGAACCTTTGTGGCGTACACCCTAGTTCGCGGATTCTATTCCGTAAGAGGAAATGTCCTTAAAGTACGTCATAAGGGGGTATCTCTTTGCATGGCTATGGGAAAGGCTATACTGCTGCTGGAACCTAGTCATGGAGATTTGGGATTATAGAAAATCCATCCGGGAGAGATAACTTGGATTCCCAACTATATAAGGTTATACCCTGGTTGGGCGCCCGAGAATTTTTCCTAAGGAATGCAAAGTATGATCAAGGCGCCGAGGTACACGGTTGAGCTGTGGGTTCCCGGGACGGATGAACCTACCCTGGCCATCCATGGAAAGTCTTGGATTACGATGTGTTCGGCCCGAAGAAAACCCCACTAGGGTGTAGTCTCGTAACTATAAGCCATATAGGCATAAAGGATAAGAGACTACGAAAACAACTGGTTGTTTCTAGAACCGGATGGGAGGAGCTAGTCTTGTATGGAAGAAGTACGTCTCCTTGAAGGGGCAACCAGGGGGAGAGATAAGGGCGATACCCTCCGTTAGGGAGCTGTGTATCAAAAAAGACGGCAATGTCATGGGACTTTCTATTCACAAGAATATTTAGGCCTGTCATATTGTCGCGTGACACAGACATCAATGTCATGGGACTTTATATTCGCAAGAATATTTAGGCCCGTCATATTGCCGCATGATAGGCCAAAAAGCCTAAAAAGAAATGTTAAGATGAGATCAATGGGTTTTTGCGATAAGATCAAAAGATGAGATAAATGAAATCAATAATAAGAGGATATAAATCGCAAAAACGTCCTGCGATTTCATCGCAAAGACGGCAATGTCATAAGTCTTAAAAAGCAAAAAGGGATTAATCTCACAAGACGGCTTAGACTTATCATATTGTCGCAGAGATCAAAATAAATGATAAGGCAAGATCAATGGATTATTACATGTGAAAGTAAGAATGTCCTGCGATCTTGTCGCATAAAAGTGTCATAATAAGACCTTTAACTAGGAAGGAGAAATAAGACCACAAGAGAGGTTATATCTGCGAAGCATATAACAGATTTTTCGCAGAATTATTTGTGATACTTCATTTATCATATTGCAGACTTAACAACAAGAGGCAAGTTTAGGATTTCTTACAATGGTAATATATTCGTACTTCACAAGGAAGATTATGAGGGGCAAATATGGGGATTATAAAACAATATTTCATTATCTTCCTTGAGAATAATCAAGATAATAAAAAGAAGACAATCAAGTTACAAGAATTTGCGATAGGAGATTCAGGTTAATAAAAATATATAATCAGAAGAAGATGATTGAGTCACAAAAATTGCAATATTTCGCAAAATTACTGCAGGAAGAAGAAAGATTCAGAAATTACAATAATTCGCAGGACATAGAAAAGAATAAGATATTTCGCAGGAAGACATGATAAAACAAGATTTAAAACTTCAAAAGAGTATTATTCTTTAATTTCATCATTCTTGTTTGCTACTATCATCTTCATCTACAATATCTTTTTCAGTTTGAGTTTCTCCATCACCATCGATTGATTTTTGAAGAGGATTTTGTTCTTCTGCTTCATTATGAGGGTTTTCTTCTTTTTCTATTTCTCCATCACTAGCGATTGCCTTTTGAGGAGGATTTCGTTCTTCTGCTTCATTGGGAAGGTTTTCTTCTTCTTCTATTTCTTTAGTTGGGTTTTGTTCATCTTCGGAAAAATCTTCTTCATCACTTGAATAATTTAGATCTTCATCAATGAGACGAGGAACTTCATTATCATTTATCTCCAAGGGTTTGATCTTTATAGGAGGTAAATAATGAGAGAATAGAACATTGTTTACGAGAACCTCAGCGCCTAAATGAGCCTTGCGGTGGCAATTCTTTTCCCGGTTTTTGATCTCTATATCCTTGAAGTATTCAAGGTAGTCAAATCTTCTCAGTGCTCTATTGCGAGAATTAGAAAGCATGGTATTCTTTTTGCGAAGTTTGGCCAACTTCGTAGACAGATCAGAGATAGAAGCTTGAAGATGCTTCTCAGATTCTGCGGAAGAAAAGTTGCATATTAGACGGAATTATCGCAAGAAATAAGATGGGAAAATACAATGAAAAAATTAATAGATGAGGCAGTCAAAATGACTACCTTCCTTTTGCGAGGATAAAGTTTGAATTATGTTAAGGAAGCAACTCTTCCATTGATTCATGGTATCATCAAAAGTATCACCAACTTTACCTTTCAAACGAGATTTTATACTTTTCTCTTTAGAAAAAAGATAAGCATTTTCTTCTTTTAAGGAGGAATGGGATTTCTTCAGTTGAGCATAGTCATCTTTGAGATTTTTGACTTTTACGCTTAGAGCTAATCTACCTTTTATAAGTTTCTCTTGTTCAGCGGCAGATGATTCGGTTATCTTTTTAATGTCATCTTTCAATACGCGAAGAGATTGCTCTTGGCTGTCACACAACCTTTGAAGATTGCCCAATTGCTGCGAATAAACCATTGTTTTATTCACAAAACTACGTTTCTCTTGAGACAAAGTTTTGTTTTCATCTGATAAAGATTCCACCTTCAAATTAGTTTGATTTAGCGAATATAAAACTTGAGTGGCTTCATTACTTAGGCGATCTCGTTCGCAAATTAGTTGGTTATTCTCATTCTTAAGATTATTTATCTCGTCAATTGAATATGTGTGAAGAATATTCAACCTATCAAATTGATTTTTCCAAGACTCTTTCTCAATACGAGCTTCATCAGCGATGGTTTCCCATTCAAGTATCTTCATTAATTGGTTATGTTTTGAAGCTAAATATGCATCAACAAATAAATAAAGAAAAATTGAGTACATAGAAAACAAAGATTTACTGAGGCAAAAGCAGAGGCAAGAAAGTTAGACCTTTTAGATCATCATTCCTGCTACAAATATTTTCGCAGTCCAATTCAGAATTGCGAAGCTTATGATCGAGAAGTTCACATTCTAGAGTTTTTGCTTGAAGGTTATCCTTCAAGGTTTCAACCTCACTTTCTAAAGCAGTTAGCGAAGATGAAGAACCGCAAGATCCGAGATGCTTGCTTAGAATCATATAAATATCATGTTTCGCAGGATCTGTAGAGGATTTCATAGCATCGTTCAAAACTTCAGATAATATTTGAAAGGAAGCTTCAACCCCTGTTGCTATTTCTTGGGAAGAAGGAAGAGAAGTAGAGGAAGAGGTTTTGACAACATCATTCATTGCAGGAACTTGATTAGAATCATTCGTGATAGTAGGAATGGAAAAAGGAACTTGATTAGTCGCATTTACAGTCTCATTTACCGCATCATCATTCACCGCAGCTTCATTTACTGTGGTCTCATTTACTGTAGTCTCATTTACCACAGTCTCATTCACCGCAGCATCATTCACCGCAGTTTCATTTACCGTAGTTTCATTTACCGTAGTTTCATTCACCACGGCATCATTCATCGCAGGTTTATTTGCTGCTGATTCATTTATCATAGTTCCAACCATCATAGATTCATTTATCGTAACTTTTAAAATATTGGGATTATTAGAGATGGAAATATTAGCATCAATAACTTCACTTGGGATTGATGAAGAAGAAGTATGGGTGTTAATATTGGAATTCACGCAAGGAGAGGGAGAAGATTTATCTTGCGGCGGAATAGGGTCTGCAGGCAAAAAATCAATAATATCCACTTCATCTGAAAGAGCTTTAACTTGACGAGAACGCTTAAGAGGTCTAGAAATATTCCCTTCACTCTGCGAATAATAACGTAGATAAGAAACAGAGGCAACAATATTGTTATTTTAAAGAAATGGATGTTTCTTACTACCTTATCATTCTCAGACAAGGAATAAGGAATTTTGTCGGGTATTTTAAAGAAATGGATATTGTTACCTTATAATAACGTAAAATAAGGAATTTTGTCGGGTAAAAGACAAGGAGTTGCGGCAAATCAAGAAACTTAAATTCTCATGATCTTTGTCTTCTTCGCAGAAAATATATGAGAAGAGGCAAGATGTAGGATCAGAATATTGTCACAACAATATTCCTGCGAAATAAGCAAAAGTTCTGCGATACATCTCAAAGTGACATAAGGAATGACATACCAGATGAAAACGACAAAAACATGAGAAAAGTGTGACATTTCTGCGATGAATCAATAAAACCTGCGAATGATTAAGGCGGCGCTAACAGCGATTTATCGCAAGAACCCATATCCGAAACTAAAGGGAATCTTAGATGTAAATGAGCTGTCATGAGCTGTAATCCACTATGTAAATGCCTATATAAAGGGAATGAATAGTTCCAGAGAGAGGGATGAATTTTTGAGTGCTAAGAAAGTTTTTAGGAGATAGAAAATCTTATTAAGTGTTATGTGTTCTTGATTTCTGTAATTCTTTTAAGATCATATTAATAAAAAAGATCCTTAATCTTCAAATTGTGTCATAAATATTGATAAATTATTGAATAGGGTGTAGTGTGGGAATTCCTGCAACTACAATGAGAGTCATCACTAAAGTTGTCGTGATTTTCAGACAGAAAGTTTGCATCACTAAATCCGACATACTTTTCAGACAGAGATGAAGAAAGCAAATAATGAGAAATAATTTGCCTCCAACCGCAGTTGCACATGAGATGAGATTTTTGCGCCGTTTCTTCTTCTTTTGTTCCAAGTGACTCCAAAGTACCTAAATACTCAAAAGCAAACATAAGATACATAATTTTACAAGAAAACTAGCAGAGAAAGCATAAACAATAGATAAATATATAGGTGTTTTAGACACCTATCAAATTCCCCCACACTTAGACTTTGCTATTCCTCGAGCAAATCAAACAAAATAATTATAAAACATACATACAACTCCGTCTCGTCGAGCCTATTGTTACTCTAAGCATAAATAACAAGCCTTTGAACCCCTAGGTGTCCCTAGTGGACGAGTTTTAGTCTCGTGAAGGTTTACAAGAGGTCTGCCTACAAAACCTATATTTCCAACTCCGTCTATTTGTGACAAATCAATGAACGAATCCAAAATGACTACAGGAGGAGGTACCTTGTGCAAATTCAGTTCATATATAAGTGCATAAAGTTTTTCTTAGAAAGTCGAACAAACCACAATACTCGGAATCTGACTAACCACAATCACAATGAAAAGATTAAGAAGATGGATAAAGAGGTAGATGTGGCAAATATTCACAAGTGATCGATGTATCCCATATCTGTCTGAAGGTCACCGCCAAGATGAACCTATCCTATTGGATTGAGCTACTGGTCAATTCTAGTGTCAACACACTGGAAAATACAAGGGAACCAGTGGTCAACAAACTTATTTCTACATCAACTCACTGGCATATACAAGGGAACCATGAGTGACTTTATTCAACACAATAATAGTATTTTTCTTTTCTTTTCTTTTCTTTTTCACTCTTTTTTTTTTTTTTTTTTAGACGGCATGATTAGATCTTTTGGATCCAAGCGCATGCTTCTTGTCAGCAAGTACGTGATAGTTTCCTTGGATCTTGCATTCCATGCTTGTTTAGGCGACGGAGACAGGGACTACGTTTCACACATACTGCTATTCCCAAGTGTCATTTTTATTCCGTTTGGTCTAATTGGTCGGTCTCTTTTTATTTTTATTTTTTTTTCTTTGCAACTCAATCACTCTATTTCATCCTAGCAGTAATAACAAGTCGATGTTTAGTGACCCACCAAAACACTTAGAGAATAATAGATAAATATGGAAAAATAAAAATAGAATGTGATATGGTGATATTCCGAGATATGGTAACAACTAACATATAATTTATAATTTCTGATCTATGTTTGTCTTTGTTAATTAATGGGTTCCTCAACTCCTGCAATCACAATGGTTCCATCCACTAATAGTGTCATCCTAAAGGCATAAATTTCTAGATTTCGAAGTTCAAAAAGCATAATTTTTCTTTGTTTTTCTATTTTTCTGATTTTTTTTTAAAGGCATAAAACAAACTATACAAACATATAAATGCTCCCCCACATTTAAACTTTACATTGTCCTCAATGTAAAATTGAATCGTCCAAAGAAAGTTCAAGGTGGGAAATTCCGCATATGATATGCAAAAACAAAGAAAATAAAGATAAAATGCTGAAAAATAAAAAGATAAAGGTAAAGATACAAAACCGGTGGGTTGCCTCCCACTTAGCGCTTGGTTTAACGTCGTCAGCCCGACGTTCAGCTCCAATTACTCCTCCATAGGGAGTGGGTCACTCAATGTGATCATATCCTGATTCTCCGTCACAAACTTCTCATAGTATGGTTTCAAGCGATGGCCGTTAACCTTGGAAATCAGCCCTGTTTTGGGACTAGTAATCTCAACTGCACCATGCGCAAACACATTAGTAACAACAAATGGTCCAACCCATCTGGACCTAAGTTTACCCGGAAACAATTTAAGACGAGAATGGAATAAAAGTACTTTCTGCCCTACTTCAAAACTCTTTCGGGAAATCATCTTATCATGGAAAGCTTTGGTCTTTTCTTTATAAATCCGTGAACTTTCATATGCATCATTTCGTATCTCTTCCAACTCATTGAGTTGAAGTTTCCTCCTTCTAATTCCATATTACATACCTTGATATCATCTATTCCATATTACATTCTTTGTGTTCACCCATAGACAAGCCTAAAAGGAGACATCTAATTCCATATTACATACCTTCTCTTTAGATAGTTCCTTCACAAACCTTCATTGTCACCTAAATATACGTATTTAAGGTGATCCGGAAGAGGTTTCAACTCAAGGATAGGTGCCTGCACAATCGAGGGTAAAAATTTCTCATTAGTAATTGACAAAGAAACATAAGATGCATTATACTTTGGTGGAACTTCTTGTAATGAGTTAAGAGATAAAACAGCCTCTTTAAGCTCATCATAAATAGACAATTCACTTTCAATGTATTTGTATTTCCCATAACCTAAACCTTCGACTATGGTGTTTTCTAAAGCATCATCACTATTCAATTCAAACATCTTTTGAGCTAGAGAATCAATAATATCAATAGAAAAACATGAATTCACGTCACTAGGATATCTCATAGCCTCAAAGATATTGAAACTTATGATCTCATCATCAAATTCCATGGTTAAAGCTCCTTTGAAAACGTCAATCTTCGTTCTAGCGGTTCTCATGAATGGTCTACCCAACAGCAAGGGGGTAGTCGATGGTGAATCCTCATCCATCATGTCAAGAACATAGAAATCATCCGGAAATATGAGTTTATTAACCTGCACCAAAACATCTTCAATAACCCCTTGCGGGTAAGAATTAGACCTATCAGCAAGTTGTATAAGAATAGCGGTATCTTTAAGAGGTCCAAGTTTTAATGATTCATAAATGGAGGCAGGCATAACAATAATGGATACTCCTAAATCTAGCATAGCACGCTCAAACCTGACTTTACCAATAGTACATGGTATAGTGAAACTACCGGGATCTTTCAACTTAGGTGGGAGTTTCTTTTGAAGATATGCCTTTTCCCCCACACTCATCACTTCATTACCGGTCAATTTGTGCTTGTTAGTGCACAATTCCTTCAAGAACTTTGCCCAGCGCGGAACTTGTCTTATCGCCTCAATGGGTGGAATGTTCACTTCAATCTTCTTAAAGATTTCCAAAATCTCTTGATACAATGTCAATAAGCTTTGTGTTCAAGTTCGACGGGAAGATGGAAAGGTTTTCCATAGACAAGCCTAAAAGGAGACATACCGATGGGTGTATTATAAGCTGTCATATACACCCACAAAGCGTCATTGAGTCTATAACTCCAATCCTTCCTTGTAACGTTCATTGTCTTCTCTAAGATGGACTTAATCTCCCGGTTGGAAATTTCAGCTTGTCTACTCGCCATTGCGGTGATACTCACCTGTTTCCAACTTTATGAGAAGTGTTGTACTTCTTTAGAAGAGCGTGAAAGGATCTCTTGAAGTGCGATCCTCCATCACTAATCACCACTCGAGGTGTACCAAACCTAGAAAAGATATGTTCCTTCACAAACTCACAAACAACATGAAAATCATTAGTAGGAGTGGCTTTAGCGGCAAACACCTCCCACAAACTCAGATTTGAACCAAACCCTCAACTGAGTCTCCATCTCTTGATTTATTTGGCACAAGTTCACAGGACAAACCCATCTCATCACAGATCCTCCTCCATCTAACTCTCCACCAACAGAATCATCATACCCATCGTTTCACAGAAAAACCATCTTCTAATTCAATTACAGTGACAACCAATAACATCAACTCCAAATTATTCATAAACCCATCAGTTCTCATCATACCACCAACTGATTCCAGTTCTTCTCCCTTTGTTCAACCTCCTCGATCTATCATCCAACAACAACTGACTCAGAAACCCTTTCAATCAAACCCTAACTTCTCAGATGCACAACAAATTACCATCTCTGTATCATCATCCCTTAATTCTCTAATTCACATCAAAACCCACTCTCTAAAACTCTAAATTTCTCTGAGAAATTATGCTGCCAACTTCATTCTAGATCAAACCCATCTCTCAGGTTCGAACTTCATGTTTCAATCTCCTTCATTCATCTCTTCCTGCTTCATTTAAATCCAAGCACAAACCCATTCATTCATACATGCGGTGGAAGCAACATCAATTACTGACAGTGAACTCCATCAGACCCTCAAACAAGACCAAACCCATCACAGCAACCGACCCCATTCTCTGCTTGTAACAAAGAGACCTAAGTTTCCTCTTCTCTTTTGATTTCAGGTGGGAAGAAAGAGAGACATATCAATGATTGGGAACTGAATTTGATTTTTAGGTCTTGTGTAGGAATGGGTTTGGATATGGACACCCAGGTGGAGAAGATAAGGGGTAGTAGCTCTTCTATGGCTTGTCGGTTTCATATAACCGACAGCCTAATTTCTTTATCTACACAACTGTCAGTTTTGAGGGACTGACGGTTCATTCTTCATCACCTCCTGTTCGCATACCTTAGCCCGCTCCAAGTACATCTCGTATGTGAATTGACTTTTGTGCTCCTTTTCGCTCCAAATGAACGCCTTCCATCAACCACATCCATCTTTTACTTCTCATATTCACTTCTTCTCTTCAATGAGAGTCATCACTAAAGTTGTCGTGCTTTTTAGACATAAAGTTTGCATCACTAAAGCCGACATACTTTTCAGACAGAGATGAAGAAAGCAAATAATGAGAAATAATTTGCCTCCAACCGCAGTTGCACATGAGATGAGATTTTTGCGCCGTTTCTTCTTCTTTTGTTCCAAGTGACTCCAAAGTACCTAAATACTCAAAAGCAAACATAAAATACATAATTTTACAAGAAAACTAGCAGAGAAAGCATAAACAATAGATAAATATATAGGTGTTTTAGACACCTATCAAGGAGTAGCCTTCACATATGTTAACGGAGGCATAATGAGATTTTCCCCGAGTGTCTTAAAATGTCGAGACCTTTTGGGAGGTTTCTCAGGATTCACGTCATTCTGCGAATAATAACTCAGATAAGAAACAGAGGCAATAATATTGTTATTAAAAAATAAAGGGTGTTTCTTACTACCTTATCATTCGCAGAACTTTTCTTCTCTTTCTTGGACGGTCTTTTGAGAGGATTAGGGTTGTGGGAAGTACAAAATCTTTCCGCTAAAAAGAAGATATAGAAAAGAAATAAGAAAGATTGGAGAATGAAAATAAAAACTGGCTTGAAATAAACAACATGAATCAAAAAAACAAACCTTGAGGACTCCATTAGAACAGTAGCAGAAGAATATGAAGAAGAGGCAAAGTTGCATACGGAAGGTGAAGAAGATGAAGAAACAGAAAAGTAAAACTAATTTTGAAGATTAGTTCCACCTTTTATAGGCAAAGGGGAGTGGACCTATGGAGTAGGAACGTGTCAATAAATGAATGGATTTACAACACGTGTAAGAAAGGATGGAATAACGAGATCTTGTCGAGGAAAAAGTATAAAAGGGGAAGAAGTTGCGAAGAATGATAAAGAATACTAGTTCTCATGATCTTCTCTCCTTCGCAGAAAATACATGAGAAGAGGCAAGATGTAGTACCATAATATCGCTACAACGCTATTCCCGCGATATTAACAACATTCCTGCGAGAATCTCAGACGTTTCTACAAGTATTAACGACACTTTGACGAGATTTTCGCAAGATTCTTCAACAACATTTGGCGAGTGTCACAAAAGAGTAATGTAACGATTAATGATTAAAAATATATGAAGAATAAGTCTGCTTCACAATGGTTATAAAATTGGAAATGGTGAAGACTGAAGTTATGGCGATGAGATCGCAAAGAAGATCCGAATAAGGAGGAAATCTTAGCTGTCTTCCTTTATTTAAATCCCTATATAAAGGGGACGATAGATCCAGAAAAGGATGATGCATTTTTTGAGAGCTGAGAGAACTTTGAGGAGAGAGAAACTCTAGAAAGAAAGTTGTAATTCTGAGTTTTAAATATCTCTTGTAAATCTCCCTGAAAGTGAATTAATAAGAGTGTTGTTGTTCTTCCACAATTATGACTTAATTTTCATAGATTTTTGACAAGGGTGTAGTGTAAGAAATCCTGCAACTACAGTTATCACACACCTTTTGAAGAATGTTTAGTTGCTACAAAGAGGTCACCACCTTATTTAAGAGAGTTCGCTTTTCCTAAGATAAAGTTTTGTTTTCATATGATAGAGTTTCCACCTCTAAATTAGCTTTAGTCAAAGAATAAGAGAGGCGAGATATTTCACTATTTAATGAGTTTTTCTTCTGAACTAATTAAGTATTTTCTTTGGTAAGATTATCTATTTGATCAACAGAATATGTATGAAGGTTATCTAATCGATTATATTGATCCATCCAAATATCTCTATCAACACAAGATTCTTCAGCGGCAGATTCAAATTGATATCTATCTATTATTCATTTCTGTTTTAAAACTTAGATTACGAATAAAAGACATTAAGGGAATTGCATGAGAAAAAGACAGAATTACTTATAAGATAAATCAAAGGCGAAGATCAGAAAATCATACCTTTCACTTCATTATTCTTCTTGCGAAGAAGTTCAAAATCCAGCGATTTTTTTTTGGAATTTTTGATTTTCCAGGCGAAGAGCATCACGTTCCAAGGTCATCGTTTGAAGATTTTTGTTCAAAATTTCCACTTCTTTCTCCAATGTTGTTTGCGAAACTATTCTTTCAGAGCCAACATACTTATTTAAAATTTCGTAAGCATCCAATGTGATAGGGTTAGTGGAAGATTTCTTGACCCCATCCAAAGAATTAGATAAAGTTTAGAACACAATATCTATCCCATCTAAAACATCTTTGGAAAAGGAAGAGAATTCAGATGAAGAAGTGGTGATATTAGAAGATTGAGGAACTGAATCATTTTTCGTAATAATTGTATCATTTGAAGGTGAAGTCTGGGGAAAATTAGTAGTTGGGATTAAGGAAGAGTTGATTTGAGAAGCATTAACAACAGGAGAAGAAGGGGCTTCATTCGCAGAAGAGTTAATAAGATGAGTTTCGTTTGTAAGAAGACCAGTTGAAGTGAGGCAACATTTTCCGAATAAGAAGTAAAGGTTCAGATTGCGAAGGTACCGCAGGAGATTTTAAAAGGATAAGTGAAGAAAATGGGATAAAAGTTTCAAAAATCTTAAGAAGGCGAGCTTTTTTGGAGGGTTTGTTGGCATCTTTATCACCCTGCGAATAACAATCTAGATAAGAAACAGAGGCAAAAATATTGTTATTAAAAGAATAATGTTTCTTACTACCTTATTATTCGCAGACTTTCTTTTTCTTGCAACAACTTTGGGACATGATTTTTGGGTGACCAGTTTAACCGGTAAAAATATGTTGACATCTTAATTTATTTTGCGTGACCAGTTTAAAAGATTCTTAATTTATTTTGGACCGGGATCTCCTTGAGTTATTGTGGAATATCTTTGAACAATAAAAGATAAGAGTTACTATTCGTGTTCAAGGTATGTTGACATCTTTTCTTTGTAAATCCTCTTTCATATTTACAATCTTGGAATCGATTATACCACACTTCCAAACAAGTTTAGAACTGGTTCATCTGTATTCCAAGATAACTATGTGATTGATCAATTATCAAATCATTAATCATGGGTTTATGGTTTTACGAAACACAAGGATCGGTCCTACCTTAATATGGTTACTAGGATCGGTTACATCAGTTCCCAGGATCGGTTACATCAATTAATTACCAGGACCGGTTACCATATACTCATGGTATTACTTGTGATTGGTTACACAAGTCACTATGATTGGTTACACCAATTACCAGGATCGGTTACACCAATTACTAGGACAGGTTACACCAATTACAAGGATCGATTAGACAACTATTTTGTGATCGGTCACACCAATTACTAAGATCGGTAACACCAATTACAAATATCGATCATACCATCTCCGATGATTACTTAAGAACGGTAACACTAATAAAGTCATACCAAATCATAATTCAGGCACTGTGATTAGTTATACCAAGATACATAACAAGTTATGATAGGTTCTACTAACTCGCACATATTGGTAATCTAAAGATATGCAATGAATAACAATACCAATAAGCCTATCGATTTCCCTTTCGATTCATAAAACAAGTTCATGAATGTACTTCCTTTAAAAAAATGTAAACATATTGTTTCCTAGGATGAAATCTTCACCTTTAACCGTACACATAATCACAATAACATTACAATTATGTCTATTTCATATATATATATATATATACGAAGTTCAAAAGATAAGCGTTATACTTTGTATCCTAATTCCTTAACACTATGATCATATGATCATGTCTCACTACTAGAGCATAATCATTCACATCTTCGCAGTTATGTTATAAATATATCACGACTTTAAAGATACATTAGGAATGAAACACTTCAAGTCAAATATTACTAACCTCAATAGGAAGGTTGATGTCGTCGTTGTAGCTTGTTACTTGTTCACATTCTTCAGGTCTTCGAGTAATACTTGTATGTCTCATAATCCTAGACTTTCTAGTTTAACCTATATGAAGTTGTCTCTAGTTACATAATCAAGCAACTCTTAGATGAGTTTTGATTCACTAAAATATGACAACCAAACTTGACATACCGACGCTCGGTGGGTTCAACCGAGCTATGCTCTAACAATCTTCCCATTTGTCAATTTTAATGACAAAATTTTAATACAATAAGCAAATCGAACATATTGAAATCCGTGAGACTGATTGATATGAGAAATAACTTAGACGATAGCAAAAACCAATGCCCAAGTGTCGATCAAGTTATATCCAACAAACAAGGTTGGATTTATCTACTGATTGAACTACGCACAACCTGTGATATTTAAATTATATAAACAAATATAATGCGGAAAAGGAATAACACGGACAATAGAAATTTTATTAACGAGGAAACCGTAAATGCAGAAAAACCCTGGGACCTAGTCTAGATTTTAACACCACACTATATTAAGCCGCTACAGACACTAGCCTACTACAAGTTAACTTCAGACTGGAATGCAGTTGATCCCTAACCAAGTCCCACAACGATTAAGGTACAATCGCGTTCCTTACTCCTCTAGAACTACGCGCGCAATTGATTCCCTTAGCTGATCTCACCCACAAATAAGAGTTGCTAAGATGCAAAGTCGAAGACTTATAAACAAATCTATCTCCCACAGATAAGTTTATTCTGATAGATAAATCTGTCTCCCACAGAAGTACTTATGAAGTTTTGTTCTGTCTTTTGATAAATCAATGTGAATAAGAACTAATTGATAATCCAGTCTTATACTCTCGAAAAGCAGCCTAGAAATATCAATCACCTCACAATAACTTAACTATATGGTAGTAATTTTTTTTACTGTGGATCCACAAAGTTTGAGACGAAGAACTTTGTGATTACTTTTGATATCTTACGTATCAGAGATAAATCTCGAGAAAATCTTAGATAAGAAAGTACTCAACACGATAGAAAAAGTAATATCAGAATACACAACTACAGAGAAAATAGTTGGATTTGGCTTCACGAATCCCAAATGAAGTCTTCAAGTCATTAACCTAATATGGTTTTGGAAAAACCTAGGTCAAGGGAGAATGACTCTAGTGCGCATTTAGGACACATGAAAGTGCCGGGATTAGGTTTTCTAGTACACAACGATTCTATAGTCTTTCAAATCAGGGTTTCTTACAATCAAATATAAGATAGCTTAGTAAAAAAGTATTCAATATTCACCGTTATATGAAAACCTGATTTAAGATTCAAGCTAAGTCTGCTTAATAATAAAACAATTAATCTCCACTGTTAGATGGTCTTATCTTGTTACACACAAATGAAACATACTGAAAAGGCAAGGGTACCCAAATATATCTCAATCTAAGAATTTTCCTTCCTATAAGTCCTTTCTCCGAAGGTGATTATCTATGGACTGAGTCGAGACAATACAACTATTCGGTTCACACATCGTGTGATCATCTATGGATACGAGATCGAAACAATACAACAACGAAGTATGTTTACTTGATAGAAAGGTCCGGACATAACCAAACATAATAAGATTACTTATCAAGTAAATATGAATTAACGTTTGTGTAATTTACTTTAACTATAATAAAATAATTATAATGCGAAAATATAAAGTAAATGACACAGTAGGATTTTATTAACGAGGAAAACCGCAAATGCAGAAAAACCCTGGGACCTTGTCCAGAATTGAATAATCTCAGGATTAAGCCACTATACAAAATAAACCAACTTCGTATAGTTGAGACCAAGCAACTAAACCTATAGTTCACCTAGTTTCGTCTATATTCCCACGCCTCCAACTTATGAATAAGTCACGTACTTGGAACAATTATTTTGGTTCATATTCCATACAGTAAAGGAACAACAAATTTATTTGGTATCAACCCTCTTCAACCAAGTGATATGATTCGGATAAAGGCTCTTCTGTTTATCTCAAATAAACTCATTCGTTAGGTCCTTAGATCTATCTTATGTTCAATTACCCAAGGTAATCGTAAGATTTTGCAATCAATACTTTAATCATAAAGAACCGTATTGATGCCGATCTACTCAACTATTCTATCCAATCTACCACAAGGATAAACCGATTATAGTGAGATCCTCTTTTTACCGAAACAAGTATTGTGCACACCAAAGATTTATATAACCAAGTCTGAAATCTTCTATCTCTTCTTTGTCTTCAGATTTTTTTTTTAGATCTTCAATAAACACCTGCACACAACTACTTGAATATCTTGTGATAAATCACACACAAAATGAAGTATGTTAACAATGGATTATCACAAGATCGTCTTTAGCACTAACAATAGTCTAAAGATCCCAGTCGAAACCTCGAACTAGTTTGAGTGAATCTTATACCAGAAGAGAAGATTCTCTAGCATAAAGAAACTAGGTGCAATCAAAGTTCAACCACCGTTAGTCAATCAAATCAATTGAAAGCAAAAGATAAACCACAATTATCTAGTTTCCCACCAACGGTACTCGTAGAGCTTCTCAATCTCAAAGAAGTCTTTAAATTGAGCGGTCATAAGAGATTTCGCCTAGGCTTCACTAGTAACAATACAATAGAGGAAGTTTATTGTCACGAAGGATTAGTTTACCCGAAATGCAAACTTCAAGTATTTATAGACAAGAAAGTTTGGACACCAATGAATTTCCAAAACCGAAAATATTCTCAAGATACTCAATAATAATTTCCATATTCGGTTTTCATAATTCCTGAGAATGCTTTGTCCAAAAATAATTGATCGAAAATCTCCTTGAAAAATATTTAACTAGCAAATTCACATTACTAATTCTTATTTTCCATATATAATTAAAAACCTTAATTAAAAGATTCTTAACTTATTTAATTTCAATCCTGGGATTTACATCCTTCTTAGTTGTTAACAAATATCTTTGAACAATAAAAGATACGCATTACTGCACGTGTTCAAAGTGTGTCGACATCCTTACTTTGTAAGTCCTCATTCATACTTACACACTTGAAACCGATTTACCACGCTTCTAAACAAGTTTAGAATTGGTTCATCTGACTTTCAAGAGCTATGCGATTGATTAAGAACTATCAATCACAAATCATGGGTTTAATGGTTCTACCAAAACAAGTTTCGGTTCTACCTCCATGTGACTATTGTGCAAAGTCACACTAGCTTCCCAAAATTCGGTTGACTAGGTACTAGGATCGGTTCCCCACATATACATGGTATCTAACTTATATGTGTTTCACATGTCCATAGGATCGGTTCCCCTTTGCCTAAAAACGTGTTGGACATGTCCATAGGATCGGTTTACCTTTCTGATATAAACCTTGTCGCACCCCATACAAGGATCGATTACCCTTTGTGATGTGTTGCACCTCTTACTAGGATCGGTTCCCCTTTACCTAGTGTTAGGTCTTACAAACTACACAAACTCGATCATACCATCAGGTGATTACCTAAGATCGATTTCATTAATAAAAGTCATACCAATACAAAATTCAGGCCTCATGTGAATAGTTTTACCAAGAACACAAACAAGTCATGAGCTGTTATACTAATCACACATATTGGTCGTTCATAAGATATGCAATGAAGAACAATCCCAATAACGCCTGGAGATTTCCTTTTCGATTCACAAACAAAGTTTATGAACTTACTTCCTTAAAACACATGTAAAAACATAATTTTTTAGGATGAAATCCTCACCTCATACCCATAAAAAATCACAATAGCATTCAAACGATTATGTCAATGTCTTATGTACAAAGTTTAATGGTTAATAAATAAACCTCGTATTGTATTCCTAAATACTATGTCTATCTAGAGTGTTCATGCTTCACAATTTTGTTTTCAATATGCACGAATTGAAAGATACATTAGGGAATGAAACAATTCAAGTCAAATATCACTAACTTCAAGTGGAAGGATGATATTGTGGTTGTATCTCCTTACTTCTTCACTTCTTCAAGTCTTCGCAATACTTGTAATGTCTCATATCCTAATAATTTCAAGCTAACCTATACGAGGTTGACTCTAGTACATTTAATCAAGCGAATCTTAAATGATTTTTGGTTCACTAAAATACGACAACCAAACTTGACATACCAACGCTTGGTGGGTTCAACCGAGCTATGCTATAACAATTTTCCCCTTTGTCAATGTTAGTGACAAAACTCTTACAATCATATGGATAAACAAATTACAATAATTTATTACACATACTCTTGATTCCCGAATCCAACAATACATAACCTGCATTCATTAAATCCTTAAAAATACTGCAGTTGACATTATAATAACAAATCTCATACTCCCCCTAAAGGTGAGATAGGTAGATTTTCAATCGTCACACCTTTGTTATACCAAATCTTATGATATGTTACTCCCCCTTAGTCTATGCTTTTCCTCATTCGTTAGATAAACGTTCAAGCACCAATGTACTTCTTCCCTAGTGACACCAATCAATATAAATTGACACCAGCATCACTTGTTTACTCCATATATTTCTCCCCCTTTTTTATCACAAAATGTTAAAGAAACGAAAAAATAAAGGACAACACGAAAAGGATCTTACAAATATCAATAGACTTGCAACCTATTGAGTCAAGCACGAGGGTTCCACACATCATTTTTGATAACCAATATCAAAACCAAAACCAAAACTACAAAGTAATTATGTTTTGATATGTTATCATGGAAATAATTTCCCGAAGCAATTTTCCTAAATAGTTTAGCAAACCAAAAATCAACTAAGCATATTAGTTCCTTTGCTAAACCGATTGTAAAAATACAATCTCTTCATTTGATAAGACCAAAATAAAGATAACTCTATTTTTCTCATCAGGTTCTAATTACCCATATAACTTAGACCTTTAAGTTTTAAACAAGCCAAATACTAGGTTAGTTGACTAGTGTTTCTTGTTAAGGCATTCAATTAGATTTGAATAACCGAAACCTCCACTTTGATAAGTCTAACTAAGATCAGAATTAACTTAGTTTCTCTTATCCGGAATAGAATTGGACTAAACAATTCATCCCGTAAACACTTTATTTTGTCAAGCCATAAATAATTGATACAAACCAAAACAAATCAACTTGCATAATTATTCACCTCAACCGGAAGCAATTAAAACAACATAAACATTAAAGCATTGCAATTGCACCGAAAATTTTGTAAGCCTAAACAATTGATACCACATAACAAAGTAAGATAACAATAGTTTTTCTTAACCAGAACCAATTGAACTACACACATATCCATACACACATAATGGAATAAAAACATCAATTTTACCAAAATTTTGTTAAGCAAAAGCAAAAAAAAAATAAGTAATAAGATTAGGCTTTTCTTAAAAAGGAAAACAATTAACTAACAAGATTGTTACCTCAATTTCACATCCACTTCTCTAATATGATCACATATTCTTCTTCCAGGGAGAATTGATATCGATATACCATTATATTGTCATCCTTATGCCAAAAAAGAATAACAACAACCAACCTTTACCAGAGAAAGGTTGAAAAACGGTTTTTAACTATTGTAAGCAAAAGTTGAAAACCCATGAAACATATATGCTTTTATGCTAAACTAATCCGATTCAACATTGTGACTTTTTCACATATTGCTTCTATCAGAACCCCCCATGATCCTTTGATAAAGCCTACCAACATGGGCTAGAACTTAATCCCGCTAAATCAAAAAGTCACCAAAACCATAAGGGCTCACAACATATTATGAGATCGAATATCATGGTAATAAAACCGAAATCAGACATATCATAAACATACATAGCAATAAATAAAGCATTCAAGCACAGGCTATGTAAATTAAAAACTATCACACGAAAAATTATAAATCAAATAAATTTTTTCATAATAGGCTTAATACAATCAATGAAAGCAATCAAAAATTGTTGTTTATTTTCTCAACTGATTTTTCAAAGATCATCTTCGATTTTCTCAAATTTTTCAGGATCTTCATCAACAATATCTTGACTGATATCTCGGATTCTGCAAACAGTACCTTGATTATGTTCACAGGCTAAAGCATTAACCTTTCGAGCGTACTCCCTGTTACTAATTCCAAGTTTAATCAGCTTTCTTTGGTTACGGATAACCGTTCTTAGTAGTGATGCCTGTCTATGATGAGTCTCTATAGTACTGAGGAGGACTTGACAAAGATTGATAATATCAATCTTAGTATCCAAACCATTTTGTATAAGGATATTAGTGACATCATCCTTCTCATTTTTTGTATCTTCAAAACCATATTTCTTGAAGGTATCATCAAGATAAACTGTTTTGTTAGAAGTCATTCCACTCAAGGCTTTCAGAAGATTTTCTTGAGATCTGGTTTGAGAATACATCCTTTTGTATAAGTTTTCTGACATGCTGAGTACATATACTTGAAATACCTTTAACATATTCCAAACATAGATACCATCCTTAAATAAATAATTCTGAAAAGATTTGAAAAGATTTTCGCATCTAATGTGTTACTCAGTTTTCTCTAAAAAGAAAGAGATTATCCTCAAGATCGGTAACAAGAGTTACTTCAGATAACTACACAAATCGTTTTTACACGAGTTGTTGTAAGATAAATTTTCTACACATAAGGATAATAAGAATAATTAAGGTAGATAGTGTATTCTCTCTATGTTGAGTAAGAGATATTAGAAGGATTCTGATGGCCTGGGTATATGTGCTTCATTATATCTAAAGATTGGGGAAGATAAGGATGTACAGTCTAATGAGTTTAAGCATTAGGATGAGGATCTACCTCATCAAGTACCTTTTGAAGAGATACTTTCTCATTTTATTTAGGAGTATCATCATATTCCTTTTCTTGGGTTTTGAACCCATCCACTTGATTAGGAAAATTCCGAGCCCAGGATGGAACGTTCTCGGAACTAGAATCTGTCTGATCAAGATTTTCCATTCGACAAATATCTAATGTCTTTTGTTCAAGACATTCTATATGTCCTTTTAAGGTATCCATTCCTTTTTGGAAATAATTTTCTAAACACTTTCCTAGATATACCTTCTGACAAGTCCTTGTAAGAAGATCTTCAATAAGAACCTTATTTATTATTTGTGTATGCTCCATCGAATGAGTAAGAATTTCACATTCTGTAGCTTGCTGATGAACTTTATTGCAAAATCTCAATTTTTGTTCCTCACAATAAATCAGATTATTTTGAAGACTGAGTGTATCTATCTTTCCTTCACAAATTCTTACATTCATTTGAACAATAAGTTCTATGACATCATCTAGACTGTCAATGGTTTTTTCCTTTTATGAAATTTTTTCGACATGTTTGAAGAACCTCTCCATCATCTTACTAAATTCAGAACTTGGACAGACTAGTGAATAAAATCTCTTTTTAGACGATTTTTCACTAAGGATTGGAGTCGGATCCGAAACAGGTTTCTTGAGTTTCGAACTCATTCTTTTCTGATCAGTGCCCTGATGTACAACCGAGTCATTAGTCATTGACTTTTTCTTTGATTTTCTAAAAGACTTTCAAGACCAATTTCCATTGACCTTTTCTGAGATGTTATTCTCATTATCTTGACATACATTAACTGATTTCTTCATAATTTTATCTTTGCTTTTCTTATTTTGACTCATTTCTTATAGGATGGATCACACCAAACACAGATTGTTAGATTTTTTCGTATTTGCATGCTCTGATACCAATTCAAAAGGCGAGGGTACCCAAATATACCTCAAGCTCAAACTTTTCCTTCCTATAATTCCTTTCTACGAAAGTGATTGTCTATGGACTGAGTTGAGACAATACAACTAATCGGTTCACACTTCGTCTGATCGTCTATGGATACGAGATCGAGACAATACAACAACTAAGTATGTTTACTTGATACAAAGGTTTCAGACTTAACCAAACACAATAGGATAGCATATCAAGTAAATAGGAATTAACGTTTATGTAATTTACTTTAATTATAAAAAAACAATTATAATGCAGAAATATAAAGTAAATGACACAACAAGATTTTGTTAACGAGGAAAACCGCAAATGCATAAAAACCCCGGGATCTTGTCTAGAATTGAATACTTTCAGGATTAAGACGCTATACAAAATAAACCAACTTTGTATAGTTGAGACCAAGCAACTAAAATTATAGTTCACCTAGTTGCGTCTGTATTACCATGCCTCCAACTTATGAATAAGTCACGTACTTGGAACAATTTTTCTGGGTTCGAATTCCAAACAGTAAAGGAACAACAAATCTGTTTTGTATCAACTCTCTTCAACCAAGTGATATGAGTCGGACAAAGGCTCTTATGTTTATCTCAAATAAACTCCTTCGTCAGGTCCTTAGATTTATCTTATGTTAAATTACCCAAGGTAATCGTAAGATTTTGCAATCAATACTTTTAATCACAAAGAACCGTATTGATGCCGATCTACTCAACTATTCTATCCAATCTATGAAAAGGATAAACCGATTATAGTGAGATCTTCTTTTTACCGAAACAAGTATCGTGCACACCAAAGATTTATATAACCAAGTCAGAAATCTTCTATCTCTTCTTTGTCTTCAAATATTCTTATATCTTCAATAAACACATGCACACAACTACTTGAATCTCTTGTGATCAATCACACCCAGAACATAGTCTATTAACAATGGATTATCACAAGATCGTCTTTAGCACTAATAACTGTCTAAAGATCCCTGTTAAAACTTCGAACTAGTTTGAGTGAATCTTATATCAGAAGATTAGATTCTCAAGCATAAACAAACTAGGTGCAATCAAAGTTCAACCACCGTTAGTCAATCAAATCAATTGAAAACAATAGATAAACCACAATTATCTAGTTTCCCACCAATGGTACTCGTAGAGCTTCTCAATCCCAAAAAAATCTTTAAATTGAGCGGTCGTAACAGATTTCGCCTAATTAGGTTACTCTCCTCTCCGAATAGGCGGCTTCACCAGTAACAGTACAACAGAGGAAGTTTACTGTCATGAAGGATTAGTTTGCCCGAAATGCAAACTTCAAGTATTTATAGACAAGGAAGTTTGGACACCAAGGAATTTGCAAAACCGAAAATATTCTCAAGATATTCAATAATAATTTCCATATTCGGTTTTCATAATTCCTGAGAATGCTCTGTCCAAAAATAATTGATCGAAAATCTCCTTGGAAAATATTCAACTAGCAAATGCACATTACTAATTCTTATTTTACGTATACAATTAAAAACCTTAATTAAAAGATTCTTAACTTATTTAATTTCGATCCCGGGATTTACTTCCTTCTTAGATGTTAAGGAATATCTTTGAACAATAAAAGATACGCATTACTGCACGTGTTCAAAGTGTGTCGACATCCTTACTTTGTAAGTCATCTTTCATACTTGCACACTTGAAACTGATTTACCACGCTTCCAAACAAGTTTATAATTGATTCATATGACTTTTAAGAGCTATACATTGATTAAGAACTCTCAATCACAAATCATGGGTTTAATGGTTCTACCAAAACAAGTTTCGATTCTACCTCCATGTGAGTACTGTGCATAGTCACACTAGCTTCCAAAAATTCGTTTGACTAGGTACTAGGATCGGTTCCCCACATATACATGGTATCTAACTTATATGTGTTGCACATGTCCATAGGATTGGTTCCCCTTTGCCTAAAACGTGTTGCACATGTCCATATTATCGGTTCCCCTTTCTGCTATAAAACTTGATGCACCCCATACAAGGATTAATTACCCTTTGTGATGTGTTGTACCTATTACTAGGATCGGTTCCCCTTTACCCAGTGTTAGGTCTTACAAACTACACAAACTCGATTATACCATTAGGTGATTACTTAAGATCGGTTTCACTAATAAAAGTCATACCAATACAAAAGTCAGGCCTCATGTGAATAGTTTTACCAAGAACACAAACAAGTCATGAGCAGTTATACGAATCACACATATTGGTCATTCATAAGATATGTAATGAAGAACAATCCCAATAACGCCTGGCGATTTACTTTTCGATTCACAAACAAATTTTATGAACTTACTTCCTTAAAACACATGTAAAAACATTGTTTCCTAGGATGAAATCCTCACTTTATACCCATACATAATCACAATAGCATTCAAACGATTATGTCGATGTCTTATCTACAAAGTTTAATGGTTAAGTAATAAACCTTGTATCGTATTACTTAATACTATGTCTATTTAGAGTGTTCATGCTTCGCAGTTTTGTTTTCAATATGCACAACTTGAAAGATACGTTAAGGAATGAAACAGTTCAAGTCAAATATCACTAACCTCAAGTGGAAGGATGATGTTGTGGTTATAGCTCCTTACTTCTTCAAGTTTTCGCAATACTTGTAATACCTCATATCCTAATACTTTCAAGCTAACCTATACGAAGTTGACTCTAGTACATTTATTCAAGCGAATCTTAAATGAGTTTTGGTTCACTAAAATATGACAACCAAACTTGACATACAAATTCTTGGTGGGTTTATCCGAGCTATGCTCTAACACATACCTTCATTTAGATATGGGTAACCGTACCTAAACATGCATATTGAGTTGGATCAATAACAGTTAACTGAAGTTAGCCGTATGAACACTTTTGTCTTAACCAAATTCATCTAACACTTATATATCAAATATGGTGATCAATTAATCATGAAAGATAATCAAATGAATCTAATTGTGTTTCACATAGAGTTGTTCAATTGTTTACTATCTCATTGAAATATATATGAACAAATTGAAATAAAATCGGATTGATTCGTAATCGTACAAAATACCTATTCAAGAATCAATTCATGAACATTAAGCCACGGTTTTCAAAGATTGCATTCCTTAATTCATAAATGTTTTAGTTCATGAGTATGAGAATCATACTTAGAAGATTTTAGAACTTAACCACTGAGTTCGCAAACCAGGTACGCAAACAACAGCTTTGGACCCTGGCCTTGTCCAGCCGTTCATATACTAGGTACGCGACCAGCAGTCCCGGACCCAACTCAGGTAGAACCGTTCGCATACTAGGTACACAAACAAGTTTCCCATACCTTGACAGTTAAAACCGTTCACCACTGAGTATGCAAACACGGTTCCCGGACTTAAATCATAAAAATACAGTTTGCATACTAGGTATACATACTGTGTTGTATTCGGACATGGTTTATTGTTCCAAACTCCCATTTCAATAATTGAAACATCCTTATAAGACGACAATAACTGTCTCACAAAAACTATTAGCTTCAAGTAATTTTCAAGTGATCAAACGATTAATACGAAACTTTCCAAGTCGACATCAAATGATTGTCTCACACAAATCATGTAAGATGTTTCAAGGCAATTTTCACATGATCATATTTTGTTAATATTTAGTTTCCAACAAATAAAATTTTTCCCAACTAAACTTGTCAAGAATAATGATGAACTTAGTTAAAGCAAAAAGCTTCCAACACATATTTCGAGAAATAGATACGCGAGATAAACACAACTCGAACTATCAAATGTGTATAATGTAAAAGTCTATATATATATACAACTTAGTCTCATTAGAAGATAGAGTAGAATATATTTCTAAGTGATAGATAAGTTTTACTCTCCACATACCTTTTGTTGATAAAGTTCCTCCAAGATCTCCTCAGTAGATCTTCGTCTTCAATAGATAAACTCCGTGAAGCCTAAAGCTCAGCTACACATTCTATCCTAATCCGAGACATAGCTATAAGTAGACTAGAAATCAAGACTATAGTTTTGATCAAATAAACTTGACAAACAAGCTTGAGATATCAACGCTTGCGAGTTCGATCGAGCAGTGCTTTAACAAAAGTGCTTCTTGTATCTCAAGAGATTTTTGTAGAATCGCTTTCAGCCCCTGCTCTTCCTTCTTGGTTTTCGTAAGTTTTTCAAGAAGTGTTGAAAAGCTTTGATGATTGGAGCGGTCAGCTCTATGTTTCTTCATATTCTTCCTTTTCCTTTTAAGAGATGAATCAAAATGATAGGACATCTAGTCGGATGAACATCAACCACCATAGGAGCATAGTTTTTACGAGAAGATATTATACTTGAAGTCTCCATGATTCGTAAGAATAAAATGGATCTGTGAAAACACAAATATATTGCTCATACAAGCAAACTTCTTGTGAAAGAGATATGAGTCTTAATGAAGAAGATATTTACCATGCAGGGTTTCAGAATAACAATAATTTCGGTACTATAAAGATGCATAAAACTTTAGAAAAATGAAACGTCATTTTTATCCTTCCTTAAGTTTCTACATAGACCAAACTTTTCAATTAATAACATTACTTAAGACATAAATTAAGATGAATGTGTTGGTTGATTGATCAAAACCTTAGTTGATTTGTGCCATTCTTGAATATATCGACAAGTCGATACCCGTAGACTGTATACAGTGGTAGCATCAATTTATAAATTATAAATGATACTCATGAGAATAGATTTACATAAAATCAGTTATGTAACCGATTTATGACCAGATAGAATTATCCTGGACTAATTTGATGGAGCAATGCTCAATAACACAATATTGTTATTCTCTTAAGAGATGGCAAGAAAACTCAAGTGGTCTCATTCCATCAACAGACATTATAATATGAAAATCCAAGTAATAACATCTAGTTTGACCCAAAGCCCTAATGTGCACAGTTCTTGTCTCTTTTAAGGGCACATGAGGCAAGATGCACTTTTCAACACAATTTAAATTATACTGAGGTCAGCAATAGAGTGCTCACTGATAGGTCTTCTAGGAAATCCTTTTTATAATAACCGCAATCGCATGGTGTCTAATTAGTAGAAAGAGGCAAGTACGGGTCGAACCCACATGGAGCGGTGGAAGTACTGTAACCAATATCTCTAATAAACTAACCGATAATGATATTTTTGGATTTTTGAAAGAATAATAATAGAAAAATAAACTAAAGTAACAAAATCCAATAGGAGAGACGTTAACCAGGATTTTATGATATCCACCACTATTTCTATTCAATTACTGAAATGAAACATGATTATGAATATATGTTTATCTTCCGTTATCGACATCACTTATTATATTATATTATATTTATTAGAATCGCAAATATCATTGGGACACCCTAAGCATGGCACATCAAAAGACTAAACCCAAGAAAGCACCATCAAATTGTGTTAGCGAGAAAGTTATACGAAACTAAATACAGGTTCACAAATAATACCTGGCTTTTCTATGCATACCCCATCAAAGGAATTAACCCAAGCATGAAATATCAAATAAGTAGACAAACATATTTATAAAACTATCAATTACGCACACAAGTTTTTTAAACCGGTGAAGCAACAACTCATTTTTTAATAAATCAATAAATAATATTCGAAAATTAATCTATTCAAATCATAATGGTCTTTTGCTATATCATTCAATTTAAAGTAGCGTAATACCCCATGTAGTTTCAATCATAAAAACCCTGGTTACAAAGATTTAGCTAGACATGACTTTCTCAAAAACCATAAACATATGAAGGAGATTCACTAGCAAATCAAAATAGAAATGAAAACATAAAAATCGCAAACCCTTGTCTTCCACCTCCGTAGTCGCGCCCCTCTCGCAGTACGAAACCTAGCAAATCATATCCAGGCCCGGTCCAATACCGGCTTCTCTTATCCAGGCCACGTCCAAGCTCATTCCAAAACCCGATTAGTACCTGACCACACTTCTAGTCCCTGTCGTGCTGTCTTCTGCATCTTCACGGCAAACTAGT
The DNA here is from genome assembly GCA_023529315.1 of Papaver bracteatum. Taxonomy (NCBI): domain Eukaryota; kingdom Viridiplantae; phylum Streptophyta; class Magnoliopsida; order Ranunculales; family Papaveraceae; genus Papaver; species Papaver bracteatum. Next base: position 208,241 of record JAJJWX010002683.1, on the reverse strand, counting down.
ACAATAAAAACTCCATATATTAATATCCTTGGGACTTCACAAAATCATTAATATATGGAGTTTATTAATATAAGGAGGTATACTAAAAAAAAAATTCTCCACAAAAAACTTTAAACATTCTTGACAAGTTGGAAATATTTTGGATTTAACAAAAATGTGCAAATAGTAACAAGGTCTTACGCATAGGCAAATCAAAAGATGCCATAACATTACAAAATATTACATCATTTTCTCAAACGTACATATTTTTCTTTATCTTAAATTTTGATATAAGAATATTATAATTTTCCGATTATGTAAGGGCCTAGCTTTGTCGCAACGATACTGGCATCGTTTCTGTGTCAGAGATGGCTGCCAGAATCCCATTCAGCCAACGCCTGCATCTGTCAACCAACGCCAATGCTTCACTTCACATCCGAGACGAGCATACAATCACCACGACCAGCACCATTCTTGTTATCTGACTAACTGATCGTCACAGTTTCGTCACCCAAATACAATCAACGCAGCATTTGCTCAGACCTTTAACCCTCCTGCATCAACTATAAAGCTCGATCTAAGACCCCTGTAGACTGAAATTGCATGCGAACCATCCTTCCTAACGGACCAGAATCAACACCCCCTACTTTTCATCATCCATGACAACCAATCTCCAGATCTTCCCATACATCTACCATTTGGTTTCACCCAAGACCCCTGTAATCCATGATCGCTGTTGCTGTAGAGATTTATTTGATGAAGTAGTTGCTGCTATCTTCTTTCATATCTCGGCCTTCTTCACAATCATCATAACCAGCACCAACGACTTGCATTGCATTTCGATCATATTTCAATCCACGGAAGACCATATCCTAAACAGATTCATAACTAGTCGTCTTTTGAATCTCAAGAACAGCTCCCATTTCGATCCAATAACCATCTACCAAACCAAGTCCAACTCAAACACCAATTCAGCTGATTCAATCCATCACCGCCTGTTTCTGTTCATGAAGTCTTTGTAACGAGCTGCTGCCATGACGACGACTTCCAGTAACACCATTCCGATCTCATTTCGGCTGCAGCTGCTCGGAGTGATGCTCAGATACCCTTTTCTTCTGTTTCATAAGAAAAGCAAATTTCTTTTGCTTTGGAAAAGAGGAGAACATGCTTTAAACATTCAATGGACAGTTGTGGAGGAGACAGTGACCACGTCCCAACTTAGTAGACCCACTCCACATTGTACAAAAAAAAAAAAAAAAAAAAACCCTCTGAAGTCTGAAGTGGCATTTGACCCGCTTCATTCTAACGCCTTTAAGTGGAATAAAATCACCTGCTTAACAAAGAGAACTCTTTGTTTTCATGTTTTGTCTTGTTGCCTTCAGTGGTGCTAACAATGAAATGGTTAACTTGGCTGTACATAATTACGTTTTTAATGCCGTTACTTGAGTGGAGGTCATAGAGAAACAACACGGCAGCCACATTTTTTATTATTAAGGCATGTCTACTTCTGGTGCTGTTCGTTGCAAATGCCATCTGTTTCACATTTTGCCATTATTTTTCGGGATGATCGAATGTTTTTGTACTTTCTTTGAAAGGATTAAAATAATATTATTAGCCAAAATATCAAGTCTTTATATATCATTCACCCGTGGGTTTCTGCACGAAATTTGTAATATTCTTTTTTACAGGACGTTTAGACTTTACGTACCTTAGAATTGAGATTTTACCTTTTTCTTTGAGATTTGAGATTTTACCTTTTTCTTTGAAACATTCAATTTTTTAGGAGGAGAAGAATTAACTTTACGTACCTTAGAATTGTACTTTTGAATAAGTTTAAGCACGTTTTCCAAACGAATAGCGCTCAGTTGCGTTAGTTGACATACCTTAATTTGTGTTTATACTTGAAACATTGTATGAGTGCGTGACCATCAATGGTACAATAAGGACATGTCAGTTTGAGGATTGATTCAGGAACGACATTAACAGCTAAACAAAGGGTACCTGAAATATTGACAGAGTTTTCATTAGTATACGTAAAATCCATCACATCCTCTAATGATTTTGATGAATAATCATCAATCAAACTATCAAGATTGATATGAGTATTGCTACATTCATCAACATTGATAATTCTCCCAAGAGTGTTGCAATTGATTCATCATCCTCTACAGAATCATAATGACCAGACGTTTCATCAAGCGTTGCAGCAAAACCCTTGTTGCAAGTGTATTTCTTCCAATTTGGACACTCATTGGCAAAGTGACCGAACCCTTTACACTTGAAGAACTGTGGCATATCCTCATCGTCAGTATCTTTAGAGTCCCTGTTTTTCACAGAAATATTATTACGTGGCTTAGCTGACGTAGGAGGCTTTTCCCTAGTGAATCGTTTATTTTTCTTCCTAAGAAGTTCTTTAAACTGTCTTGTAATCAATTAAATTGATTTATCAAGATCTCCATCTGAAAATACAGGATCAACAAGATTGTTCAAAGAGTTGTCAATACTGATTTAAGAGTTTCAGTGTTTTCCAGTGCCTTGAACGCGATATCCTTTCCGACTTTGCACTACACCATTTTTCCAAAATAGCAATTAAAATTTGCAATAGCTCTTACGCATTTGCGAATTCGCAACTGATTTTGCATATGCTCTAAAATTCGCAACTGTTTACTAGGCGTTCCAACCTCTTGTGTGCAAAGTAACACTAGCTTCCATATGTCTGATTAGTTTAAGTGTTGGGAACAGATTTACTTAACTCCACGGGTCCGATAAAACCAATTTTTTACTTTCTAACTCGCACCAATTTTCATTGAGCGGTATTTCTACCTCTCTTTTCATTTGTATGACACACTCTCAGCCACAAAAGTTCTCCATATACTCTACATAAGCTCTCTCTTCCTCCATTATTTCCAGATTTGAAAACTTATCTGAAGAAAAGTTCTCTCTACATTAAACAGAAGCTCTGCAAATATGAGTCATTCAATTCAGAACCGACACACTACTTTGTTTATTGAGTTTATAGTTAGGTCAGTTTCATCTTTACAGTTCTTATCAACAATCAGTTGTTCCATCTTTGCAGTTGGAAGTATATCTGCGAGATTTGGGTGTTTTTGTTTTGATCTAGGTATAATTTATTTTTTCTGTTTCTCTTATGGTTTCGATTTCATAAATTTTAGGTTTAGTTTAGTGTCTTACTTTTGTCAAATCTGTTCGTTTCCAGTTTAAATTTTATGTTTATTTTTGTGAAATATGGTTGTGTATTAGATTTAGTATACTGTGAGATGGTGTTTGTTGATTTTATTCAGGGTTTTACTTTTCCAATTTCATTTTTAGGGTTATTTGTGTGAAATCTGGATGTGTATTAGATCCATTTTACTATGTTATGTGGGTGTTTGCTAGTTTTATTTCAGTTCATTGTAATGATATGTTTGAAGTTAAATTTTAGTTCATAGTATCCTGCAGTATGCTAGGAAAAAAAATTGAAGCTTTAACTAATTTGTTTGAAGTTAAATTTCAGTTCATAGTATGATATGTTTTTATTGTACCTATATCAGAGAAGTTAAATATCTAATATTATCAGAGGGGAAAAGAATAGGCTTTCTAATATTTTTATTTTGGGTTTACATTATCATGTTTTATTTGGGTCAGGGGGGAGGGGGTTGGTATAACAATATAGAATTAAGACTAAGAGGTGGATATTTGTAACTTGGTTATTGTTGGTGTTTTTACGAAGTTCATGTTTGAATTGCTCGGCTAACTGTTTTTATTATGGGTTAATGTTGTTTTTTTTTTCAATTAGCATCTCATAAGCCACGACTCTATAATGGTCATGTTGGCCGCTGCACACTCAACAGTATGGTTCTGAGCCACATTGCATTCTTATTTACATGGATGTATATACCCCTGCATATTATTTTATGCGATTCATTATCTGTTTTGTTTCACATGGTATAGAATAGCATAGTATGATATGTTTGAGTTGTACCTACCTGAGATAGATATCTTTTTTTAAGGATCAGCAGTGTAGCGTAATGGAATGTGATAAGGGATGGATGAGTTGTAGCCGTAAATATTATTAATACATACGAGGTGTAGGGTTATTCATAGAGTTTGTGCATAAATATGGTGGAGATAGTACATTATTCTTATGCCATTGTAGATGTTCCAAGAATAGTAAAGGATTAGAGCCGCATAGTGAAATTTCATTTCATTTACTAAGAGATGGTATTGATTTGACATATACGGTGTGGCGTTTTCATGAGGAAATCTCACTAGCAGCTGAGAGGGTAGGAGGTATAACTTCTAGTGTAGGAGAAGATGTAGCTGATCATAGCGAATTTGAATACTAAACATGGTAAAGCAAAACCACCAGCAGAACCAAGTAAGAAACGTAAACGGAGAGTTGTAGAGGACAATGAAGAAGACGCTGATGCAGAAGAAGAGGTTCAGGACCGGTCGTTGTTTTCGCGAAGGTCTATTCTATATGTTTTAACAAACTGGGTTTCAAATGCCATCTGACATATTACAGATATTATGCACAAAAAATAGAACATAACTGAGCATATACTTAACACTATAATGGGAAATGGCAAGTCGAAAGATAGTCCTGGTGCCCGTCAAGATATGGAAGCTATGGGGGTTAAAAAAAATTTATGGTTGAAAGTGGATGAGGTGACTGGTAAAACCACAATGCCAGATGGAGCTTTCAGAATGTCAAGAAAGGAGAAAGTTTCTTTTTGTACAATTCTGAAGAACTTAAGGGTGCCGAGCAGTTTCTCTTCCAACCAGTGGCGGAACCAGAGTTTAGAAATGAGGGGGACTAAAATAAAACATTTGGATATTTGTGGACTAAACATTAATAATTAGGTGGACTAAATCCAAATAATACCATAAAACTAAGGGTGATTTTCTAATTTTTTTGATTTTAGGGGGGGCTAGAGCCAGGGTTAGTAAACCCTTGGCTCCGCCCCTGCTTCCAACTTTCGCAACAACACTAACATTAATCCTCCAAAGCTGAGGAATTTCAAGTCGCACGATTACCACGTCACAATGAAATATTTGCTGCCATTATTGGTTCATATAACTACTTCAATACCAAAAGATCTGCAAGTTTCTCTTCTCAGTATCAATATATTCTTCAGGATTCTGTGTAGAAAGGTTATCAACAGAGAACATCTTATAAGAGCTAAGGATAGTTTGGTTGAAGCCATTTGTGTTCTAGAAAAATATTTTCCTCCTTATTTCTTTGTTATTAGCATCCACCTAATGGTGCATTTGGACGGTGAGCTTTAATTTGCGGTCTAGTCAGATTTATATGGATGTATCCCTTTGAGAGGTAACATCTACACCTATCTTTGTTTTTCAATGTATGAACTGTTATTTATGCTGAGTTTTTAACTTTCTGTTACTGATCTTTGTAGGGTAATGAAAGGATTCAAGGGATTGGTGTGCAACATGAGGTACATTGAGGGTTGCATCGCCAGAGGGTATACCACGCGAGAAGCTAGCTTATATTGCATGGAAGATGTGTCAGTAAATGGTGAACGTACTCACAAACATACTCAACAAGCTTTTTTAGATGATGTCGATGAGTTCGCTGATGAGATACCGTTAAGTAAGCCTAAGAATATCACTTTGAATACGGTATGGTTTGAACAAGCTCGCAACTGGGTCATATCCAAGTTTGTTGGAATAGTTTACTGGAAAAGGTAGAGCTTTTTAGTATCAGGAAGTTGTTGTTTCGATTATTAGGTTTATCTGTCTAATATTCATTTGTTGTTTCATTGCTGGAAGTATGTTGCCTATGTTAACAGTCGCAAGCCTCATGGTCCAAGTAATCGTACATCGCAATAGCCATTGAAGAGGTTTCTGTTATGGTTACATGGTGAGGTAATATGTTATGACAAAAACATTTCTTTCTTGTTGAGAATTTGGCCATTGCTTTGCTGTTGATAAGTTTATCAGTTGAGAGTTTGCTAATCCTGTTGGCTAGGATTCTATATTTGTTAGATGAATAAAAAGTAATAATACAGATAATAATGTCGAACTGAATATCCAATAAACGTAATTATGATTATGATAGTAAAATCCTTTTTTTCTTTTTCTTCTCACGATAAATGTCATTAAGATTATGAACTGACACGAACATTTTTACTCATTAAAAAAAGTTGTTAGAAGCCAATGATGTGAATTAAGTACTTTGGCGACTAGTGCAAGGTCCTCTCTTCAAGGCACAGTCATATAAGAGATACCAAGTTAATGGCTTCGTTCTTTGTGTACAGGATTCCGATGAGCGAACGGTAACACAGAACAGTGGTGTCTCAATGAGAGAAATTACCAGACATAGAGCGAAGTCTACAGACATAAATTACATCGAAGCTAAAGTTGTCTATTATGGAATCAATAAAAATATTATCAGTTTAAACTATATGGAATTTAAAGAAACAATTTTTTATTGTGATTGGGTCAGAGTTGAAGATAAGACTAATGGGTACCAAGTTGATCCAAACTCATAATTGATAAAGGTTACCTTGTCTAAGCTGAAAAGCATTGATAGAGTACATGATGAACCCTTTATCATGGCTTCAGAAGCAACCCAAGTGTTCGATTCAACGAATCGTTCAATTGAGGGATGGTCCGTGGTCTTGCATTTACCGCAGGGGTTAATGAAAAAGCGGTGGTCTAACAACCACACCCAATATTTCGTTTGGCAATCTGAATGGACTAAACCTCAATAATTTTCCGAGAGTGAAAATTCAATCAAAGAATAATACTAAAGAGTTTATCTCTTAATCAACACAATCAATGGTTAAATAGAAGCAAGTCTGTAAACCTGATTTTAGTGTGAAGTTCTTGAACCAAAATATTTTGTGTTAATCACAACCTATTCAATATACACCATGTATAAACCTCTTTAAGAAACAATCACTAAAGGAATATTTCAACACGGTGTCCACTTGAAACAGGGTTAGTCCGGACTGGTCTAACAATGTGAAAATAAAAAAATCAAGTGTTCAAGATCAATCAAGTCTTATCCAACAAACAAGGTCGGATTTAACAACTATGATTGATTAATGTACAACCTGTATTATTTTAATTATATAAATAAAATATAATGCGGAAAAGAAATAACACAGACACCAGAAATTTTGTTAACGAGGAAACCGCAAATGCAGAAAAACCCCGGGACCTAGTCCAGAATAAACACACACTGATTAAAAGCTGTTACATAAATTTCCTACAACCTATTCGAATTATATGTAATACCTTCTTCAGATGTATTGTTATAGAGCTCCTAATAGAACACCTCTCTTTAGGAATTCTTCTCTAAATATTCTAGCAGAACTCAAGGCTCTCTTTAGAAGATACAACAACATGATTGATACGATTCGATATTCTTCTTGCACAAAACGCCGGTTTGATTTCCCTTTAGATATAAATTAAGGTTTTGGAAATTTTGTGTTTTTTTTTTTGTGAAAAACAATTACTAGGTAAAAGTAATATCAAAACAAACTTGTAGATTAGGGTTTTAACTTACAATCAGTATGCGTACTCACAAGAAATCCGTGAACCTGATTTTCGTAAGTGAACTTGGGTGATTCCAAAGATCAATTTCCAAGTTAAGAAACCTCTAATAATTATACAACAAGAACAACTAGATAAATCTAGAGATATCTTGTTTAAAACTTCTTAAGGATATTTACGAGATACCTTAATCGAAGTTTTCTTTCTAGCTTCCGATTTCGACTAACAAGTGTTGGTATACGATCGGAAACTGAAATCTATCAAAACCTAGGGTTTATGATCAACAACTCTTGAATGGTTTTATATCAGAAGAGAAAACCTTAGTATAGACAAGAGGTGAAAAACCTAGATTACAAGTTGTATAATCAATCACGAAGTTTAAATCCAACTCAGCTTTGTGATCCCTAAAACAAATACTTTTGTCTCACTCTTGTTCATGAAGAGCACAAGACATGAAAAACAACCTTGAAAATCATACACCGATGAAAACGTGTAGCACTCACGAACCCTTTATTTATAGTGAAAGGTATCTTGAAATCTAAGCATAGCTATTTTACTTTTTCAAGACTCTCCAAATTTTGGGAGTATTTCCTAAGTTACAACTCTTGACAAAATAATTAAATAATAATAATATTATTATTATTACATGAAACTAGTTGGAAGCCTAACAAGCTAAGCTCCAACGACATATTATTACATTAATTGAACAGGTTGCTGTGCTAACCTACCAGCGAGCCTCATGGGTAACCTAGCCAAGGGAGCCGAAACGACGGGAGGGGGGGCTGAGATTGTGTCACAAGGGGGGAAAACTAACACTACCTTCCATGTTAATTCCTGCAATATTACACCATTGGGGACTCAAACCTGGACCTCCTGAGCACATTAAATAAATAATTTAATTAGCAAATATTGTATTTATGTGAATAAATCACATTTTAACTTAGGCATGAATTAAAAGTTATCACAAACACTTTAATATGGTAATCAAATATGTTTGGATTAATAGCCATCTTTCCTAGATAAGGAAACATCACCAACTTGACCAAAAATGCCTTTTAGTCACGTAATTGGGCCCAAGTCCGTGAACCGTTACAAACAGTCCAATGGATTGTTTCCTACTAACGAACTGTAACAATTATAGCAACGCTTATAATTGTTACTTTATTAAATCACTCATCGTTATAACTCGGAATTGAGTGATTCTTGGCTCGTTGAATTCGTAAGCTCATTCACTATAACATGGGATCCTCTATATGGATAAAGGTTATTGTCACAAAAGTCATGAATCAAATAACCTCAAGTATATATACATAAATGTACATTTACGTCATAGAATTTGTTCCATAGAGTGAGCATTTATCTCGATAGATTATAAAGGTAAAATTGAACAAGAATCCAAATGAAATCAATCACATACCTTTGTTGATGAAGTACTTGTAGATGACTTCTTGTAGTCTTCAATCTTCATCCATTAAGGATAGCTTCGATTCAACTTCTTAGACCTAATCTAGTCCGAAACTATCTTTAGTAATCTAAATCAAGAATGCATTTTGGAAACTAAAATTGACAACTAACTTGACATACCAACACTAGTGGGTTCAACCGAGCAATGCTCTGACAGTTAATTTCCTTAGTAGATAACACTGAGATACCCACTATTTATCTGTATGTTTTTACTGAAAATGAGAGTTTAGAAAAACTTGTATGTATTGATTCTGTAGTTTAGAATGATATGATTTCCATGAAGTTTTACCTTGTAGTTTAATCATTTGAAAAATCTGAATGCATTGCTTTTTTTTTATAAGCTTTTATTGTTATGTTTATGTGGATTGTGACAGGTTTGTTATAGGTTTTGTGATAATAATGGGTTTAGCTTTGATTAGTTTGCAGGTTATTATGGCAGAAGTGGGATCCTCATGAAATTTTCACGGAGACACTTCATGACCAAAAGAAAGAAACATATAAACTTTTTTTAGACAATATCACAGAGTCGATACTTAGTGACTTCATCAAGGAGTTTATTAAGATACAAGTTAACCCCTACATGTTCCAAAACCGCTTCTCTCCTCAAAGATATAAAAATTAAGCACAAGTTCATTTAGGAACTCTCCCACATAAAATGTAACTCCCTAAATAACAACAAGAGTGACCTTTATCCAGTGAGAAGGATTTGTATATTGGATTTTAGAAATCCTACAAGAAGATACGATTTAAGAACCAATAATTGAAAGTCTCTCATGATATCGTGTTACTAAAAAAAAATACTAGAACTATCTCATGGTAACAATACACAATATGTAATCATAAAGATCAAGTATTGTGATCATCTTTTCTAAGATACAAACTTATATAAACAAGAATTGATATGCTTAGAAGGAAGAATAACCTTTTCCACAAGGATTTACACCAAGAATGGTTACCATAAGAGTATGAAAAGGTTTCTTTGATAATAAAAACCAACATTCGGGGCTTTGATAATTGCTTCTAACCTGTTATATTTAAGAATTTCAATCACAAATCAAGTTAGTTAATTAATAATAATACACATGGTATCCACTAGTGGAAAATGGGGTTTTAATGACCCACATCCACGACCCTCAATGGCGGTCGATCGGCCATGGACCGGTGAAGACCGTCCCAGATCTAATAAAAATGCGGAGCACAACTGCGAGCATCAAAAACGGTCGGTGTATAAAAAATTTAATTACGATGTTACCACTCATTCTTAACCCACACTGTGACGGATGATCCTAGTGCTTCCTATAATTAATATGTTCTGGGCCCCACCTTTCGATAATAATTAAGCCAAGCTTATCTCCTTTTGACCACCTCACACGTCTCTTTCCATTTCTTATCTTCCCTATCAAAAGAAAACGGAACTCCTTCCTTTCTCTTTCCACCTCTCACAGCCGCACCTCAAGCCCTTCTCTAATTAACTCATTTCTCTTAGGGTTTTATAATCATGTCTACTAGATACCAGAGTTTTGATTTTCTCCGCTACTAGAAATAGAAGTGAAGGTGGTTAATGAAACCGAAGCTAAACCAGAATAGGAAGTATAAGACGACATGGGGTTGAATCAGAACAATTTGAGACCGGTGAATCTCATTGTGTTGTGTTGTTGTTGATTATAGATTCGCAGTATCTTGCTTTAAAAAATATTATACATGGTAAGTTTTTAGTTTTTTTTTTCTCTTGTATTTTAATTTGGGGGTTAGGGTTTCGATTTTACAATTTTTAGGGCTCGATTCTTTGGATGAGTTCGAATGTTGTATGTTATTTGTCCTTGATTTGAAATAGTGTGCTCTTGATGAATCAGATTCGAAAGGGTCTTTGTCGATTTAAAAAAATGGAGATGGAAGAATAGTTCCTGCTGCAGATAATGAGATTATGGAGGTCGATGACTTTGAATCCCCTGATTTTATTTTTATATTGCTTTAAATCCCCTAATTTTAAAATTGATTGTTGGTTGATTGGTCATGTCAATGAATTAGTTCAAGATTCAAATCATTAAATTTTCAACGATTACTTTGAAACTGTCCATTTTCATTGAAATGGGTTTTTGATATGGAAGTTTTGATTATGGAAGTTTTCATTTCGTTGCAGATGAATAATGAGAAGGAGTCTGTCTAAATATCTAAGAATAAGTACGGTTTGACTCCGTTTGAGAAAAAAAAATTCATGTTTTGTCCACATTTGAGAAGTTGTGTTGGTGCTTGGTTTGGTTGCATATGATTAATGAAAAAGACAAAGGAGAGTACCAAATATACCCATCAGGCTTGCAAAGGACCATGGAATCACTAGAATCACTAATGTGAGCTTTCAATTACAAGATTTATTTTCGTTTATATCTTATGTGCGTAAAGTTAACCAACTAGAAGAATGGCAGATTCCTAGCGGAGTGAAGGGTGTATACCTGGATAGCCAATATGTATCAGTTTACATGTTTGCATATGGACTGTGCTTTCATGTAATCGTTGCTAGTGGAACTTAATTTTATTTTTTGTTAGCCTATTTTTAGTGACTTCTTGCTTCTTTTTCTTATCACAGCCCAGAATCTGAGGCGCATTGAACGTTTATATGTTGACCATGGCATGGATGTGATGGATGTATTGCACAAAATTATTTCTCATTACGTAAGTTTCCATATTTAGGCTATCATACCAATACACTAATCTATTTTCTTACAATTGACAGCATTTTGTAGACTGAAAACATGAACTATATGGTTTGTCATGTTGTTTGCAGTGAGATATATGAAAATGGAAAGTATAGTTCTGCCAAGTAGTTCCAACTTGGAAGTAGTTCGGCTAAGTCTACAGGATCAGGAAACAATTGATGTTATAATTAGAGTGAGGTAAATATTTGGTTGAGAATATTATAATATTTATGCGATTTACATTATGGTTTATTAACTTCCACTGATGAATCTAAAATCTTTATTAACTCCTTTTTTCCAGGATGGAAAAATCACATGTGCGTCTGAGGAGATCAAAAACTTTCACACACCAGGTATACCAAATTTTAAATTTGTTTTCTCGGTCCATTAAATCCAAATTTATTTAATAAAGATGTTCATTTTCTTCATAGAATGTTTTAATTGCAGTTTCCATAGAGTGATTCAATTGCAGTTATCTTGAATTCATTTTAATAGTATATGGCTGTAAAAATTGCATTGCGAGATCATGTGTATATTGCAATCATGTCTTGAATGAAGTTGTTGGAAAATAATTTGGTTCATTGGGTACTTTTTCTACTGTTATTCGTAATATTTTAATGTCATCATGTGACAATTGCTAATCATAATTATGTTTGTGGATTTTGGTTGTAGCGACGCTGCTGAAATAATGACTGAAAGAATAAACATTGTTTTTATGCCCCGTGGTCTTGGGCATGTCAGGAAGATTCACATGAACCTGGTAGCTACCCTAAGGCCATTTTGTTGTTGTTGAATGAAGTCATTATTTATCGGTGTCATGTTTTTGTTTGGTATAATCTGCATACCCTAAGGTTATTTTGCTGGTTTTAATAAAGTCATTATTATTTTTATTTTCTTGCATCAGCAATAGTTTCAGCATATTAGGACCTTGCTGCACTTGTGAGAGGAAAGGTGAACTTAACAAGGGCTAAGTGAAATGATTAGAAGATACTGTCAAATAATTCGGAGCTTCTAGTATTTATATGCAGTATTAGGACCTTCCTTTCCAGATCTTTTACATGTTCTGTACTTACCAATTTATTTATATGCAGTATTAGGCTCTTTCAATAGATTTTAAGAACTAATTCACACATGCTCCAAATCTTGAAGCATGGTATTCGGTTTTAAGTCAGATCTCTGTTCTTTCTGCCAAGGATTATATATTGCAATCCTCTCTCTTTGACCTTTCTTAGGTAGTTATTCAATGCAATACTATCTCTTTTCTTTTCATTTCTCATTAGATTTGATTATACTATTATAGTTCTGTCATGTACCTTTATGGCTTCGTCTTCCTTAATTCGATGCAATCCTCTCTCTTTTCTTTTCAGTTATCATTAGATTTGATTATGGTATTATAGTCCTGTCCTGTACCTTTATTGATATGTCTTCCTTAATTGTATCTCCATATGTGGAAGTTTTGCACAGAAACTTCTTAAACATAAGCACACAAGACCAGGCCTTGTACACGAAGGTATAGTCATTCTGTATCTAGATTCAACCCTCTGCTAACAAAAAGTTAATATTTATAAGATAAAAATTTACATCATTTTGTTGTGCAGGTTCATGCCATTCTCCTGGATCCTTCTTAATCTGTAACTGTTGCTGACAGATTGAATGATCTTAATGCGGTTAGCTTCAATTGATTCTACCGTTTTTTTTCTTATTCCTCGTGTATTTGAGTCTGTGATTTTTGTTCTCTATCCAAGTATAATTAATAGAGTTTGGTATTAAGTACCAAACTCTTATTTCTCTTCTGATTGTTTCCTCATTTTTATTGCTCGCTCTCGCTAGAAACCACTAAGGATTACATGGTAAGATTCATTTCCATTCTGATTCTCAAAACTGAATATTAACAGAATTTATGGCATCAACACAAAGGTTATCCAAAAGATTGTGTTATGTAATGAACTATCTTGGTTCTTGTACTTGAGCATCAACACTCATGGTATTACTTGTACAACTTTATTGGCTTACGCTTGCCTCTGTTTTTTTTTTCCTTTCTTAAGCCATGCCTCTGAATGGACTCAAACCTGAGCTTGTACATTAGCTTCCTGATTGATCTTAATTGCTCTTAGTACATGAAGTGTTAATACCTGTAGGGATGCACTAAGCCACTATTGAGTTCTTGATGTTTCCTTTCAGATCAATATTCCACTGAGTTCTTGGCACAAATCGTTGGACTATATGTACTGCGATGATATGACTGGTAAGTCGCTTCATTTCTTGTTAACTGTTATTATGTCGTGATAGAGTGGAGTCACTTTCCAATTTATGCCTTGTAATTTTTAGACTTGTGAAGAAATTATTGATAATTTTTCCATGCATGTCTACCCTTGTCTGATATAGGTGGTTTCGTTTCTCTAACTTTAAGAAGATCATTTTTTTTTTAAATTTCCTTCATTTTTCACATTTCATCAGAACATATGTTAAATTAGTTAACACAAACAGTTCTATCATTTATCTTTGTGCAGTTCTATCATTTATCTTCATCCTCCTGCAATAGACGGTTCTATTATTCGTGGGCATTCCATTCTGACATTATCAGGGAAGCTCACATTTCTGTTGATGACCTCTCTATCTATGGCCTGGTATCTTGGTTGGTTTGCACCGACTGTAAAAAAGCATTATCAATTTACTTTGTTTAGATGTTTGAGTTGGTTTTTATCCTAAGTGTAAGTTGTGCATTCAAATGTGAATAAAGCATTTTTAACTTATATTGGTCTAAACTGAGGACTTAATTTTAAATTCTTTTTAGTGTAATTTTTAACTTAATGAATCAATCAAATGAGGATCTGAATGTATGGGTTGCAGGTTTTATTTGAATTGAGTTTGATTTTATTCTCATTTGATTTGGTTTTGCATTTGAATTCTCATTTGAGATTTAGTCAGGCCAGACAGATTCAGTCAAAAATCTGAATCTATTTTTTTTATATTAAAATGTATATCTATGACCGACAATGGTCAGTCTTAACATCTTGACCATTAAAATCAGTCGTAGATACAGGTAGTTCCGTGACTCTCAGAGCCACGTCATAGATGAAAAAGACGCTCAAACAGCGACCATTTCCGCGACCGCTAAAACATGTCATTTAACTCGTATCTATGACTTGCCCTGAAGGTCGCGAAACTGCTATTTTCCACTAGTGATCTAGCCATATTCGTCTTTACCATAACTAGTTCAAATGACTTCAAAAGAACTAGTTAAAGAGTTGTTTAATTGCTTAGGTCTTTATACATAGACACAATTGAAACAAAAATGATTTGATCCACTCGAATCGATTCATGAACTTTATAGCCACGGTTTGCAAACTTGCATTCCTTAGTTAATATAAGTATAGGTTCACGAATAATCGTTTTTAGAAAATAACCAACCTAAGTACGCGGACCTAAGTATCCGGAATAAGTTTGTAAAAGTTTACAAACTCCCGCATATTTTCTAGGGAAGAGAAGCTCCGACAGTTCGCGGACTGGGTTCGCGAACTCTGTTTCAGTTTTTTTGAGCAGCAAAATACGCATACTTGGGTTCAAGGAATAAGGACTTATACATGTATGTGTTTCCACACAATGCTTATATCCAACAATGGTTATATAATCTAATCTCTCATTTCAATCATTGAAACATTCTTAGAGAACGTTATATAGTTGTTATTCACAAACCATTTTTCGTCAAATCCATTTTCAAGTAATTGAAACATAACATGACTTTCGTCACTAGGTAAAGACGAAATTGGTTAAGGGGAAAGCTTACCAACACATATTTCTAGGAATATATAAGCGAGTTAAACTCAGATCATAATAATAAATTGTTCCACATATTCAGAAATTACCCAACATAATATCTGCGCCCCAATTCTTTTGCAATCCTCACCACATTTACTAGGGCTTCTTGGTGAGGATGCACTTTTAACACAATCAGGTTGTGTTGAGGTGAACAAATTTTTTCGCACCATAGGTATTCGAAACAAAATCATGCACAAACTCTAGGAATTTAACAACTTCCTTGAAACTTTCAATAACTATTCCATACCTTTTCTAAGATGTTATCCCTTGTCGAACTCTAGTTTGGGAGATCCCTCTTAATAATACTCGTTGCTTTATTGATCTTCTTTGGTACCCATTTCTGAGTAGCTTTTGGAGCAACATATTTCTTTTTGTCCCCAATATAATTATGAAACTTCTTGGGGGGAATACTAGAAGAACTGATATAATGAGACTTAGTTTTTCTCCAGTTTGGAACATTAGATCTTGTCATCTTAACAGAATCAGATATGGTTTTATCTCGTTTAATAAATATGCAATTCCTTTGCAAGTGACCTGATTGTCCACAATAAAAGTAATGTTTAGTAGAATGGAAAAAGTTATGTTTAGTGTTACCTGAATGTATATGTGATTGCTTTGGAACTTTACAGGATTTCCTCTTTTCGTCATTGACAGTTGGTAGACATACATCACTTTTGTCAACCGTGGAAGGTTTTGGTTGAGAAGAAACTTTATCTATGACAAATTTTACCTCTTTGCAAATACCAGGAGCGTGTATTCCTTCATAACCCAATCCTCGTGCATCACGATGAATTCTACATGCTCCCAATATTGAGGTTAATTTATCTTAGTGGCTATTTCTAGACAAACTCTCTTTTAAGCTCGAGTTTTCTTCTTCCAACATTTTGGCCTTTTCAAGCGTAATAACTAGATCACTCTTGGATGATTCATATTGAACTTTGAGATCTTCTCATTCCGAATCAAATAACAAGTTCATCGCAATGTTTTCCAAGTTATCTAGCTTTGCTAGAAGAGTAATTTCCCGATCTCGACCTTCGACAATTTCTTCTTTAAGCTTACGTATTTTGTTGAAATAATCTCTTGCACCAATAGAATCAAGTTGGTCTTGCAAGTCTTTATTCCGACTACGAAGTCTGTCATATTTAACTTTTTCACTGAAAATGGTGCTTTCAGCTTCCGAGAGTTTCTGATGACATTCCTTAAGAGGATTATTAGCAACTGGATTTACATGGAATACTTCTTCGTCAGAATCAGAATCAATATCCGAAAGAAGATTTCCAAAAGATAATGCAACCTCGCCTGCATACTCTTGGTGATCAAAATATTCAGGTCCATCATCTAGAGTAGGCAAAGCAGCTGCATATGCCGATTGTCTACAGTTCCAACTAGGGCATACTGAAGAAAGGTGCCTGACACCACGCTAATTATAGCATTGTACATCATCATTAGGAGATGTTGTAACTTTAGAAAAACTATTTTTCCTATCTCTCAGGAGTTTTCTAAATTATCGTGGAGTAACATCCTTAGTATCTGGCGAACCAGATTTATCGTTAGAGGATTCAGAATTGTTTGCAGCTTTAAGAGAAATCACCTCTTTTCTAGATGCGTGTTCATTATCAAAGATCTTTAACTTTCCAACAAGAGTATTTCTAGAGAGTGTAGAAAGATCGTTTGCTTATTCAATGGCATGTTTCTTAGACTCGTATCTTGATGGTAGAGACCTGAGAATTTCGCACACAATAACTTTCTCTGGAATAGTTCTTCCTAATGAATATTAGGCGTTAACTATTTGAGAAATTCTTTGGTTAAACTCATCAAATGTTTCATCATCAGACATGCGAAGGTTTTCCCAGTCAGATGCTAGGTTTTGAAGCCTCGCTTATTTCTCTGCGGCATTCCCTTTAAATACGATTTCTAAGATATCCAAGCATCTTTAGACTTATTACACGTAGTCACGTGGTGCTGAAGATCTGGGGTAATGGCATATATGATAGCATTTAATCCTTCAGAATTTTGCTTTGAAGCAAAAATCTCAAGATTACTATATTCACCAATATCCTTTACAACAGTTACACCGTCTACTGTAACGAATGGAGGATTATAGACATTAACAACACGAACCCATGATTGAAAATCTTGCGCTTGAATAATAGAACGCATATAAATTTTCCACCATAAATATTTCGTTTCATCGAAGACTGGTGGTACATTAATAGAGATAACACTTCTATCCATAACAATCAGATTGCTTCAAACACAGACTTATGAGGTCTTAGCGTGTTTGCCTACTCTAATTCCAATTGAAAAAGCGGGGGTATAACAACCACACCCAATAATTCATTTGGTAATCTAAATGGACTAAACCTCAATAATATTCTGAGAGTGAAAACTCAATCAAAGAATAATACTAAAGAGTTTTTCTCTTACTCAACACAATCAATGGTTAAATAGATTCAAGTCCGTAAACCTGAATTTAATGTGAAGTTCTTGAACCAAAATCTTTTGTGTTAATCACAACCTATTCAATATCCACCATGTAAAAACCTATATAAGCAACAGTTAGTAAAGGAATATTTCTACACGGTGTCCACAAGAAATAAGGTTAGTCCGGACTGGTCTAACAATGTGAAAATAAGAAAATCAAGTGTTCAAGATCAATCAAGTCTTATCCAACAAATAAGGTCGGATTTAACAACTATGATTGATTAACGTACAACCTGTATTATTTTAATTATATAAATAAAATATAATGCGGAAAAGAAATAACACAGACACCAGAAATTTTGTTAACGAGGAAACCTCAAATGCAGAAAAACCCCGGGACCTAGTCCATAATACACACACACTGATTAAAAGTTGTTACATAAATTTCCTACAACATATTCGAATTAGATGTAATACCTTCTTCAGATGTATTCTTATAGAGCTCCTAGTAGAACACCTCTCTTTAGGAATTCTTCTCTAAATCTTCTAGCAGAACTCAAGGCTCTCTTTAGAAGATACAACAACATGATTGATACGATTCGATATTCTGCTTGCACAAAACGCCGATTTGATTTACCTTTAGATATAAATCAAGGTTTTCGAAATTCTGTGTTTTGTTTTTGAGAAAAACAATTACTAGGTAAAAGTAATATCAAAACAAACTTGTAGATTAGGGTTTTATCTTACAATCAGTATGCGTACTCATAAGAAGTCCGTGAACCTGATTTTCGTAAGTGAACTTGGGTGATTCCAAAGATCAATTTCCAAGTTAAGAAAACCATAATAATTATACAACAAGAACAACTAGATAAATCTAGAGATATCTTGTTTAAAACTTCTTAAGAATTTTTACGAGATACCTTAATCGAATTTTTCTTTCTAGCTTCCGATTTCGACTAACAAGTGTTGGTATACGATCGGAAACTGAAATCAATCAAAACCTAGGGTTTATGATCAACAACTCTTGAATGGTTTTATATCAGAAGAGAAAGCCTTAGAATAGACAAGAGGTGAAAAACCTAGATTATAAGTTGTATAATCAATAACGAAGATTAAATCCAACTCGGCTTTGTGATCCCAAAAACAAAGACTTTTATCTCATTCTTGTTCATGAAGAACACAAGACATGGAAAACAACCTTGAAAAGCATACACCAATTTTCCAAAGGGGATGAAAACGTGTAGCACTCACGAACCCTTTATATATAATGAAAGGTAGCTTAAACATAGCTATTTTACTTTTTCAAGACTCTCCAAATTTTGGGAGTCTTTCCTAAGTTATAACTCTTGCCAAAATAATTAAATAAATAATTAAATTAGAAAATATTGTATTTATGTGAATAAATCACATTTTAACTTAGGAAGGAATTAAAAGTTATCACAAACACTTTAATATGGTAATCAAATATGTTTGGATTAATAGCCATCTTGCCTAGATAAGGAAACATCACCAACTTGACCAAAAATGCGTTTTAGTCACGTAATTGGGCCCAAGTCATGAACCGTTACAAACATTCCATGGATTGTTTCCTACTAACGAACTGTCACAATTACAGCAATGTTTATAATTGTTACTTTAATAAATCACTCATAACTTCATCGTTATAACTCGGAATCGAGTGATTCTTGCCTCGTTGAATTCGTAAGCTCATTCACTATAACACGAGATCCTCTATAGGGATAAAGGTTATTGTCACAAAAGTCATGAATCAAATAACCTCAAGTATATATATATATATAAATGTACATTTACCATCATAGGAATTATTTCATAGAGTGAGCATTTATCTCGATAGATTAGAAAGGTAGAATTGAACAAGAATCCAAATGAAATCAATTACATAACTTTGTTGATGAAGTACTTGTAGATGTCTTGTAGTCTTCAATCTTTATCCTTTAAGGATAGCTTCGATTCAACTTCTTAGACCTAATCTAGTCCGAAACTATCTTTAGTATGCTAAATCAAGAATGAATTTTGGCAACTAAAATTGACATACCAACGCTAGTGGGTTCAACCGAGCAATGCTCTAACAGTTAACTTCCTTAGTAGATAACACTGAGATACCCACTATTTATCAGTATGTTTTTACTGAAAATGAGAGTTTAGAAAAACTTATATGTATATATTCTGTAGTTTAGAATGATATGATTGCCATGAAGTTTTACCTTGTAGTTTAATCGTTTGAAAAATTTTAATGCATTTTTTTTTATAAGATTTTATTGTTATGTTTATGTGGATTGTGACAGGTTTGTTATAGGTTTTGTGATAATAATGGGGTTAGCTTTGATTAGCTTGCAGGTTATTATGGAAGAAGTGGAGCTGAATGAAAATGGACTTTCTATTTCCGCTAACGCAACAAAACTTGGCCACATGAAATGTGCCTTGGTTCGTACCCATGTGCCTATGTCATTCAAAACCTGGAAGCACGTACATCAGAAGTATAAAGACGATATTTGGAATGAACTAAAGGTACCACATTTACCCTGAATCTGAATTTTTTTGACAACAACATTAACTCTGACTTGAGGTAGTTATAGATGTATTAAGCCATCAACTTTGTCTTTCCAGGGAGTGTATAATTTACCTGAGACTTCTAAGCGAACTACAGTGAAGTTTATATCTGATCCATGGAGGATATTTAATCATGAGTTAAGAGTGGACAACTATGACATATATCCTACTCACCAAGAATAAATCAGAAATGTGCCTCCTCTTGTGAAAGAAGAGGACTGGATAACATTTTGTATCAATGAAAATGATGAAAAAGTAGCTCAACTAAGAGCTGATAATAAGAGGAAAAGACAACTGTATGACTACTCTCATTGCTCTGGTTGCAAACCTCATTACTTGTTCAAAGCTGAAATGGTATGTTTAGTTTAGTTTTAACAATGCTTCGATCTGACTTTTACAGAAAATAATGGTTGATCAATATTCATAGACTCATTATATTTGAGTTTTAGGAGAGCATCAATCCCAGAGTAGAAGTCAGTACCTCCAATGTGTGGGTGAAATCTCGTACACAAGAGGGTGGAGGAATTTTACCTAGTGCAGAACCATAATTTATAAGTCAGCTTATTTTCCATTTATATCATTTTTGAAATTATACATATACTATTTTCGTGATTTATAAATACCAAATTTTATGCTTGGTACCGCAGTCTGAGCTTCAAAAGAAGCAAAACCTTATCAAAGAGTTACAAGATGCGGGTACTCCCCTAGGAAACACATATGCATTGATTGAAGCATTTGTAAATGATTCTAGGGGACGGGTTCTTGTTGTTGGACCCATTTATCATACGCAAGTTGATAGTTCTGCTCCTGCGCGTGCTAAAGTGTACGATCTGAAGTCTAAAGATGTAGTTTTAAAGCATAAGGTGGATGAACTAGGTGGTAAGATAGAGGTTCTGATCGACAGCTTAGGATAATTGTGTCACATTATGAAGGATATGTAATCTGTAATTCCAGCATCATATATTGCCCCGACTAGTTCACATGCTCAGGCGTGTTCATATGGTCATGGAATTTGTTTAGCTGGTCACTTAGATTTATCTTCTGAAGCCTCACCTGTTAACTTAAGTCCACCTGGTGAACACGTATCTCCATCTTGATCAGTAACATGTCATATGCTACAATGATCCTTTCTTAACATGGATGGTGAAATCATCGCGATTAGTAAACTCTGTACTGGTGAATTTGGACGTATGCGTCACGGCTCGCCTGTACCACCTAATCTTGCAAAGGTTTCTCTTGATTGCATTCTCCTGCCAGCTGAGCGCACTGTAAAAGCTAACAAATTAGCATCGACCTTTCAAGATGTTGAAATTGGAGGATACATGGTTCATCAAAAGATGTGCATCAAGTATGATTAGAAGGGTGAATCAACTTTTTTGGAGATATGCTATGCTTCATGGATATCTCAGCCATCGTATATCGCGCATACAAGTAACTATTTGTTTAAGATGATTTCGATTGTGTATTGGCTTTGTAAACCCTTTGATACTTCGATTTTGATGTGATTAACAACTTAACGCATTGTTTATGCTTTGTTCAATTTGGTATCTAATCGTTATCATATTTGAACATTCTTTATTTTCATTTTATCGTATCGTTAGATCTCTACTATATGTGGCTCACACTTTTGTTTTGTGTTGTATTAAATAGAGTTTGAGGGTGCTTGAAGCAGTAAGATTGCTAAGCTTAGTGCGTAAATATTTGGGGTTCAAAGTGAGTACGTCCTCGATAAACTTATGAACTAAAAAAACCATAATTACAGCATGTCTTCACGAGACGCGGCTGGTTGTGATACCATGATTCTGAGTGTACATCTCGAAGAGATACTGTTGGTCATGTCGGCTCTGTAGATGCGTAAAAACATACCCGACGGACTTATGACCCTGAGCAGAGAGATACATATCTCCTGTAAGCACGACTCACCCTATTTGAGATTAAGGACTGATTGCTGGTACATCATCACGAAATATACTGGTCAAGTCTACTCTAATCTCTGACTCGACTTACCGAGGCTTCCTAATAATTCCTAGGACATCCCCTCAAGATACGCTGGTTATTATGCTTCTGGGCCCTTTTGACAGACTCCTACAACATCCTTTAGAGATACACTGGTCATGTCGGCCCCACAATAAGAACACAATTGACTCCTAGCACATCTTTGCAAGATATGTTGATCAAAGACAAGTGAGCGGAAGTAACGCAGAGACATTATTAGGCGTGCAAGCCTTCCTTTCTCTACAAAACATTTCCAACTGACTTTGGAGAGACTCATCCACATCAGTCAAGTCTCAAACGATCTCAGTCGCCTCAGCCAAGTATCAGAATATCTAAGTCGTGTCATCCAAGTCTCAGAAAACCTCAGTCGCATCGGCTAAATATCATACATCCTTAGTCGCGTCAGTCAAGCCTCATATGGCCTTATCCATGCTGATCCATCTCTCTTGAAGAGTCTTATACATGCATATGACTCAGGAAAAAGCCTCACCTAGGGCTAAAGCCTATTTCTCATCATCTCAAACACACTCACGGCTAGTAAATTGGGCATGAACTGTATACGTCAAACCAAAAACGTGTATAAGCTCCCTTGTGATCTGCATGCTCAATAAAGGGACCCACAAATAATAATACGGTCTCCACGTGACATATGTGACCGGTCATGGAGAGAGGGAGATCAACCTCAGTTTGTCTCACACTCTACACACGATTTCTGAGGAATTTCATGTCTTTTCACGTGACCCATCCTAGTCATTCTCACAAGTCAAAGAATATCTTTCTATCTTGTCCAACTCGGTTATAGAGAATATTTCTCTGTCTTAAACACATCTTCGCAAAGGATGACTCAGATTCACACAACTTTCTCATAACCTCCCAGAGAAATAACTTGTTCTCTAGTCTCTTTATTAATATGCTTCCCTCCGTAAGAGCATCCTAAAGCCTCCTTCCCTGTGAATCAAGCAGACGTTGAACGACCATTGTGCGTGATTTAGGCGACTACCGTTCGTGGAAACCTCATGTAACTCAC
This sequence comes from Papaver bracteatum, assembly GCA_023529315.1. NCBI lineage: Eukaryota > Viridiplantae > Streptophyta > Magnoliopsida > Ranunculales > Papaveraceae > Papaver > Papaver bracteatum. Next base: position 184,748 of record JAJJWX010002683.1, on the reverse strand, counting down.
TTTCAGAAACCCTAGCATCCCTCTTTTAGCCTTTCATCGATTTTAGGTAACTATAGTTGTATAATTTTTAGTAGATTTAATATTATAAAGAAGAAATTTCGAGTCAAGCTTGTCTAGTTGAATATCTCGATATATGATGATCAGCCTTATCAATCTTAGTCAAGGACAATTTATTATTCAATAGCTATATTTGTTTCAATTTGATCATTTGGAAATTTTCTAAGAAATGATATTTCATAGATATGGCGACTTGGAATGTTTCAAATCATTGAAAGAGGGTTTTCAGAACTACTAAGATTCTGGACATATAGTAAGTAGGAATACCCAGTACGCATAACAAGGTAGGTACGCATACACAATATGTGTACCCAAATGTTTTGTATTCATGTAAAAGGGGGAGGTATGCATGCCCCAAGGACTTGAGTTTGTGAGCGACTAGAGGTGTGTACACCCAGAACGCGGATTACAGGGTGTCAAACTTCAGTTTTCTAATGGAAAAGTGTAACAATAAACTGTCAGGATAGCATCAACACTTCTTGAATCCGGCAGGAAGGATAGTTTTGTTAACTAATGTGCTCTCTGCAGTTCTTATACATAATACTACCTAAGGGTGTTATCAATCACACTGACAGAAAAATGCGATGTTTTTGGTGGGGACGTTCGGTCGAGACAAGGAAGATAAACTTCATTAACCAAAATAAATTGAGAATGAAGAAACTAGTTGGTGGATTAGGCCTAAAACACATTGAATGGGTTAATTAGTAAATGGTTTGCAAGTTAGCTTGGAGATTTTGTCAAACAAGAAAGCAATGTGGCATGATTTCCTATCAGCTAAGTATCTAAAGGGATTCTCTTGAAAAATATGTGTGCAAAATAGGGTTTCAACAATATGGAACAGTCTTCTGGAAATAAGAGCTCTAATGAAAAATATTTTTTTTTGCCAGGTTTCAAAAACTTCCACTGTAATAATCTGGGAAGACCTGTGGATCCCAAATCAACTATCACATTTACTGCCTGAACCGGAGCACAATCCTTTTGGAGACACAACTGTTGCAGATCTCATTCTTCCGGGCAAAAATCCTTGGAATGAAGATTTACTTGCAAAAAAAAATCTGCACAATATTGTTTAAGTTATTAAGGAAATATGTCAGTCAGAGGAGAATAGCAGGGAGTCGTTGGTTTGGACTCATTCAATCTCGGGTAAATTCTCAATCAAATCTTATTACAAGATTTTTAGTGATTCTATCCCCAGTACTTCTTCCTATAATAACTTCTCATGGGGAAAATTTAGTTACGTCTTAGCTCTATACTAGAATGCGCTTAGGTTAACCCATATGGGCTAGATTGAGCTGCTAGATTGGCCAAAAAGTGTTGCAAATCAAGAAAAAACTGTGGGAAAAAAGTTAACACTACTTCTGTCTACTTCTCTCTCCTAGCAAGTGCTCGCAGTCCAACTAGCAGGGAGATTGAAACGGTGAATGATTCAACATTCAAAAAGTGACATAAACGCTGAACGGTTCAGCGCTCACAAAAATCACAAGGATCACAAAAATCACAAATTTGATCAGACGGCTGAAATTTAAAGCGCTGAATGATTCAGTGTTCAAAAAGTTACCTTAACGCTAAACCTTTCAGCGCTCACAAAAATCACACGGATCATAAACATCACAAAATTTTATCTGACGGCTGAAATTTAAAGCGCTGAACCAAACATCGCTGGGCAGTGGTCCCAGCTGACGTGGACTGCTAATCTAGCTGCTAGATTAACACTCCCATAGGACTTAGGAGGTTTCCATAGCTGACGTGGATGACCAATCTAGCTGCTAGATTAGAAGACCATATGACTTAGCCTTAGAGCTAGCATCTCCAACAGAGGGTAGATTTATTTATTTTTAATGACACATAGGATTTTAGACCCCCGTTTGGCATAAATCCATCTCCAACAATAGGGTCATACAAGTTAGGAGGGACCAATTACTAAATATGAAGGTGTTCAATAAAGTGTTATCTACACCTCCGGTTGCACCTCCACGTCATGTTTTTAACTAATTTTCTTTTAATTCTAAGAGCATCTCCAACAGTGAGTGCTAAAAATCTTATGTGGAATTTTTATTTAGATCCTTATTTATGGGGCCATATGTATGTGGAAAAAATAATAATGTTTTGCTCATGAACCATCTCCAATAGTATAAGGCCCTATTTTAAAAATTTGTTGTTTTGGATAATGATAAAATTGATTCCCTCTTTCCTATTGGTTCATAACAATTTATTTAAAAATTAAAAAATTAAAAAATAGTTAAAATGATGATGTGGAGGTCATTCTCAAGGTCTAAATAAGACCTTCTCCAAGACCTTCATATTTATTTTAACATCCTTCCTATTTTCTATGACCCACTATTGGAGATGAATTTAATGTAAATGAGGGTCTAAAATCCCATGTGTCATGAAAAAATAAAACCTCCACCCTCTCTTGGAGATGCTCTAAGGGTTGAAATTCTCACTGTTGGAAATGGTTTCTTTAATTATAAGGTCCTATATTTACTTTATGTATAGACTACATAAATAAAAACACTAAATAAAAAATTCACATAGGATTTTTTACACCTTCTCTTGGAGACGCTCTTAGAGATCTTGTCTTGTGTTGTACTACAAGGTTAGCCATGGACGAAAGTTTCGTACTATTTATAGAAGTATTTTTTATTAGCTCTCCTTGAATAATTTAAATTAGTTAGGCCCCGCGTATAAAATTTCTTACTCTGTGACCTCTGTCCTTACCCGGCCTTTACATTTTCCACATGCATCAAGTTAATTGAAAATCGCCCAAACAATGAATGAAATCACTCTAGATTTCAGAGATCTTGTGTATTTATGTTATGGAGGATGTGGTTTGTGCTTTCAACAGCACTGTGGCCCTAGTTGTGGTTGTCATGGTAAAAAACAGCAGAAAACCATCGATTGAGCGAATACAGTAATAATACATGTTTTTGGTAATCACATAGCGGGGAACAAGAACTTAACATTTCTCTTGCGACCAATACACACATCGATTTGGTAAACTTACTATTGGGATAGTAGATTAACGATGACACTGGATGTAAACAACAAAAAACTTGGCTGGTGATTAGAAATCGGAATCGTCTGAAACTTGCCATCGCAAATGGACTTACTCCATTATAGTATTAATGTCGTTACATATCTTCCTAAATTAGTGTGTCAAACGAGTTGAAGTAGATTGTCCTTGTTCTTTGCCGCTGGTCGTGGTCACTATAAAGAAATTAGATCCCAAATACTGGGTAGTCTTTTGTTGTCATTCCCAAATACTTGGCATAAAGACGGCCTCTGATAGGTCAGGCTTCAAACTTGGGCAATAACCACCCTTTCCATCTCCAACTCCAGAATAAATGACTCTTTTGTTGTCATTCCCCTGAGATTGTGCTTTGCTTCACTCGAACATTAATCCCTGTATTTAGAGGTGTAAATTGGGTTGTGCCAGCACGAGCCCAGCCCAGCACATCACGCTAAAATTTGAACACAGCCCATCCCATCACGTGACTTAGCCTAACACGGCACAACACGTTAGTTAAATGGGACGTGTTGGGTTTGACTAATTGGCACAGTAGCACAACACATAACGTGGCACAGATAAGCACGTGGACCAGCCCAAGATGTTAAGAGAGCACGTCATAACATGTACAAATACACCATATAACAAGGCATAATACATCACATTTTTTGTATATTTCACAAAAGAGTCACTATTCTAGCTAGTTTTTAACATTTTATGTTGGCTTATTTATAACAATACATATAATACCTTAATATTTGGAAAATATATTTCAATATCGTTGTTATAATGTCGTCATCTATATTTAACTAGAACATTAATTTACATGACAATAATCCAATTTTATATTTGATGGGATATTTCTTTTTATTGAATAAACATGTTAATTTTACTTGAAATAATTTCAAATGATATATTGTCTAATTAAATTCTTGTGATAATGTCCGACTTAATGTATACATTAAGTGATTTCAATTTTTTTATAGCACGTGTGCCAGCACGGCACAACACGGCACGTTTAGTGGAAATTGAATAAATATCCTTACAATTTTTTACAAATATCCTTAGTGGCATAATGGAAATTATCAGAATTTGTTTTTATTCTCATATTTCCGTTTTTAACCTTTCTATCTTATACGGCTTCTTCTTTATTTTTCATTCGCATAAAAATCAATGAAACTCTCCACCGTCTTCGTCGCTGCACCACCAGAACCATCTCCGCCACCGCCTCCACCTCTATCTTCATCACTGCCATTATCAGCTCCGTCATTACCTAATCCACCACCTACATCACCACACCCAACTCTTAAACAATCGCTTTATATTAATTTCTACTTGATTTAGGTATACAACTTAAATATGCTGGAGAATCAACGAGAAAATAGCCTTCCAAACTTAGATCTGGGTGGTGGAGGATGTTAAATCGCTGCTCTTTTAGTTCATGATAGTGGTGGTGGTGGCAGTGGAGGAGGATATCGAATCATTGTTCCATTATTTGATGATGGTGGTGGTCATGGAGATGGAGGAAATTATTTAATCAAATTTCCAAATCAGAAACTTGAATTGAAATTGTCAATCTTTAAAAGATTTAATTTTATAAAGTCTTCTTCATTCTCGATTAAAGTTACTTTCAGTTTCTGAGAGATTAGAGATTAAAGGTTTGTTTCGTTTTCTGGTAATTTTCGAATTCAATTTTTGCATGCTCAATCCGTCAAAGGTCACAAACAATTTTTATTTTTGAAGTTTTTGTTCGTATGTTTTGTATGTATTTTCTGGTTTTTTATTCACACAATTGATTAGGTTTTTGAGAAGTATCCTGTATACATGATTTAATTTGGGGAATTTAGTTGTATCTGTATGTATTCATTTCTGTTCAATTTTTGCAGTAGGCTTAAAAATGACTATTGGTATTTTATGATGCCCACAGGTAAGCTATATTTTTTTTCCTCAAAATCTTGCATAGAAACTCGATCACATTTGGCAACCACTGGAATTTCATGAAAAATTGATTTTATGAACACTTTAATTGTTGGTGGATCTGAAACTGCAGCTGGTGAAATGGTAGCATTTTTCCATCAGCATGGATAAACATCCATTATTGTTCCAACTGCAATGGATAAACATCCACTGTTGATCAAACTGAAATGGATAAACATCCATTGTTGATCCAACTGAAATGGATAAACTACTGTTGTTGATACAAAATTATCTGAATCGATGGTGGCGGAGGCAACAGTGGCGGTGGTTGCTGCTATGAATTATTAATAGTGGTTGATGTTTTTGTTGGTGGATCTGAAACTGCAGCTGAAATGGTAGCATTTTTCCATCAGCATGGATAAACATCCATTGTTGATCCAACTGCAATGGATAAACTTCTACTCTGAAATATATCAATTTCAGTTTTATGCCACTTACTGTTGATCCATCATCATGGATAAACATCCACTGTTGATCCAACTGAAATGGATAAACATCCATTGTTGATCCAATTGAAATGGATCAACTACTTTTGTTGATACAAAAATATCTGAACCAGTGGCGGAAGCGGCAGACTAGTGGTGGTGACGGAGACGGACTAGTGATGGTGGTGTAATGGTGGTGGTGAAGGAGTGGTCGTGGAATATTGGTGGTGGTGGTGGTTGGTAGGTGGTGGTTGTTGAACGGTGGTGGTGGTGGAATGGTAGTTGAATGTTGGTGGTGGTGGTGCTAGTGGTGGTGGTGAAGTGGTAGAGGAAAAAATTTGTTCCATTTTGAAATAAAGAAAAATATTATATGGGTGATGGTATTAAGGTAATGTAATATTAAATAGGTAAGGTTATAAAAAAAATAGGGACATATTTATTGTTGAATAAGGATATATTTGTTGGGTTTGAAAAGGAATGACATATAATTAATATACCTGCATGTTTATTCGTGTGTTGTGCCCGTGAGTTGTGTTGTGCCTAGATTTTAACTAGTAAAGCACATCACGTTTAAATCGTTGGCACAGCACAGCACGGCACATGGCACGTGAAGCACGTGACTTCGTGTGCCGGGCTGTGCCGAGCCGGAACGTTTTACACCTCTACCTGTATTAACATAATCATTAATCAATTAGTAAACCATTTATTTTTTTATTTTTATTTTTTTCTTGACCAAACACTTGCATATTGTCTCTCAAAATTGTGATAATTCATCACATCATGTGGAACATTATATTTGAACTCTATTATTGGGGCTATGAGGGGGAGAGTTTTGGGGGCTATTTTATTAAGTGGAGACTTAATGTTATAGGGGGAAACCAAATCAAAAGGAAATGTCAAATATACCATTTCCTATTATTATATTATTATAAAAAAAAAAACATTAATTTTCTCTTTTTCTTCTTCTCTTCTCCTTCATTTCATCATGATGATCATAATTTTATCATGATTAAATCGTGATCATTAAAAAACTTAAATCTTTTTCTTTCTCTCTTCTATTTCTTCTCCATCACATCGTGATTCTTCATTGCATGGTGATGAAGATGATGATCCTAAAATAAAATAAAAATCTATTATTTTTCTTTCTCTCTTCTTCTTCATCTTCTATATTGTGTATATAGAGATCATAGAGAAACAAAAACTAAGAAAATCTACCATTTATTTTTACTTTTAAATGGTTAAAAAATATGATTATATGAATTTCGGGTTAAAAAAAAAAGGTTTATGAATGTGTTTACGGTTGGGAGTTCTTATATACCCATCTGAAAGTATATGTTTCGGCTTGGTTCTCCAACCAAAATAAGTTTTTTTTTTTTGTTTCCAGAACCAGTTACGGCTGGGAATACCCAGCCTTAACTTGTTCTAAAAACAAAAATAAACAAAAAAATGATTTCGGCTAGGAGTTCTTTATTTCCCTGCCGTAAATAAAAATACGTCTTGGAACACTATCATTTCCCAACCTTTTTTGCGTTTTACGGTTGGGTCGACAAATTATCTCAGCCGAATAAGTGTCTTTTGCGGCTGGGATTTGGTGTTTTCCCAGCCGAAACTGCAAAGAACCCAGATTTTTAATTGATGTTTTCCGATTTGGATCAACAAAATCCTCTACATATAAGGTTATCCTGGATAATTTAAGGATATGCTTTACCATATTAGATGGTTGATTTTTAAAAATATAAAAAAAAAAATCCTCAGAATTCTCCTACTTAATCAAAAAAAAAAATTGATGAAAAAAAGTTTTTGATTTTCATAAAATTAGTGCAATGATTAATCCTAATTCACACACTAATCATAATTAGATTACTTAATCGCTCTAATTAACACTAATTCAATCAAGGGTATATTAGGCACTAGAAAATAAAAGGATAAGAGGCTATTGGATTTGTTATTTCATGACCCTGGAATAGACCCCAAAACCTCTCCCTTCTAGAGCCCCAATAATAGGGTTCTTATATTTAGAATAAGGGTCACGCATGCACAATTTGCTTTAAAAAAAAGAAAGCACAAATATACAGTACCATAAAGTCGAAAAAAAGTTTATTGAAGACACATGTCCCGGCAATGGATACAGACAGTTAAGTGATACGTGTAACCGGATGAAACCATTAAGTTCAGGTAATTTGTCCAATACGTTTAAATTGTAATCGAGTGAAGACTATACAATGATACCCGGTAATTAATCGAATGATTTATGAAAACTTCTAGAAAGTGATTTTTTCTTTGATAGCTCAATAAATAATTATTCTGATTGTCGTTTTAATAGCCTTGTGAAGGGGCTCCATGGTAGAACTTTCAATATTATTGCCGCTTTGATTCGTGGAGTTTCCACTATAGTATAGTGATCTCCTTAATTTGTATCCCGTTATACAAGTTAAGTATTGATGCTTTTCATTGATCCTATAACATTTTTCATAGAAAAAACAAAGCTTTGGATTTAAAATTTACTTTAATAAATATTATGTTTTTTCCGCAAATACCCTTTCAGCTTTATGACTTTTTTATTCTACGTTATTTTTCGTGGAACCTACTTGACATCCAACCAATAGACATACGGCTAGGAGGAGTATCTTTTTTAACTCCATCTTCTTTCTCTCTTCCGTGTACTCATGCTGTAAAACCCAGTAAAATCTATTCATCTTCATCTCTATTCATTAAAAAATCATGTTTTCAATCGCAATTCTTCTCCATGTCGACCCATTCATTCCTCTGTTGACTTAGTGGTTTATCTCAATTAACTTTACGATAGATCCCCCGTATCAATTGTAAAAATTAAAACCATTAACCTTGCGCAAAAATAAGGGATTAATGATGATCTGCAATATGTGTTGTTGTAATGTTTTGAGATTTGATGAAATATATTATTCATATCTTCGAACCATTAGAGTATCACAAAAATGAAAAGATGATTTCGTTTTTTGGTTTTTAATTTCTTCAGATCTATTAATGGCAGAAAGGGAGGATTTTTATGAGTTTAATATTTTTTTTTCTAGTTTTCATGACAGGGTCATATGATATTTGCGAAGGTCGGATTTAAAAGAAAAACTGGACATGGGTTTAGTTTAGTTTTTTTAGCAAAAACACCAAAACAATTCTTTCTCCTCCATTACTGTTCAAATAAATTAAGAACTAAATAAAGAAATTTTTTTTAGAAAGTAACGGAAGAAGAAAGGACTATATAATCCATCGTCAAGCCACCGTGGCGGCGTGGTTTCATGTAGAGCATTTATTTTACAGTTTGGGTGATAAGGATAAGTATGAAAACAACATTTTATGACATTAATACAAATCACTTCCCCAAGAAAACTCGTAACTCTAATAAAACTTACCATTTCAAGACAAAAATTGAGTTATTAATTGCTCCTTAACTTGTATACGGATGTACAAGTTAAGAAGTATATATACTCTTAAACATCAGTTTCAATTTTAGACAGCCATTTAAGACTTGGCCACCAAGATAATTGCCATTTAAGTTTTGGTAGTTCAACTTCCAACCGTAATATCCTTTTAAATATTCAATATATTCATTATTTCAAATTGGGACAACCATTTAAGACTTGGCCACCAAGATAATACAAGCAACACACTACATACTATATATATCCTAGACTGCTATTACGTACCAAGCAGACCACATTAGCTCTTCGCATTTACAAAATATAAGCGAAAGCCATCCTCGTGTATAGCAAATCAAATTTGATGAAGAGTATGAACTTTAAAATTGCTAAGTTAGTATACCATTACTTCATTCCTTTTATCCCTGTTAGTGTACTTCTTATCCCTCTTATCCTAGTTGAAGCTAGTGATAAGACGAAACATGAGGATGCGTATGAGCTTTGGCATCGTCACCATGTCATCGGGTGCAATCTATTCGGAACTATTGTAAGTTGTGCGGGAGTCATCGTTTCTGTTTCAGTCATTTACATGATGAGGAAACATCCTCCAACCGTCTACGTAGTCGATTTCACCTGTTATCGCCCACCTACTCATCTTCAAGTGCCATCTGAATATTTCCTTGAAGGAGTTAAACGTTATTGTAACTTAAGTGACTCTTCTGCTGAATTTCAACGTAAGATTCTCGAGCGGTCTGGACTTGGTGAAGAGACTTGTCTTCCCGAAGGATTGCTCATGACCCCTCCAAGTCAGACCTTAGAGTTTGCTAGGAAAGAGGCAGAGGATGTTATGTTTGATTCTTTGGATAATCTCTTCTCCAATACGAACATCAAACCCGAGGAAATTGGTATTCTCGTGGTGAATTGTAGTTTGTTCAACACTACTCCTTCGTTTACGGACGTGATCATTAACAAATATAAAATGAAAAGTAGCATCAAAAGCTTTGATTTGAGTGGGATGGGTTGCAGCGCTGGAGTCATTTCAGTTGATCTTGCCAAGCGAATACTTCAGGTTCAGGCAAACACTTGTGCCATTGTCGTGAGCACTGAGAACATTACCTTGTGTGGTTATGATGGAGATGATAAATCTATGATGATAGCTAATTGTTTATTTCGTGTCGGCGGAGCTGCGGTTCTCCTCTCCAACAGAAATCAAGATAAACGACAAGCTAAGTATAAGTTAGTTCATACTGTGAGAACTCACTATGGTTCAGACGAAGAAGCTTATAAATGTATGGGCCATTACGAAGATGACACTGGTAAACTGGGCGTCTTCCTATCTAAATCTGTCATGCCGGTTGCAGGGTCAGCATTACGGACAAATATCACCACTCTAGGTCCTCTTGTGCTTCCATTTGGAGAAAAACTTCGATATCTCATTAGTACAGTGGTCAACAAAGTAGTAAAGAATCCAAAAACCAAGACTTACGTTCCTGATTTCAAACTTGCATTTGAGCATTTCTGTATACATGCTGGTGGAAGAGCAGTAATCGATGAAATAGAAAATAACCTAAAGCTTTCGCCTGCTCATGTAGAGGCTTCACGAATGACTCTTCATCGATTTGGAAACACGTCATCGAGCTCAATTTGGTACGAGTTAGCCTACATTGAAGCTAAAGGATGGATGGATAAAAACAACCGTATATGGCAGATTGCATTAGGAGGTGGGTTTAAGTGTAACAGTGCAGTCTTGGTTGCTCTTAAGAATGTGAAACCATCTCATCTTGTTAGCAGCAACAAGGGGAACCCCTGGGTAGATTGCATTCACAAGTATCCTATGTAGATTTGTTTTGAATTAGCGGTTCACATGGGATGTCGATTGTGCCTGAATAGGATAATTAGTGAAAGAGCTTTCGGATTATTGGAAATATAATTAAAGGTTTGCAAATTGTATTGTTTAGATAAAAATGTAGTTCAATCAAGGGGTTGAACATATTGTTTTTTACGACATGATAATGAAATGTGTGAGCCGTTTGTTAAATCGAATCATGTTATCTTTCTTTCAACTCGGTAACTTCATTTTACTGTAAAAGAAACGAGATCTAACTATCTATACAATGAGATTTTGATCCAACTACCTGAATAGTGAAACTTGGAAACAACTAGAACCTCGTCACGTTCTTAACATGATCGTCATGAACTAAGATATTGAAACTCAAGTAAACGAAAGCACTCCAGATATTCATTGGTCTTGTGTATTTATGTCGTGGTGGGGAGGAGGGTGCAATCAAAAGCACATTGGCCCAAGGTTGTGATTGTCATGGTCAAAACAACAAATATTTCACGTGGATACTTGCTCATCGTAGAAAATCAGCGAGTGGGAAAACTTAGCAATATTTTTGCAACTAATACACACATGCAGTTTATCAACTTACAGTTGCAGTAGTATTATTAGATCAACAATAACAATGGATGAAAACAAACAAACCAAGAAAATAGCTTACTACCTCTGGTAGTGAGCTATCCCAGTCGTTTTGTATATTACTGTGTTGACCAGTTGAAGTAGAATTTGTTCTTCTTCTTTGCCATTGGTCCATTCATGTATTTCTGCCTCACCAGAAATTAGTTCCCAAATATAGTGGGTACGTTACGTAGCTTTTCCTTGGCATAAGACTGTTCGAGCTTCAAACTCGGGCAATAATTCCTTTCCACCTCTAAGATACTGTTCGAGCTTTTCTTGCCATTTGCTTAAGCTTCTGCTTGCATTCGCTCGAATACTAGGCCCCGTACGCATTAACGTAGAATCATAGATCAATTAAAGAGAAAGAGGAAACCTTTCTAGATATCTAACAGTATTTCGAGGAAGTTTTAGACAAATCTATATGCCTAAGAGATGTGAATCCTGGTTTTGTGGGACACAGAGTAAACGGAATTGAACCTGAAAGTTCATTACCATCTAGACATATGGTGTAAGCATTAGATAATATTTTCCCTAATTCCAATGAGATTTCACCACCGAACTTGTTACCTGATAGAATAAACACCTCTATGCCTTAGATGGAAGAGGCACTGGACCGTGGAATTTGTTATCCGATACATCTATAGATATTTGAGTTTGAAGAGACAAGTGAAAGTGTATGAACTCTCTTAACCCTAAACAGGGTTTAAGGACATATATTTATATTATGAAGGAGTTACACGGTTGACCTTTAGGCAAGTTAACAATGAGATACACTAAGATACAATGCGTTCTATAGATAGAATAAACCTAAGTTACACTAACAGTTGAGAAAAATACTGAGAATCAGACCCCGTAACAATTATGTCATCCACATATAAAAGAAGCAACAGAACACCAGTTGAAGATTTTCGAACAAATATAGAAGCCTCAGACTTGGAAGCAACAAATCCCAATTCAGTAAGATAAGAGGTGAACCGTTGAAACCAAGCCTGGGCGCCTGTTTGAGCCCGTATATAGCTTTATTCAACCTGCAAACATGATTGGGATATCTTTTGTCAACAAATCCCGGAGGCTGGGACATGTAAACTTCTTGATCCAAGAAACTGTGTAGAAAAGCATTCTTAACGTCTAACTGACGAATAGGCCAAGAATAGGATACAACAATACTTTAGACCAAGCGAATAGTAACAGGCTTAATAACTGGACTGAATGTCTTGTCATAATCAATACCAAAATGTTGAGTATACCCCTTTGCAACCAATCGAGACTTGCGACGATCAATCGTACCATCTGATTTGCGCTTAAGCCGATAGACCCATTTGCAGCCAATAACATTCATATGAGGTTGACGGGGAACATAAGACCAAGTGTCATTAATCATAAGAGCATGATGTTCATCTCTCATAGAATCCACCCAGTCTGGCAGTTTGCTCGCTTCACTGTAGGATTTGGGTTCAACAAATTATTCCTGCATCTCAGAAAGAAAACATGAAGGAATAGGGTGCTTTGTAACAGCAAGTAAATTCATCTTAACGAGAGGTTTACGGATGCCATCACGTAAACGAGTAGTCATTGGATGCTGAGTAGGACCCTGTTGAGAAATGGGATTAACATGACCAGAAGAAATTGGAGATGAAGACGCAATAGAACTCGCTGCAGGAGAAAATGGAGAGGGAGGCGGTGAGAAGGAATCATGACTAGTGGATAAAGAAGGAGCAGAGGAGGTCGAAAAAGAAGTCGAAGGAGCTGGTGAGACAGGAGAAGGAGAAGTTGGTAAAACAGATGGAGTGACAAGAGGCAAAACAAACCAGGTAGGCAAAAGAGATTGTGGTTCAGGAGAAACTCCAAGATTGGATATATAGAAGGGAAAAGAAGACTCATCAAAAAGCACATTCCGACTGATATACACACGTTTACTGCTCAAATAAAAACATTTATATCCCTTGTGTTGATCCGAGTAACCAATGAAAACACACGGTTTTGTTTTAAACTCCAGCTTTTTTTTTTTTTTACGGCACCAAATGAGGGTAGCATAAGCAGCCAAAGACACGAAGAAAATTGTAGTCAGGCTGATGACGATACAGCTTAAAATATGGGGAATAACCACCAAGAACAGAAGAAGGCATTCGATTGATGAGGTAAACTGCTGTGGCAAATGCCTCTGGCCAATAGGACTTAGGCATGTTGTTGTGATGAAGAAGAGCTAAGCCTGTTTCAACTATATGACGAATCTTGCGCTCAGATACACCATTTTGTTGTGGAGTGTGAGGGCAAGAAAACTGATGCAAAACACCATGAGTTGCGAAAAAATCACCCAAGGAATGAGAAATATATTCTCCACCACCATCACTCTGAAAAATTTGCAGAGTTGTTGAAAAATGATTCTCAGTTTGAGCTTTAAAGTGCTTAACACAATTAAAAACTTGAGTTTTATTATGCAAAAAATAAATCCAGGTAAATCTGGAAAAATCATCTACAAGAAGAAGAAAGTAACGAAATCCAGAATTCGAAATAACTGGAGAAGGCCCCCATAAATCACTATGAACCTTAGAGAGTACATGATCACTGACCGAGGTTGATAAAGAAAACGGTAACCTATGATGCTTAGCACAAGCACAACTATTACATAAAGTATGCTGAATTATTGAAGGTATGGAAACCAACTTTTGAGAAGCTAAGCTGGAAAGACTTTGTTTGTGGAGATGACCAAGACGCATATGCCATAATTGAGAAGAAGAAAGCGCTGCAACATGACTTTGAGCAGCAACTGAAACAGAATATGGAGGAGAAGAAACAGGACGAATGGAGTATAGACCACCATTATTGGGTCCGTTGAGTAGGAGTTTCCCCGTTTGTCGATCCTTAACAGAAAAACCGAATCGATCAAAACACACAGAAACATTATAATCCTGAGTTAATTGAGAAACGGATATAAGATTTTTAGCAATTAACGGGACATGAAAGACACGATTCAATGAGATGGAACTATGTGGTGTGGTGAGTAAGGCATTCCCAGTAGAAGAAATAGGAAGAAGATTACCATTACCAACCATAACATGATTGGAGCCAGAGTATGCAGCTGGTGTAGTGAGAAGGGTAGGATAGGCTGTCATGTGATTTGTAGCACCTGTATCAGCATACCAATGTTGATCAAAGGGCGTAGCCTAAAGTTTCATCGCAGCAAACGACTGAGGAAGGTCACGAGCTTGATATGCATGATTAAATCTGTGTGGACAAGTCAATCCCGTATGGGCTTTGGAGTCGCAAATCTGACAAGGTTGTTTGTTGCCAGAAAGATGTGAAGGAGGCGCACCAAGTATGGACTGCTGCTGTTGGAACTGATTTCCAAACGAATAGTTTGGGGGTGTAAAGTAACCACCACGTCCACGTCCACCAGCGCCACGACCACCACCACGATAACCACGACCATTGTTGCCAGCACGACCACCTCTGTAAGAGTTAAAACCACCACGACCAGAGTTGTTGGGGAACCGAGTAGGAGAAAAATTTGTGGAAGAAGAAGACGACATGGTAGAACCGTAGAAAGCAGTGGAAGGAGTAGAGTCTGATATAGGTTGATTGTATTGAGTGAGTCGGATTTCATGATTGAGAAGCAACGGTTTTAACTCATAGAAAGAAGGGAGAGAAGAACGAGTTTCTATGGCTGTTGAGAAGGCTTGATAATCAGGCCCTAGACCTCTGAGAGTGTTGAGAACAAGTTCAACATCACTTAATGGAGCAGAAGATGTTGAAAGAGAATCCCTAATGGAGGTTATTTTAGCCAGATACGCAGAGATAGAAAGGTTATCGCGGTGAAGAGTTTGTAGTTGATGACGAAGTTGAAGCGAGCGAGCTGCAGTTGGAGCAGCATAGGTATTATCTAGGTATTTCCAAAGTTCACGAGAAGAGGTGAAATCAGGGATATCAGCAAAGACAGATTGAGTTAGGGTAGCTTGTAGCCAGCTAAGAAGTTGAGAATCAACTTGAAACCAGGTGAGATATTCAGGGTTGGGACGGGGTTCTTCATTAGTTGAACAGGGAAGATTGGGAGATGGAGATGCAACTGTTGGATCAACATGATTGTAGAGATCATGAGAACGCAGGATGGGAAGAATCTGGCGACGCCACTGAATATAGTTTGTTTCATCAAGTTTAAAAGAGACGTATGAAGTTTTTAGTTTCAGAGAAGAAGAAGAAGAGGAAGAGATGATAGCAGAGGCAAAAGCAGGTTCGGTAGACATAGTTGTTTAGGTTTAGGTTTGCTAAAGAAAAGAAAAAAAAGAAGAGGACAGCCCTAATGGCTCTATACCATGATGTTGAGATTATTAGTCCCACATTGTTTGGGCATCTAAGATCCTGCGGTTTATAATCCTATGGGCCTCTCCACTCATTGCCAATTGGTTTTGAGTTGGATGCCCGTATTCTAACATGGTATCAGAGCAGGCTATTTGCGACGAGTCATTTGACCGCGCCTCTACTCCGCGTCACCCGATTTAATTGTCCACGTGTTAGACCCAACGAGGCTACACGTGAGGGGGCGTGTTGAGATTATTAGTCCCACATTGTTTGGGCATCTAAGATCCTGCGGTTTATAATCCTATGGGCCTCTCCACTCATTGTCAATTGGTTTTGAGTTGGATGCCCGTATTCTAACACATGAAAGTGTATGAACTCTCTTAACCCTAAACAGGGTTTAAGGACATATATTTATATTATGAAGGAGTTACACGGTTGCCCTTTAGGCAAGTTAACAATGAGATACACTAAGATACAATGCGTTCTATAGATAGAATAAACCTAAGTTACACCAACGATATTCTGTGTTAACAACAAGAAGGGATAGTTCCTGTTAAACTATTTCGAGACACCTCCAATTCCTTAAGATTAGTCAAAGTACACATGGAAATAGGGAATAATACTATGAGATTGCATGAGCTCATCCATAGATACTTTAGACTAAACTTTGGGTACAACCTCGTATCTAGGTTTAGCTGCCTATTATGCCTCAAATCTAGGACAATTAGGTTTTCACCAATCAAAGAGAACAGCGAAACATTGCCTTCGATAAAGTTTACAGCAACTGCGAATTCCCTAAGATTTTGGAGCTTTGATATGCAACCTGGCATAGTTCCTGTTAAATTGTTACCTTCACAGATTGATTTTGGTATGGACCCAGATTATTGGAAGTAAAATGGAGTTGGGAAAGCGATTTTAGGTTTGAGATTGACGGATGAATAAACCCTGTAATCGAATTTCCAGAGAAGTCCAGATATTGCAGTTGAGAAAGATTATATAACGAAGAAGGTAGAGGTCCCTGAATTGAACAACCAGGGGCAGAAAGACTGACCAGTAATGGCGCATTAGAAATTGAATTCGGAAATGATTTGTTTACTACAGTATATGATATCCAAAGTTTTTGTAGTTTAGGCCATTGATGTGTGAACATCATGGTTAGATCGACATGAAGATCATAATTATAACTTATGTCAAGCTCTTTGAGCTGAGGAAGATAAGGGACTGAACCATGTAGATTACAGCTAGATAACATAAGAATAGAAAGTGAAGTCAAATTAGCCAACTGAATCGGGAATGGAGAATTGAGTTTCTTATTGTGATTCATTTTGAGAGATGATAAACGGGAAAGATTTTGAAACTCATGAATGGGGAAAACCAAGCTAGATATATTGCAATAACAGAGATCGAGCTCCCTAAGATGTGAAAGATACGATATATATTCACCGAAATTCTCTTCTGAAGATGCTTCCCTGTATCGATCAATACCGCTCAACCTTAATACCTTGAGATTCACTAAGCCTCTCACCCATTTTGTAGATGATGTTTGCAAGCAAGAAGTGGTGAAATAATCAGAAGTGCAAGATAAATCGAGGAATTGTAGAGAGGATGTTAGAAAAAACAATGTTTTGTTTTAATCAAAAAATGCATGGACCATGTTTTGATCCCAAGACCTATTACTCCCTAGATGTTTTTTCATGTGAATGAATAAAACATTAGTCCCATATAGACTAAAACACTTAAAGTTTTAGACTTAAATAGCATTGGTTTAGCCTTAAGGGTATGGCCCTTTGGGTCTTTAGACCTTTGTGTATGGGGAAAGCCCTAGACTATGGCAAGGTTGCCTAAACCTAATTGCATTTCTTATTGCCTTTCCCGTTCGCGCGGTGCTTCGGCGAGGGTTTATCCGACCCTAACTGAGAAGAAGTAAAAGGGTAAGAACTGAAACAAGTTTTGGCCCATATTTTTTGACTCTAACGGTAGAGTCTGAACCCCAAACCTACAAAGAAGCTATGACTTCTCCAGAAATGCTTTCTCCTCTTATGCCATAGTAGGAGATGATGAGAAATTGTTCATGGGAAACTCTACCACCGCGAAAGTGGAGGGGAAAGGCAAGGTCGAACTGAAGTTAACTTCAGGAAAAACTCTCGCATTGAATGACGTATTTTACGTCCCAGACATATGCAAAAACCTTATCTCGAAACCATCTTACTAGGAAAAGGATTTAAGATTGTTGCTGAATCTAATATTGTTGTCCTTTCTAAGCATGGTGAATTCGTAGGAAAAGGTTATGTTACCGATAACATGATTAAGCTTAGTGTATCTGATTTGAAATTGAATGTTAATGCATCTTCTTCTGCTTATGTTTGTGACTCTTCACATGTTTGGCATGATAGACTTGGGCATGTTAATCTCAAATCTCTAGAAAGACTTGCTAATTTAGGTTGCATACCAAAAATAAACTTTGATAAAAATCAAAGATGTGAAATCTGTGTTGAATCTAAATATACAAGAAAACCGTTTAATAAAAGGATTGAACGTAAAACAGTTCCTTTGGAACTAATACACTCGGATTTAGGAGATTTGAAATCAACACCAACAAGAAGTGGTAAAAAATGGTACATCACTTTTATAGATGATTACTCACGCTATTGTCAGGTTCATCTTCTTAGAAGTAAAGATGAAGCCTTAGAGGCCTTCAAATTTTATAAAATTGAAGTAGAAACCCAAAAAGGAGTTAAAATTAAAACTCTTAGGTCAGATCGTGGCGGTGAGTATGTGATACCCATAGGTGAGTTTTGTAAACATAATGGAATCATTCATGAAACAATCGCACCATATTCACCAGAAAATCGAATGGTGTAGCTGAAAGAAAAAAATAGAACACTCATAGATATGGTAAATGCTATGTTGACAAGTTCAGGGTTATCTTCGAACTTGTGGGGGGAAGCTATCCTTTCTGCTTGCTATATTTTGAACCGAGTTCCATTTAAAAAATATGATAAAACTCCTTATGAATTGTGGAATGGTAAACAACCTTCCTATGCATACTTTAAAGTGTGGGGGTGTTTGGCCAAGGTGGCCATTCCTCATCCCAAGAAAACTAAATTAGGTCCTAAAACAATTGACTGTGTTTTCTTAGGGTATCCTGAGCATACAATTGCATACAGGTTCTTGGTCATCAGTCCTGACCATAATAACATTGGTCAAAACACCATATTGGAATCTAGAGATGCTGTGTTTTATGAACACATTTTTCCTTTAAGGTCTGGACCTCGAAAAAGGGTCCATGATGACCTCCCGGATGTTCCATCGATTAGTCAAACTCCAACTTTGGAGTATGAGACTGAACTGAGAAGAAGTAAAAGGGTAAGAACTGAAACAAGTTTTGGCCCGATTTTTTGACTCTAACGGTAGAGTCTGAACCCCAAACCTACAAAGAAGCTATGACTTCTCCAGAAGCTCCTTTCGGGAAGAAGCTTCATTAAATGAATGGGAGTCCATTCAAAGAAATGAAGCTTGGGAGCTTGTAGATTTACCTCCTGGTAGTAAATCCATAGGTTGTAAATGGGTGTTCTAAAGGAAACTTAGAACAGATGGAACTATAGATAAATATAAAGCTAGGTTGGTAGCTAAAGGCTATAAACAACAGGAAGGATTAGATTTCTTCGATACTTATTCACCAGTCTCTAGAATCACCTCGATTAGGATGTTGATTGCTATAGCTTCAATTTATGATTTGCATATACATCGATGGATGTTAAAACGCATTTTTATATGGTGAATTGAATGAAGAAATTTATATGGATCAACCTGAAGGCTTTATTGTAAAAGGTTGTGAAAACAAAGTATGCAAGTTGAACAAATCTCTTTACGGTTTAAAACAAGCACCTAAACAATGGCATGAAAAATTTGATCATGTTATGATAACTAATGGTTTCAAGGTTAATGAATCGATAAATGTGTTTACATTAAATCTGTGGATGATTCTCATGTTATTGTGTGCCTATATGTTGATGATATGCTCATATTAGGCAAGAACCTTGATATTATTAATAACATTAAAAGCATGCTTAGAGATAATTTTGACATGAAAGACTTAGGCCCTACCGATGTAATCTTAGGGATGAAAATCGAAAAGACGTCTCCATGGATATAGTCTTAGTCAATCTCATTATGCTTGAAACCGTATTAAAGAGATTTAATTATGAAAATGCTAAACCTGCATCTACTCCTTTTGATCCCACTTGTAAACCGAAAAAGAACAAGGGTAAGGGTATTGATCAACTTGAGTATTCTCGCATTATTGGTAGTCTTATGTATTTGATGAACTGTACAAGACTTGATATTGCTTACTCTGTGAGTAGATTAAGCAGGTATACTTGCAACCCATGGCAGGATCACTGGTATGCTCTCTTTAGAGTTTTACGTTACCTGAGAGGGACCTCAAACTATTGCTTAAGTTTTGGGAAGTATCCTCACAGTCTTTGGAAGGGTATTGTGATGCCAATCGGATATCATACTCGAAAGAGTGCAAGTCTACTAGTGGGTACATCTTCTTACTTGGAGGTGCGTCTGTCTCATGGAAGTCCACCAAACAGACATGTATAGCTAAATCCACTATGGAGTCTGAATTTATAGCCTTGGAAAAAGCTGGAGAGGAAGCTGAATGGATACGATGTTTCCTGGGAGGAATTCCACTCGCCCAAGCCCGTGTCTTCAATCGCAATCCACTGTGACAGTAAAGCTGCTCTTGGTTGCGCAAAGAACAATGTATACAACGGGAAGTCTATACATATACGAAGAAGACACAAGACGGTGAAACAACTACTCTCTACTAGTATTATCTCGATAGACTTTGTAAAATCCAAAGATAATCTTGCAGATCCTTTGACGAAAGGCTTAACCAGAGAGGAAGTTAAATTTACATCGAGGGGGATGGGACTTAAGCTCATTGAATAAATCACCATGAAGGATACTCAACCTTGTGATTGGATTTCCAAAATCAAGGTTCAATGAGACAACTAATTTATGGTGATATTGGGTAAAGCACTATCTTTGTCCCTCCCTATGGTGTAATTGTGCGATAGTGCTACCTGCAGAATTAAGGATGATCTTTTGCGATCTTAATGGGTACCATGGCTTTGATGAAAGCGGGGTGTGGCAGGACACTCTTTATGGACTCACCTTTGTGGATGTTGGAAGTGGGGCCGCTTCCTGAGAATTTGAGCTGATTCTCTAGAGACATTCATTAAGTCCGGGATTTTAGCCCACGGCCAAAATGGGCACAACCGCAAGAGCTTGGCACTGTTTTCTTCGGTTGAGGCATCAAGTGTGGCTGTTATTTCGAATTGCATTCATTGTTGGCGGTTCAAGACATTGCGTTCACCGTATCAACAAGCGAGTTCAGTAACCTCTCACTAAGTTAAGGTTCAATCCTTGGGACACCTTAGCCTATATTGTTGCCTTATGTTTTCTCGTGTTTTATCGAAATGTTTTATTATTCATGTGGGGGATTGTTAGAAAAAAATGTTTTGTTTTAATCAAAAAATGCATGGACCATGTTTTGATCCCAAGACCTATTACTCCCTAGATGTTTTTTCATGTGAATGAATAAAACATTAGTCCCATATAGACTAAAACACTTAAAGTTTTAGACTTAAATAGCATTGGTTTAGCCTTAAGGGTATGGCCCTTTGGGTCTTTAGACCTTTGTGTATGGGGAAAGCCCTAGACTATGGCAAGGTTGCCTAAACCTTATTGCATTTCTTATTGCCTTTCCCGTTCGCGCGGTGCTTCGCACAGAAGCACGCACGCTCGCTCGGCTCGGCTCGGCGTGGGCGTGGGCGTGGGCGAGGGCGAGGGCGAGGGCGAGGGAGAGGGTGAGGGTGTGGGTGTGGGTGTGGGTTTATCCGACCCTATCTTTTTACTGAATTTTTCCACACGTTTCTCCCACACATATAAAGAATTTTATTCTTTGCCTTCTCGGTTTTGGGTGTCCGACCCGTGTGCAAAAACCTCGTGAAGCATCTTTGAAAAAATGTCGTTGTAACACTGTGCACCTCGAGAAGAATCTCGAAAAAATTTGAATTCCGACAAAACATTTTACTTTGTATTTTTAACGGATGCTTTTACTCGTCCGACAAAAGCTGAAGCGTGAATCACGGACACTCTGTCGCACATTGGATTCTTGGTCGAACGTTGAAATGTTTTTTTGCTATAAATACGAGAGAAGAATTTCATTTGAAACCATACCTTTCGAACTCTTCTCTCTGAAATTCTTCTTCTTCTTTTATTCTTTCGTAAATTTTATTTAAGTTTACGTAAAACATTAAATAGAGTTCTTAGTTTACGAAACATAAAAAACGAGTTGTAGTTTACGAAAACATAATTTTGTAATACTACTTCTCTGTTTACAAAAACATAGTTAGTTTACGAAACATAAATTACTTTTTACATTTCTCTGAAACTGGTTGTAGTTTCGATTTATGTTTTTGTTTTCATTATTTGTCGCCAAGTTCTAAGGGTTCTCTCGTGTATGCTACACATAGAGGAGAACTAACAGTAGTTGTATCCTGGAGGTAATTTGTTAATTGTTATAGCATCTCAGAGGAGTAGCAGGCAATATTACCTTTAGCTCAGCGTATCTCATACGTGCCTCTACTAAGTTTTAAATACTATCATCTCAGGCATCTCCTTATAACAATAACACATCAGTGAGTGTTAAGTATTTTTCTCATGTTTCTTGAGTAGTTTGTTACTATTATCAGTGTAATCAAAGTATTATTTCTCAGTTGCATACGAAATTGTAACTTATTTCCAACAATCTAAAGGTAATAACTTGCCTGATTGTAATATTGTGATATTGTAATTGCTGTAAGAACATGGGAAAAAATACCGTAGAAAAACCACCAAAGTTCAGTGGTAAGGACTTTAAGAGATGGCAGTCTAAAATGCTATTCTTCCTAAATGACCAAAGGTTAGATGGATATGCTTTAGAAAAACCATCGAGAAAACTTCATCGCCGTGGTAATGAAGATAAATTGGACAGGTGGAATAGGAAGAATTATTTGTGCAAGAATCATATTCTTAATTGTCTTGATGATTCCTTGTATGACTTCTATAATGCAAAAGAAGATTTTAATGCTTTTGATTTATGGGAAGCTCTAGAAGAAAAAATATCATGCTGAATCTGCTGGAAGTAAGAAATTCTTGATGGCTAAGTTCTTAGAATACAAGATGACCGACGAAAAAGCTGTGGTAGAACAGTTCGTTGAACTTCAACTCCTCATCAGCGAGATTCTTGCTGAAGGCATGACTTTTGATGAAGCTCTACAAGTATCGGCCGTGATTGAAAAGCTTCCACCCTCATGGAGCGAATACAAGAGGAGGCTGCGACACAAGACTCGTGAAATCACCATGGTGGAGCTTGGCAAAAAGATCCAGGTTGAGGAGCTTATGTGCATCAAAGACAAGAGCATGTTGCTGAGCAAAAACATGACCTACAAAGCTCATGTTTTGGATGATAAAGATGCTTCAAAGAAAACTCCTGGAGAATCCAGCAAAATTGGTAATAGACGTAACAGACGTCGAAAACCCAGAGGTAACAATTTTAAGCCTAAGGGTGGTGTCACTAAGCACACCATCAAAGGCGACTGTTTTAACTGTGGAAAACCTGGACATATGGCTAAAGACTGTAAGGCCCCTAAAAGGATCAAATATGATCCAAAACAGAAAAATAAGGCAAACCTAGTAGATGATCCTGGATACTTTACTGGCATGGTGTCTGAAGTCGACCTTGTCTCTAGTGTGACTAATGTGAGAGACTCGGTGGCTTGATTCTGGAGCCACCAAGCATGTCTGTAAATTCGGAAATGCTTTCTCCTCTTATTCCATAGTAGGAGATGATGAGAAATTGTTCATGGGAAACTCTACCACCGCGAAAGTGGAGGGGAAAGGCAAGGTCGAACTGAAGTTAACTTCAGGAAAAAACTCTCGCATTGAATGACGTATTTTACGTCCCAGACATATGCAAAAACCTTATCTCAGAAACCATCTTACTAGGAAAAGGATTTAAGATTGTTGCTGAATCTAATACTGTTGTCCTTTCTAAGCATGGTGAATTCGTAGGAAAAGGTTATGTTACCGATAACATGATTAAGCTTAGTGTATCTGATTTGAAATTGAATGTTAATGCATCTTCTTCTAACTTATGTTTGTGACTCTTCACATGTTTGGCATGATAGACTTGGGCATGTTAATCTCAAATCTCTAGAAAGACTTGCTAATTTAGGTTGCATACCAAAAATAAACTTTGATAAAAATCAAAGATGTGAAATCTGTGTTGAATCTAAATATACAAGAAAACCGTTTAATAAAAGGATTGAACGTAAAACAGTTCCTTTGGAACTAATACACTCGGATTTAGGAGATTTGAAATCAACACCAACAAGAAGTGGTAAAAAATGGTACATCACTTTTATAGATGATTACTCACGCTATTGTCGGTTCATCTTCTTAGAAGTAAAGATGAAGCCTTAGAGGCCTTCAAATTTTATAAAATTGAAGTAGAAACCCAAAAAGGAGTTAAAATTAAAACTCTTAGGTCAGATCGTGGCGGTGAGTATGTGATACCCATAGGTGAGTTTTGTAAACATAATGGAATCATTCATGAAACAAACTGCACCATATTCACCAGAATCGAATGGTGTAGCTGAAAGAAAAATAGAACACTCATAGATATGGTAAATGCTATGTTGACAAGTTCAGGGTTATCTTCGAACTTGTGGGGGAAGCTATCCTTTCGCTTGCTATATTTTGAACCGAGTTCCATTTAAAAATCTCGATAAAACTCCTTATGAATTGTGGAATGGTAAACAACCTTCCTATGCATACTTTAAAGTGTGGGGGTGTTTGGCCAAGGTGGCCATTCCTCATCCCAAGAAAACTAAATTAGGTCCTAAAACAATTGACTGTGTTTTCTTAGGGTATCCCGAGCATACAATTGCATACAGTTCTTGGTCATCGGTCCCCCTGACCATAATAACATTGGTCGAACACCATATTGGAATCTAGAGATGCTTGTGTTTTATGAACACATTTTTCCTTTAAAGTCCGGACCTCGAAAAAGGGTCCATGATGACCTCCCGGATGTTCCATCGATTAGTCAAACTCCAACTTTGGAGTATGAGACTGAATCGAGAAGAAGTAAAAGGGTAAGAACTCAAACAAGTTTTGGCCCAGATTTTTTGACTCTAACGGTAGAGTCTGAACCCCAAACCTACAAAGAAGCTATGACTTCTCCGAAGCTCCTTCGGGAAGAAGCTTCATTAAATGAATGGGAGTCCATTCAAGAAAATGAAACTTGGGAGCTTGTAGATTTACCTCCCGGTAGTAAATCCATAGGTTGTAAATGGGTGTTCAAAAGGAAACTTAGAACAGATGGAACTATAGATAAATATAAAGCTAGGTTGGTAGCTAAAGGCTATAAACAACAGAAGGATTAGATTTCTTCGATACTTATTCACCAGTCTCTAGAATCACCTCGATTAGGATGTTGATTGCTATAGCTTCAATTTATGATTTGCATATACATCGATGGATGTTAAAACGCATTTTTATATGGTGAATTGAATGAAGAAATTTATATGGATCAACCTGAAGGCTTTATTGTAAAAGGTTGTGAAAACAAAGTATGCAAGTTGAACAAATCTCTTTACGGTTTAAAACAAGCACCTAAACAATGGCATGAAAAATTTGATCATGTTATGATAACTAATGGTTTCAAGGTTAATGAATCTGATAAATGTGTTTACATTAAATCTGTGGATGATTCTCATGTTATTGTGTGCCTATATGTTGATGATATGCTCATATTAGGCAAAGAACCTTGATATTATTAATAACATTAAAAGCATGCTTAGAGATAATTTTGACATGAAAGACTTAGGCCCTACTGATGTAATCTTAGGGATGAAAATCGAAAAGACGTCTGATGGATATAGTCTTAGTCAATCTCATTATGCTGAAACCGTATTAAAGAGATTTAATTATGAAAATGCTAAACCTGCATCTACTCCTTTTGATCCCACTTGTAAACCGAAAAGAACAAGGGTAAGGGTATTGATCAACTTGAGTATTCTCGCATTATTGGTAGTCTTATGTATTTGATGAACTGTACAAGACCTGATATTGCTTACTCGTGAGTAGATTAAGCGGTATACTTGCAACCCAGTAGGCAGGATCACTGGTATGCTCTCTTTAGAGTTTTACGTTACCGAGAGGGACCTCAAACTATTGCTTAAGTTTTGGGAAGTATCCCGCTGACTTGAAGGGTATTGTGATGCCAATCGGATATCGACTCGAAGAGTGCAAGTCTACTAGTGGGTACATCTTCTTACTTGGAGGTGCGTCTGTCTCATGGAAGTCCACCAAACAGACATGTATAGCTAAATCCACTATGGAGTCTGAATTTATAGCCTTGGAAAAAGCTGGAGAGGAAGCTGAATGGATACGATGTTTCCTGGGAGGAATTCCACTGCCCAAGCTCCGTGTCTTCAATCGCAATCCACTCGTGACAAGAAAGCTTCTCTTGGTTGCGCAAAGAACAATGTATACAACGGGAAGTCTATACATATACGAAGAAGACACAAGACGGTGAAACAACTACTCTCTACTAGTATTATCTCGATAGACTTTGTAAAATCCAAAGATAATCTTGCAGATCCTTTGACGAAAGGCTTAACCAGAGAGGAAGTTAAATTTACATCGAGGGGATGGGACTTAAGCTCATTGAATAAATCACCATGAAGGATACTCAACCTTGTGATTGGATTTCCAAAATCAAGGTTCAATGAGACAACTAATTTATGGTGATATTGGGTAAAGCACTATCTTTGTCCCTCCCTATGGTGTAATCGTGCGATAGTGCTACTGCAGAATTAAGGATGATCTTTTGCGATCTTAATGGGTACCATGGCTTTGATGAAAGCGGGGTGTGGCAGGACACTCTTTATGGACTCACCTTTGTGGATGTTGGAAGTGGGGCCGCTTCCTATGAGAATTTGAGCTGATTCTCTAGAGACATTCATTAAGTCCGGGATTTTAGCCCACGGCCAAAATGGGCACAACCGCAAGAGCTTGGCACCTGTTTTCTTCGGTTGAGGCATCAAGTGTGGTTGTTATTTCTGAATTGCATTCATTGTTGGCGGTTCAAGACATTGCGTTCACCGTATCAACAAGCAGTTCAGGTAACCTCTCACTAAGTTAAGGTTCAATCCTTGGGACACCTTAGCCTATATTGTTGCCTTATGTTTTCTCGTGTTTTATCGAAATGTTTTATTATTCATGTGGGGGATTGTTAGAAAAAACAATGTTTTGTTTTAATCAAAAAATGCATGGACCATGTTTTGATCCCAAGACCTATTACTCCCTAGATGTTTTTTCATGTGAATGAATAAAACATTAGTCCCATATAGACTAAAACACTTAAAGTTTTAGACTTAAATAGCATTGGTTTAGCCTTAAGGGTATGGCCCTTTGGGTCTTTAGACCTTTGTGTATGGGGAAAGCCCTAGACTATGGCAAGGTTGCCTAAACCTTATTGCATTTCTTATTGCCTTTCCCGTTCGCGCGGTGCTTCACACAGAAGCACGCACGCTCGGCTCGGCGTGGGAGTGGGCGTGGGCGTGGGCGTGGGCGTGGGCGAGGGCGAGGGAGAGGGCGAGGGCGAGGGCGAGGGCGAGGGTGTGGGTGTGGGTGTGGGTTTATCCGACCCTATCTTTTTACTGAATTTTTCCACACGTTTCTCCCACACATATAAAGAATTTTATTCTTTGCCTTCTCGGTTTTGGGTGTCCGACCCGTGTGCAAAAAACCTCGTGAAGCATCTTTGAAAAAATGTCGTTGTAACACCTGTGCACCTCGAGAAGAATCTCGAAAAATTTGAATTCGACAAAACATTTTACCGTATTTTTAACGGATGCTTTTACTCGTCCGACAAAAGTCAAGCGTGAATCACGGACAATCTGTCGCACATTGGATTCTTGGTCGAACGTTGAAATGTTTTTTGCTATAAATACGAGAGAAGAATTTCATTTGAAACCATACCTTTCTAACTCTTCTCTCTGAAATTCTTCTTCTTCTTTTATTCTTTCATAAATTTTATTTAAGTTTACAGAAACATTAAATAGAGTTCTTAGTTTACGAAACATAAAAAACGAGTTGTAGTTTAAAACATAATTTTGTAATACTACTTCTCTGTTTACAAAAAACATAGTTAGTTTACAAAAAACATAAATTACTTTTTACATTTCTCTAAAACTGGTTGTAGTTTCGATTTATGTTTTTGTTTTCATTATTTGCTTCCAAGTTCTAAGGGTTCTCTCTGTGTATGCTACACATAGAGGAGAACTAACAGTAGTTGTATCCTGGAGGTAATTTGTTAATTGTTATAGCATCTCAGAGGAGTAGCAGGCAATATTACCTTTAGCTCAGCGTATCTCATACGTGCCTCTACTAAGTTTTAAATACTATCATCTCAGGCATCTCGATAACAATAACACATCAGTGAGTGTTAAGTATTTTTCTCATGTTTCTTGAGTAGTTTGTTACTATTATCAGTGTAATCAAAGTATTATTTCTCAGTTGCATACGAAATTGTAACTTATTTCCAACAGAGGATACGTTGGTGAGCAGTGTCGAAATTGATGATGAAAAGCTAGAGAAGGAGAGATCGAGATGAGAGTGTTGTTCGATCAGAAAATTGATGTGGGACTCGTGATCCCATGAAGTTATTATAGGCAAGATCAAGATACTCTAGATGAGCAAGTTTTAAAAGGGAAGCAGTGAATTTACCCGTTAACGAAGTGCTTGGTGGATTGGAGGCAACGAGGTCTTTATTTTAAAAGGGAAGCAGTATAAGGATTCATCTTCTTCTTGTAATAATCTTCGAGGTCTTTATTTCGAAGGTTGACGGAGACGACCCGAAATGAGTCATTGGAACATCTAATGCCATACCAATTACAACAATTTTCATGTTGGCTGCCTTCTTGCCATGAGGATAAGCGATTTAAAGAGTCGCTCAAAGATGATTTAAAGTCTAAGAGAGCACTTCTACCCTCGTCCTGGCAGCAATGTGAGGTTAATGGATATTGAGTGATATTGATCAATAAAAAGAACAAAAAATAAAGATGAATAAAAAGGAGATGAAATGACGCTGCTTGAGTGTTCTTACTGAAAGAAGCCATAACTAGTAAGCTTTTGTTGATTTATAAATGTTTTGTTTGACGACTGAATGAATGTACAGAATGGCTTAGATATGCACTGGTATTTATAAGCTTAAGGATTAGCATTGCTTCAGAACTCCCACTTGTTCAATTATCAGAGATCGTCTGTATTTCATTCGTGTCCACTAGACCAGATGGAAATATAACTAGTGACCAAGTAGTCCGTTATCCGTTCAATTAGAGAGTGATTAGGTAAGGTGGAGGAGACTTTCTTAACATTGAATAATTAATTAAGGTTGGCTAATCATCAGTTTTGGAGTTACATGGTCTGGCGGCCGGCAGCATGCTATTTGAGAAGCGAAATGGTGATCGAGATTCGAGACATGCATGATGTTATTCTGCAATTTAATTGAACCAATTTACATATCGACAGGGAAATTAGGGAATAAAAATATTACAACTAGAAAAAAAAACAAGTTGTAACCAGATTAAAAAAAGAGAAGAAAAAAAGCGTATTGAAGTATTTTTTTGCTTTTTTTTTTTTTTTCAATGATTCCACAATGATGACCGGGAGAATGTACCGGAAATTCTCCAGTGTCTCACGTAATAGAGAGCCGCGGGGGCTCACCACCAAGAATTAGAGAGGCCAAATTTGGGTGTGAGACATGGGAGAAATCAATGTTCATTCTTCCAGCAATAAATTATTTTACAGAAAATGGGTCATTTGTCCAAATATTTTTAAAACATGATTTTAATGGACGAGTAAAAATTATTATGGGTGAAATGGACACCAAAAAAATAGCAAAGATGAAACGGGATTCATCCTGGCTTAAACTTAAAAAATAGCGAGGATGAAACTAGATGCATCTTGATGTAAATGAAAAATAAAAAAAAGTATTTGAAAATGGGTAGGATGAAACTGTTTACATCCTGGCTATTTTTACATTTTTGTCCATTTAAACAGTATCAAAATCTTGATGTTTTTTTCACTCATGAATTGTTGATTTTGATCTTTTAAAACAATTTTGTGATTATTTTAAAGCAACCAACATGGTGTTTTTGTTGATTGCGAAAAATGGGTGATATGGCCAAAACCCATAAAGTATGGGAGTAAAGTAATTGACAAACAAACTATGGGTTTTGGTAAAAAAGACACGAGAAAATTTAGTCATGTATACCCTTTATTTTAAATTTTATTCTTTATTGTATCTTTTTCTTTCTCTTATTTATTTTTCTCTCTCCAATTTAAAATTAATCACGAGAAAGATTTTAACTTTCGGTATATAAATTGGATTTTAATAAAATTTATATTTTTGGAAAAACCTCTAAAATCTCGACAAAAAAAATCCATTGTTGATATGAAATTCGAAAAAATAAATTAAAAAAATTTAGACTAGGCCGAGGCTACATTATACACCCAAGTGCAACCTGGTCAATATCTATTTTCCTATGAAAATAGAACGCGCAATTGGGGGATACTTATATTAATTGGGGGATAGAGGAAAAGGACAAAAACGAAATTTAAATATCAAATCAGGGTCACCCCTTATCTATGTATTTTAATTAATTCCTAATCTACCCCTCACTAATTAGGTTTAGTATTTAATTACAATTAAGAAATTTATAAGATTAATTGATAAATGATTAGTGTGTATATTTGAGGGAGGTAAGAGTAGAGGGAGGGAAAATTTTTGAGAGAGAACTTTTTTTTTGGTGAAAATGGTGGATGATTGTGAAGAGAGAATAGCTACTGAATCTTTAGCTCAACTACAAGGAGCATATCTTGAATGTTCTGCTAATGAAAACAACTCACAATTGCAAGTATTTGTGGAACCAACACCCTTGGATCATGATTTTTATGAGTATGGAGAGTTTCGTGAAGAACCAACCAAGAGAGGAAACAAGTTCAACATACAAGCACTCCCAATACTCAGGTAAAGGTGCCAATGTGTTGAAAATTTGATTTTTTTTCTTTGAATCCACCATTGTTGCAGCTGAAATAGCTCGGTGTCGGCATGGCTGTAGTATGAAACTATGCCGCCAATAGTGTCCCCCATTTTGAAATGAAATACGACATTGTGTTCAAGCAAAAAAAACTATGCCGGTACAAAAATTACTTTTTACCTACCATGGAATATTCTACGGAATATTCTACCGGCATGGTTTAATTCTAACGTTACCATGACGGTACCTATAAAAAAACATACATGAATAAGTGACTTTGAAAGTTAAATACAGACGTGGTTGATTTATTATCGACCAAGCCGGCACGTTGTACCGGCGTGGATCCATAGGTTATTAGCATGAAGGCACCAAGGTTTCCGTTGATTTTCAATGAAATTTTCATGTCGGAAGCATTTCAAACTTGGTCTTCAGTTTCGGTTCAGTTCGAACATGCCGGAACTTTGGTCGAGCATGCCGGAACTGTGGTCCGGCATAGTATTTTAAATTTTTTTGGAACTAATTTAATTTTCTTTTCATTCGTTCCTTAGATTGTGACATATATTGATCCAACAAATGCAAGAATACTATAAAAAGCCTCTGGTATGTTACGAAAGAATACTTTTCACCTAGTATCTTGAACTTTACTAATGGATTGCTTATAATGAACCTTATAATATCCCATTGTTGTCCTCACGTAGGGAATATAATCTAAAAAGGAAGCTATTGTTTGGGATAAAGAGACGGCTCTTAAGAACATGTGTTGTAAATTACAAGGAAGAAATTACCTAGAGCTAGGTAGCAAAGTGAGATGTAATTCCATCATGAACATTCAAATACGAGTTGTAAATACCATCTAAATGTTTGAGCTTCGTATTCCTTACATTCCTTTGGTTATTTCTTATCCCAGAAGAATAAGACATAAACCTTTTTGAGTATCCATCAGAAGGATTTTTCTGAGTATTAAATCTAGGACCTCTAGAGATTGGTTCCAGAGGGTCAGAATTGAGAGAATTCCATCTCTTAGACTTAGGTCTACCAGGCTATTTCTCATTAGCACTTGGAATGTAGACCTAAGTCAAAAACATGATTCCAAGGGCTAATGAGAAAACACGATTCGTGGAAGAGAGACATCGGAAGAGACCTGTTTTTGACTCTTAACCCTTTTAGAAGATTGTAAGTTATGTAAACATTTCTTAGCAGACTCTTCCTTTGGAGTACTTTTTTCCATGTACTGTAATCCCACATGAGAATTAGAGATTGACACAGAAGAAGGTTTACTCATTAAAACAGAGTTTTCCTTTTCCAAGGATTTGCATTGATCCTAGGCTAGAAGAAGTGATGCAACCAGATTCTATTTTTCAACACGAATGTTGTTCAGATCTGATGAATGAGTCTCGATAAACCGTTTTTCTCTAATTGAATCTTCTTTAACAATATCTTCAAGAATACTAATCTTTTCACGCTGTAGAGTAGTTTCTTGAACAAGGTTTTCGATATTGTTAGAGAAGGACTCAACGATACTGTAGACTTCATGTTCTCTATCAAGAGATTTCTCAAGTTCATCAATGAGCTGAGCATGTTTTCCTTCAAGAGACTTTATTTTATAGTCTTGAATATCATTAATCTCAGCAGATTTTTTTAAAGTTATGGTGAGTTCCATTTCAGATTCTGACATAGTATCAAATGTTACATCAGAGGGAATATTATCAGAATCTAATAGCAAAAATTTTCTACCTCGGGATTAGGAAGAATCAACTAAGGAGTTATCCTTCGAGGTAATCCCAAGACATTTGGCATAATAAAAAACATAGGAAGACATTTTTATGTGCGCAAAAATGAGACAATATTGTATCCACGAAAATCAGATTACTACAAACACAGACTTATGAGGTTTTAAACGTGTTTGCCTGCTCTGATACCAATTGAAAAAGCGGGGGTATAACAACCACACCCAATATTTCGTTTCGTCAATCTGTATGGACTAACTTCAATATCATCCCAAGAGAATCAACTAGACAGTCAGACTCAATTAAGGAAAATATATCCAAGAGTTGTATCTCTTTTTCTCAATGTAATCAGCAAATCAAATAGATAGAAACCCGTAAGCCTTATTATTATGAGAAACAACTTGAACGGTACCAAATACCAATGTTCAAGTGTCAATCAATTTCAATCAACAACCAAAGGTTGGATTTACCAATTGATTGAACTACACATAACCTGTGATATTTTAACTATATAAAAAATATAATGCGGAAAAGAAATAACATAGACACCAGAAGTTTTGTTAACGAGGAAACCGCAAATGCAAAAAAAACCCGGGACCTAGTCCATATTTGAACACCACACTGTATTAAGCCATTACAGACTCTAGTCTACTACAAGTTAACTTTGGACTAGAATGTAGTTGAGCCCTAATAAATCTATCACTGATTAAGGTACGGTCGCATTCCTTATGTCTCTGAATCCCAGTAAGAATCTATGCACTTGATTCCCTTAGATGATCTCACCCACAACTAAGAGTTGCTCCCACAGAAAAGTATATTCTGATAGATAAATATGTCTCCCACAGAAATACCCACAAAGTTTGTCCTGTCTTTTGATAAATCAATGTGAACATGAACCAATTAATAATACGGTCTTATATTCCCAAAGAACAGCCTAGAAATATCAATCACCTCACAATAAATTCACTATATAGTAGACCCAAAGTCAATGACTTTATAAACAAATTTGTCTCCCAAGTCAAATGTCCACTAACCATTCCGAGGTTTCAACTCCTTGAAAAGTATATTTAACAAAACAAATGCAATTGCTTATACAAACTTGAACAATAGACAAGCTCACCTTGTTAAGGAACGATAGATAAATCATAAGTCTCCCACAATCTCCAAAGCACATGAAGTGTGCAAAATGTAACCATTAAATGCCAACTAGTTGATGTTATAGCCAGAATAAAAGAGAGGTTGAAATACCCACAAAGTTTGTCCTGTCTTTTGATAAATCAATGTGAACATGAACCAATTAATAATACGGTCTTATATTCCCAAAGAACAGCCTAGAAATATCAATCACCTCACAATAAATTCACTATATAGTAGTAGAACAAGTTAGTGTGGAATCACAAAGAATGAGACGAAGGGCTTTGTGATTACTTTTTATATCTTACCTATCGGAGATAAATCTCGAGAAAATATTAGAGAAGATAGTACTCATTACGATAAAACAAGTAATATCAGACTACGAAACTACATAGAAAATAGTTGGGTCATCTCGGGGAAGCACTAATGATAAAGAATTCTCATGGCGTACATTTTTATAAAACACAAACAGACTTAAAAATCAATCTAAATGAAGTCTTTAAGTCGTTAACCTACAGGGTTTCGTGAAAAACCTAAGGTTAAAGGAGAATCGACTCTAGCTTATACAACTAGTACTCCCTCCGTCCCACTATTAAGTGACCTAGTTTAAGTTTGCACAATTTTTAAGGCAAGCAAGGAAAATAGTATTTTTTACAATTATACCCCTTATGGATAGTAATTAGTGAAATTGAGAAATGATTTATCTCTCAAACTACTCCACGGATGTTCGCAAACTTCATACCATTGAAAAACATTTTAAAATACCTACGTAACGAATATAAACAAGCCTATCAAATTATGCATATTTCTTATATTTTTTATAATTAACTAAAAGGATAATTATAGAAAGATCTCCTCATTTAGTGATATAGGTCACTTATTAATGGGACAAAATCTAAAATCAAATAGGTCATTTAATAGTGGGACGGAGGGAGTATCACACAGGAGGTGTGGGGATTAGGTTTCCCAGTTGCTAGAGTTCTCCTTTATATAGATTTCAAATCAGGGTTTGCAATCTAAGTTACCTTGGTAATAAAGCATTCAATATTCACCGTTAGATGAAAACTTGATTAGATTCAATCTAATATCTTTCAACTATTAGATCGAACTTAGCTTGTTATACACAAATGAAATGTACCTTCATTTAGTTTTAGGTAACCGTACCTAAATGTGTACACTTAGTCGGTTCAACAATAGTTAACCAATGGTTAGCCATATGAGCACTTTCTTATCAACCTTATTCATATTTACCATTACTAGTTCAAATGACTCAAATGAAATAGTTAGGGAGTTGTTCAATTACTTAGATCTCATAGATGTATACAAGACACAATCGAATAAAAATCAATTTTGATTCACTAGAATCAATTCATGAACATAATATCCACGGTTTGCAAAAATTGCATTCCATATTATACACGAACAAACCGATTTTAGAAAGTAACCTTCTTAAGTATGCAAACAGGTACGCATACTTAAGTATCCGGATTAAGTTTGCTTTTCACTTCCAAACTCCAACAGAAATTCACGAATGTATAACTTCCGCCAGTATGCATATGGGCACGCATACTTACCCGGATTTTCAACAGCCACCATTACGTGTATGGGTACGCATACTTTAGGTTCCCGGTTTTGGACTTATACACAAATGTGAGAACACACTATGTTTATATACAAACATGGTCACTTGATATAAACTCTCACTTCAATCATTGAAACTTTCTTAGAGGATGTTAAAATAATTGTTATCTACAAACTATTTTCATCAAAGCGATTTTCAAGTTGTTGAAATAACCAACATGAATTTCGTCACGAGTAAAGATGAACTTGGCTAAAGCGAAAATTACCAACACATATATCGAGAAATAGATAAGCGAGATAAACTCGGCTCGAAATAGAAAATGTGTATAATTGAAGTCTATGTAGCAATACGACTTTTGTCTCAAAATAGGAGATAGAATAGATATACTTTTGAGTGATAGATAAGTTCAAGTCTCCACATACCTTTTGTTGATGAAGTTCCACAAGTTCCCTTGAGTAGTTCTTCTTCTTTATTCGATGAATGCCATGGAGTCTAAAGATCAACTATACTTACTATCATAATCCGAAACTTAGCTATAAGTAGACTAGAAATCAAGACTTATAGTTTTCGAAACTAAACTTGACAAACAAGCTTGAGATAGCAACGCTTGCGAGTTCGACCGAGCAATGATCTAACAATCTCCCCTTTTGTCAATTTTAGTGAAAAAACTATCAATACATATGGAATACAAAATAAATAAACTTTGTAGCTTCTCATCCAAATACTTTATCTCCTTGGTTCTTCAACATTACTCGAAATCTTCGTCACTTCCAAGTACTCCAATGATTCCAAATGTGTTAAATTCCGCATCATTGTTGTTGAAGATCCTTAGCTATAACAATGATAAAATAATATCTCTCAATCATTGTTATACAGTGTCATAGTAATATTACATATCATCAAAGTTCAATTGTATCACAACTTTGATAACAATACTACGGTGATATGTATCGCTCCCCCTTAGTCAATACTTCATCTCACATGGAAACCACTCCTCCTTACATGAAATTCAAAGCCTATTTTGAGTAAATAATTATTTATGATGAAATAATGTTTTAGTTTCCATAATTCCATGGTGAATGTTCACACAGTATAAATTTTCATGATTTTATGAAAACCTGAGTTTTGCTCATTTTTTGTAGCTTCGAAGAAACAAGCAAGTTTTGAAGTGTTAACTCTTGCATTACAATCACTGTTGTTAGTAGAATCGTAAGAAGGTAAGAGTTGAGAATTACCATTTTGTAGATGCTTGCATGAGCATTTTATCATCCAATTACTTCATTCCATCGTTGACATTTAGATCTTGTATAAATGGTGTATTGAAGTGGAATATTGTGTGCATGTTACGACTACTTCGCAAGGATGTATGACTCCCTAGAAAATGATATCTCCAGAGATGATACATGCATGGATGAGATTTCTATTGGTGAAGAAGAGGAAGAAACACCTGGCATCAAGAATATTCCAAATATAGATGATGCATTTTTTGAGGCTCAGCAGGAAATCGAAAAACGTATCAAAACCCCAGTGTATCGTCTTATGATAAATCCCAGGAGTGTTACTCAAAAGAAATTGGTGACTCCTAAGGCAGTAATCAGCTTTGGTCTTTAACAAGGACTTTTTCTTGTGTCATTCATAGAGTTTAAGCTTTCTCGACGACCTTTAGAAAAATTCTCTAGATGGGGGAGGCACATGCTTGGTTTCCCTCGCGTTAGAGCTATGCTGGATCAGGCACAAGTAACAAAGGCTATTCAAGCATCTAGAGACTTGTTCATTTTTCATGATGTTCGAGGCATAGTGGATTTACTTGCTCGTTGGTGCATTCTGACCCATACCTTCATATGCATATGAGGAGAGTTTACCATCACCTTAGAGGATGTATCTACTTTGTTGCATCTCCCAATCACAGGCAATCTTCCTGAGATTTCTTCATCTGAGAATATGACAATTTCTAATGTCTTGGAAACATAAATGGATAGGTTCAACAAGGAGTCTGGAAAGTATTGGTTAACACGTACGTTGGTGGCCAAGAGATGAGGCTCCTGATAGTCCCGTTCTGCTTTTTTATGCTTATGGATGTCCAGAGACGTATTTGAAGACAGCGGCAATTTGTTGAAGCCGTTTGTGATTCCCTTTGCTATCAATATGGCTCAAGGCAAGCAACTTCTAATAGGTAGCCTATTCTTGGGTTCTTTGTACTCTAACTTAGACTCCCTTATAGATTCCAGTGTATCGAATGGATTTATGAAGATTGAATGTTATGCCAACACGATATGTCATCAAGCTTTGATGTGGGAACATTTTAAGAATTACACTCCCATTCCTCGTACTATCTTTCCAGGACCAAATGTTGATGTTCGTCATGTTTTCTCCGAGAAGGACAATGCTAGGATCATGCGTTGGTATATAAAGCAGCCTCGTTTCAATACACATCTCATTGATGTGTTATACGATGAATATGAGTTCGATTTATGCCCATGGGTATCAATTCCTTCTTGTATTTCCCAGCTGGCAACTTTTAATACTGGAAAGAGTATAGCCTAGGCATCTAGTGTAGGTTTGAGCGATGGCGAGAGATGCACTCCTGATCACTTGATATCAGCGATATATGGAGAACTTTAAGTGGAGGAATATAACATTGACAGGGTGGCTCGATAAATGGGTATGGATCAGGGTGTTCCAACTTTTTGAAGAAGGAAACCTTTGGTTGAGCAACTTAGGACCCATTTGGACCGTACACATGTGGAAGGAAGTGATTACTGGTTCCCTTGCTCCGAGAGAATTACATATGTAACTCCAGGTTATGTAGACTTTTGGAATCAATAGCTTAAGCGTTTACATGATTTTTTAATGGTTGGTCAACCTCCGGTGAAAGATCCTCCTTCTGCTGAGATAATTTCTAATCGACCAAGATTGAAGTATCTCTAATAGTGATAAACGAAAGATGTCTCCAGGATGTTCACAGGTATGTGCCCTTTGTGTAATCTTCATAAAATTATGATAATTATATTTTCATCATTGCATTAAATTTTTCCACAGGACGGTCATAACGTAAGACCTCGAATCCATGTAGACTTCTCAAAAACCGAAGCAATTATTCATGGCGGGGAAGGCAGGATCAAGAATTATAAACTGTTACCCAACACCATAAAGTCCCTAGTTTTTTCTTTGGTGAGTTGTCAATACTTCTTTCACCGTGAAACTTTCTTATCCATGTAATTAGGATCATAAAACCAATATTTTTTATTTGGTTACAGAATTTTGCTCCCTCAAGTATTGACGGTCTTCAATTCTCTGTTGCTGGGCAGACTGTTTATGACTCGAGTGTTGAAGAAGAAGCTTAAGTAAGTATTTATTCATATACAAATTATGATGCTTAGGCTAAGTCTAATCGTGGTGCAAGATTCAACTTTCTTGTAGAATCCGGGTCACCAAAAACCAACGCCCAGTCGTAGTGGGGATCCAAGATTCTACGTCCATACGCGGTTTGAAACTGCACGGCACGCAATTAGAAATGGCGCATCATTTATCAACCATTAGATCTCCAGTAAGACTAGGAATCCAACGGTCTATATGGTATTGATAATTGAGATTATATAAAGTAGTGACAATACGCATTTAGGAAATGCGTTTCTTGCTTTTTCCACACGCAAGTTCAAACCGCGCGCTTGGATTACTTCCATCTTGGATCCAAGCAAAACTAAGCACTCTTTGGGAATCAACGAAACTGTAGCACTAAAAACGACACTTCAATAGTGCATAATCTTGAATCTTGTACATGGTTAGAGCCATCCTTAGTAGATAAAATGCTAATTATTGAGAACACATCCAGGAGGAGTTCGCCATGGAAGTGGAAAGTACTGGTGATGCTTGCTCGGAGAATGGTGATAAAGAAAACTCCCAGAGCTTAAACCGAATAAAAGTAATGGTGTTGTCGATGTCGATGCGAGCAATTCCGGTTCTTTGAACGCTCCAGAGACCACCCAAGTAAGTATTTCCCTTGAATTTTATCCATAAAAGTATAAACTTGTTGATTTATGAGTGAATTAATGAGAATCCATGTGAATATATGAAAATCTTTGCCGAAATACATCACCAGAAAATTCAGAACTCATCTTTTTAGCAAAAACGCCATAAAATCTTCATACGATGTCATATTTTAATGATCCACATATGTATCCTTATTCCCAGGAAATTTACAAGCTTTAGTAACAAATGTTTTTAAGTTTTGAGCACGTTTAAGGGTCAAAATCCAGGAGACAGTAAACATCCAGGATACTTTCAGGAAATTGTCAACTGACATGTAGTCCAATGTTTTGGCCACAACTCTTCGCTCATTTATCCAATTGCTATGAAATTTTAATGTGTTGTAGACAATATCCATACGAATATAATGGAATATGACTCAACCTTAGATTCTTTACTAATTTCTCCCAGTTAGTCATGTCATACTGAACAATATAAAATCCCCTCAGACGAGCTTGTTGTAAAACGTGTTTCTATGACTTTCACGTTATTTGCTGATGTTGTGGATACATAATGATGAACTTTGATGATTTTAAATCATGTATATACTGAATTTGAAATTTCTTTTGCTTTTCTCGCTTGGATGGCTCTAATATCATGTAATCTTCGTATCAGGTACCAAATGTCGAAGTTGAGAATAATGGAACCAATAATGACGAATCAAGCATCCCTGAGGTTGTTGATGAAGGAGCGACTATCTATGTACTTCAGAGTCGTGAGGGAGTTTTTTCTGATATTATTGGAGATACCGAGACTTCCATTGTTGTTGCTTCAGTGGAAGAGGAAACTGAACCACAAGTAGGAGGAACTGAAGAAAATGTTGCCATGACTGTAGGAGTTGCTCCAGTAACTGAGAATCGTATAGTGGTGTATGAATACCCAAATGCAGGGGTTGTTTTTGATCCTCCATTTGATGCATCACTCCCATACCACGAACTGGTTGGTGGATTCAGCGTCCCCGTTGGATATGCATACTTGTACAAGAAGATATGGATGACGTTTGGTCACATCATCGTTGCTAGAGACCCTAAGCGTGCTTATTCCTTAACAATGCAAGTAAGTGTTATCTTTCATATTATAAGTGATATATGCAGTAGAGACATAAATAATGTTACTCTAGATGTACTCTTTGATTGAGAGTTCAACTTGGAGAATTTTGAAAGACTTGGCTTCAACGTGAAGTGGCTTCGTAAGAAGATAGATGCCATCAAAGATTCATGTGAAAATAACATACCCTTTCCCAATGATGCTGTAGCGGAAAAGGAAGACATGATTGCTAGGCTGACTGAAGATTTGAATATTGATAATGCGGACTTACAAGTCTTGAAGGATACAGAGGAGCGAAAATCTTTCTTTGCTGATTTTCTTTGATTTTCTTTCCATAATCTCTTGAACTTATGAACTTTTGAGAGATGTGAGGTTTTATTTCTCGTTTTGATTGGTTTTGGATAGGTAGATGATTGAGGATTTTCTTTGGATTTGATAGAGATTTTCTTTAAGTAAACTGAATTTTGATAAATTGCTGGATTTAAATTACTGAATGCAAGTATCACAAACATTTTGGAGGAACTGAAATACAATGAAAGAAAATTCTAAATGCCAAATATTTTAGGGTGTTCGTGCCTTGAACATCTAGTACCTCGAATATCCAAAACCTTAAACATCAAAGGCCTTGAGCCAATTCTCGTGTATTAAGGCCACAGTCTCCTTGCTCTCTATGTTGATTAATTTGTAGTATCCACCAGCAACAGATTTAGAGATCATAAAAGGTCCTTCCCAGTTGGAGTTCTTTGCAGAATGAAAGTTACACTTAGTTTCTTTGAGAACTAAATATCCTTCCTGGAATTTGTTAGGCTTGATCATCCGTGACCTGAATATCCTATGTTGGTTTGGAATTCTTCCTGCAGTGGAATTCCATGTTGTTGAAGTCTTCCAATCCTGCGGCACATGTGGACATTCATGCAAAGGAGAATATTTGGGATATTATTTGTTGAATTCAGCCATTATTTCAGCAATCGTTGTATTAGTGAGATGCTAGATAGGTTCTACATCCAACCACTTGGTGAAATATTGTTGAGGTGAGGTTATCCATTTATAGCATTTTGCAATAGCTAAGTTGTTGGTGGAGTAAAGTCCTCGAACCAAAGAAGCATGTTTGAGAATTGATAATATGGACACATGAGAAGGAATAAGGCTTTCTTGATCATGAAACCTTTTGATAAAAGTATTTTCATTTTCTTCAGGCTTTTGTGTCAGCTCCTTCAATGTTTTGACTTCCTTCAGATACTCAAACGGTGGAATATCTTCTATTTCTTCCTCCGAATCGGAGCTTTCCTCAACGGAGAAATGTGCAATTAAAGTTGAAGGTATTGGGGTTGCTTTGACAATATGAACCCATGCACGTCTAAGGATCATGTCATATCCTGGATCTTCTCGGATTATGCAAAACTTGGCTTCTCTCCAAGTTGAGTTTACTTTCATCTTGAGAGTAATATGGCCGTAAGCATCTTTGGGCGTTCCTTCATGATCCATGATTTAAATTGGAGCATGAATGGCTTCTTGTCGTGTAATACCAGCAGCTCTGAGAGTTTTCATAGGGATAACATTGACAGAAGTACCAACATTGATCAATGCTCTTTTGAACTCGGTTCCTTTGAGATGGACTGTGGTGAGAATTCCCCAGTCGTGCATTTCTTTATTTATTGAAGGCTCATAGAATGTCTCTTGAATCGACAAACGCTTTACTGACACGACTTAGTTCAATGCAGCAAACATGTCCTTACTTTGAGATTTTGATAAGTATACAATTCACAGACATGCTCTATTAAAGATTGAACTACTTCTTTGACAGGTGGTTCAGAGAGAGTGAAGGTTCTGGACGGGATAGGATCTCTTTGTACTCCTTCAGTCCCCAAGTTAATCTCCCCTGATTCT
This sequence comes from Papaver bracteatum, assembly GCA_023529315.1. NCBI lineage: Eukaryota > Viridiplantae > Streptophyta > Magnoliopsida > Ranunculales > Papaveraceae > Papaver > Papaver bracteatum. The sequence goes on along the minus strand of JAJJWX010002683.1, from coordinate 142,566 downwards.
ACCTTTTCTTGGAATATGTGCTTCAGAACTCTGCAGTTACTTGTGGGGTGATTGACGAATATGTGTAATCGACAGTAATGAGGATTTTCCATGTCCTCTTCAGTTGGTTATTTATTGACATACGATAACTTGATCGCACCGTCCTGAATCCATATGTCTAATAGTTCGATAAGAATCCAGGAACTTGTGCATCCCTGGCTTGATTATCCTTCCTTTGTGCTTTCGAAGGAGATGGAGAAGTATGCTTGCGTTGTGGATCGTATTTTCGCTTTCTCCCCTCTGTAACAAAATTTGTGGAAGGTTGGAGATTATACTGTTTGTTGATCAAACGCCTGCTACCTCGAGTTTCTCATGGTTTTTCGGCTTTTGCAGTCTTGGTTCTCTCCAATAAAGAAGGTGCAGTAGTTGCTGATGTATTAGCCGCTTCATGAAGTTCTGAGAAAGTTTGGAACGTGAGATTTTTCAATAAAGCTTTATAGACTGAAATCATTCCATTGATGCACAAGTCCACGAGTTGTTGCTCTATGACATTTAGATCATGGCAATCCAAAGCTTGGACTCTGAACCTTTTCACATAATCATTAGGATGTTTATTGCTCATTTGAAACATCCTTCCGAGATCAGAAAGGGTGATTTTCTCTGAAACGAAGAAATACTTTCTATAGAAAGCATTAACCATTTCTCCCCAACTTTTGATACTTCCTGGTGCGATGTTTTTGTACCAGGTATATGCCCTTCCTTTCAGAGACTTTGAAAATTCCTTCAGACGAACACTATGGTTGTACTCATGTTCACCCAATGCTTTCAGAAATCGATAAATATGTTCTCGAGCATTGCTCGTTCCATCATAAAGGGTGAATGTTGGAAAGGTATAACCTTTTGGCAGAAGAATCCTTTGCGTAGCAGCATGGTATGGAGGTTGGTGACGGTAGACAGAAGGCATCTTGTCTTTTCCACGATCTTCCAAAAGGCGTTCCAGGTCTTCACGAGTGATGAAACTGGATGATTCTTTTGCTGGTGGATTATTTTCAGCCTTAGGAACTTTCTCATAATCTACTACATGGGTAGGAGTGACTTCGGGATCAGCGACTGAAGACGTTTCTTTAGCTTTTCCTTTCTATTGAGTTTTCTCTGACATCTTGTGAGTAAGAGTCTTGAGATAATTGCTTAGTTCCTTCTAAGTGGTAGCCATGTCAGTCTGATTCTTGGCAAGAGTCTCTTGCACCTTCACGAGATCACCTATGGTAGGTGGATTTTCTATGATTTCTTCAAGAGACGGACAAAATGAAGATTGATTCCGATTTTCGTTTGAGGAGGAGTTGTATCAGTAGTTCCATTGTTGGAAGCAGAAGCCACCGCTGGGGTACCACCACTGTTGTTGTTGTTGCAAGTGCTAGCATTATTTGGGTTAGGGTTTGTACCTGAACCTGATCTGAGATCAACCATCTTTGGGAGAATTGAGATTACAACCGAGAGAATGATCTCATTATGTGGTCACCAATCAGTTGATGGGGAAAAACGAGTTGTTGGTTTTTAAGGAATTGACGAGATGACCATACGGTGGAAACTCCTTGAACCGAGTGAACTGTCTAACCTCACACAGATGCACTGCAAGAAGGGAGTGCTTTGAATTCGAGAGATAAATCTGTAGTACTTCGGCCTAAACCAAGACAATGGACATTCCAAAGTAAATTCGGTCACAAGAGAGGATGGTTTGATCTGTAGGAGGAAAGCTGAGAAATGCGTGAGATCAATGGTGATCGAAATTGTAGGTGTGTTGTGTATTTTGCGTGAAGAAATAAGATAAGTTCTGATTGATTGAATTTTCTCTGTTGAGAGTAATTTCTCAGACGTTGAGATGTTAATCTCTTGTTGTCAGTGACGAAAGATTGTCCTGTTTTTCAATCATGATTCAGAGACTTATTTATGTTGCTAGAATTGTAAACACCTTGATCCCATGAAGTATGACAGTTGCTGGAGTCAAATAGTGGGGAAGTGGAAATCGTGTTAAAACTAGTTGCTCATCGTGCAAAGACTTGGTTGATTTTCCATCCACTACTTTGCTAACTCCTCCTACTGATTGCAAGACTTACTCACATTCTCATCGTGTGTATGAACACACGTGCCGTAGACCACCAGGCCAAAACCCTAGTTAATATCCCCCATGTGACGCGATTGATGCTTCATGATTATAGAGTCTGCAAGGAAGACATGTATTTAGTTTGTCAGTTGCTGACTTTATAGGACGATGAGCCATCGTATTGCTGAGTCGAACGTGATTTGGAAATGTTATGAGACTCGTGAATTGATCATGTCTGTTGAGATAGGGGTATAATTCTCAATTAAATGTTGACAGTTAAGGTGAGCAAATGTTGCTCATTCGATGGATTGTTGAATATTAACTGTTGAACCAATATTCCTTAGTCTAGGAAAATATTGCTCATGTGAGCAAATGTTGCTCATTTGATGAATTTTTGGTAGCAGGACCAAAATAAAATATTAATTTAAAATACTGAACCGAGTATAATTAATAAAAATATTGATCATGAGATCAACATAAAATTATTAGCGTTTGAATATGGAGTTATGAACCTTGGATTCGAAACCCTGGTCAATTAATGATCAATTGATGATTTATTGAAAATCAACCACGAAGGAGGGACCATCTACATGGGATGATGGGTCAACCATGTAGCGACCATTTTCTCGAGTGAGCAAATACCAAAGTCTCTTGAAGACCAATTGGTGAAAGGATGATTAAATGCTGGTTTAATCATTTATTAAAATAATGCTCCTCTGAACCTTAGGTGATAAAACCTAATTAATTATGAAGAGATGAGGGACTGACCAAGGGATCATTCAACCGGCCCTGGTTGGTCACAGGAATGTATGACGACCGTCTTATGAAGTTCCAAATTATTTGGAAGAGTTTTGGACCTAATACGTGCAATTGTGCAAATTAGGTCAAAATGGTGAAAATGCATGGGACTGGCTCCTTGCAAGCCAAATAGCCAACCTTGGTCAGTCAAGATAACATGCTCACGTCGCCAAAGTGTTCGTGTCTAAGTCCTGAGAATTTTGATATTTTCTGATGTGCGCTTGAGCCATCATTTGAGAAAATATGAAGAAATCATGGTTTTTTGCTCAAACTGAGGAACCTTCATAAGATGAATGAATAAATAATAATAAAATGAAGGAATCATGAAGTGTGGGACCGGATATGGCCAAGGAATGGCCGACCGGCCAATGAGCCCGGTCCCACGGCATTTTTCCTAATTTTATAATATTTTTAATGATTTTAAGGAAATATCATAAAATCAAGGAGTTTGTTAAAACCAAGGAGTTTGTTGAAATCAAGGAGTTTCCTTGAAGTGAAGGAGTTTCCATGAGATGAGGGAAACATAAAAAATAATAATAATAATAAAATAAAAGGCATGTGGGACTGGCTAGGATATGACCGGCCGGCTGGGGCCCGGTCCCACTAGTTTTCCCTAATTTTATATTATTTTTCATGACTTGAAGGAAATATCATGAATTTAAGGAGTTTTCATGAGATGAGGGAAATAATGCTAAAATAATGAGAAATCATGAAGTGTGGGACCGACCGCAACTAGGGCATAGACGGGCGGCCAGTAAACACGGTCCCACGACACCTTTCCCTAATTTTATATTATTTCATCGATGTGAAGGAAACACCATGAAACTGAGGAGTTTTCTTAAAATGAAGGATATTTGATCAAATGAAGAGATTTTCATGAGATCAAGGAAAATAATAAAAATATGATAAAATATAAAATTGAGCGTGGGACTGATCACGGTACGAACGGCCAGACGGTGGGCCTAGTCCCCTAGCGCCTTGATTAATATTTTATTATTTATTATTTTCTTCCTATTTTGCATAGGCTCATCGTTCCTTCGAATTTTGGAATGCTCGTTCAAGTATTCAGGTGCTCGTTAGTGCATTATTGCTGAGTACACTTGCACCATTTTGGTTGGGGCTTACTCGATAGTGGCTTAGATGCCCGTATGTTGAATATTTGTCACTAACCCGTGGAATTCTGCTGGGAAGAACCACGGATTAAAGTGACATAATATTGTGAAATTATGTTGGGAAGAACCACGGATTGAAGTGACAAAATATTTCCGAATGTTCAGTTAACGATTAGAAATAATTAATTGATGTCTTTATACTAGAATGCATGCTATCTAGGAGCATTAATTATCTTAGAATTGAGATATATGAGCTTGTTAAAGCGTCATATTTCTTTTATATAGTCAGGGAAAATATTGTTGCGTCCTGAAGACGTTGTTGCTCTATACTAGCAGCCAAGCTATCTAGGAGCCGTCCAATCATTCGATTCTTTATAGAAGTAATCACTAAAATTGCTCAATATTTATGAGATATGACATTATATTAGCTGAGAGACTGCACATCCACATATACTCTGTGAGATAGTATTCTCATTTAGAGGTTTTTACAGCACGATATTTCATGCTTCCGAAAAGAAACATGAGTCTCAATACTCATCTGATTGGTGGATCAGGAGTATGTACAATTATGGTTTTATAATTTTAGCCTATGTAGAAAATCCACCATCTACAGTACCATGCAAATATTTCCTTGAACTATGGAGATTCACAACCTTGGGGAAAATCAATTCCGTAAGGCAATGCACATGAGGTTACCAGTTAATTCGAGGCTAGATATCAAGCTCGTGCAACTTTTGCTCGCCCTTTCGTTCTGATATCGTATCATTATCAGTCATGGAGAAAGATCAGATAACTTCAGTTCCAATTTGGGAGTTGAAAGTTGACTAGGAGGAAAAGAAATTGAGACCATCTCCGGCAATTGAAAGGGCTATTATAAAGGATTGCATTTTTTAGTTTTGGGTCGTTCCACCATTAATTAGCAGCGTTTCCAGAAGAGAAATGTTTCTCTTCACTCACCTTCTTTCCCCCTACCCTGTCGTTTCAAATTTCCCTCATCTAGACTATCATTGCTTATACCCTAAAATAAATCAAATTTCCTGTTAAAGCATTGCTCGGTTGAACTCGCATGCATTGCTATCTCAATCATGTTTTTCAATGTTAGTGATCAAAACTATAAGTCTTAATTCCTAGCCTATTTATAGATATCTCGGACTAGGACATAGATTGTGTAGTTGAGCTTTAGACCTCGCGGCGTTCATCATTTGAAGACGAAGAACTACTAAGAGGAGCTTGTGGAACTTCATCAACAAAAGGTATGTGGAGACTGAAACTCATCTATCACTTGGAAAGTCTATTTCTACTCTATCTCCTATATTGAGACAGAAGTCGTATTACGATATAGTTTTCTATTATACACATTTGAGATTTCGAGCTGAGTTTATCTCGCTAACATATTTCTCGAAATATGTGTTGGCAAGCTTTCGCTTCGAGCAAGTTCATCTTATATTCTTGACAAATGTCAAAAAATGACCATGTGAAAATTGTCGAGTAACATCTTACATGGTTTGTGTGATACAATCATTTGGTGTAGACTTGGAATGTTTCGTTATGATTATTTTAATATCTTGAAAATTGATTTGATGTTAATAGTGAGTGAAAACAGCTATTTTCATCCACTAAGAAAGTTTCAATGATTGAAATAAATAGTTTAGAATCAAGTAACCATGTTTGGATATAAACATAGTGTGTTCCCACATTTTTGTGTAAGTCCAAAACCGGGAACCTGAAGTATGCGTACCCGTACGCGTACTGGCAGTTGTTGGATGTCTGGGCAAGTATGAGTACTCGTATGAAAATCGGTGGAAGACTCATGTCTATGAATTTCTTCTGGATCTTGGAAGTGTGAATTGGTATGCACACCCATACATGTACTGGTGTAGCCAAACTCGGTCCGACAACTTAAGTATGTGTACCCGTTTGCATACTTGAGTTGGTTACTTTCTAAAATCGGTTGTACATGAACTTAAACATTTATAAAATAAGGAACGCAATCTTTGCAAACCATGTCTATAATGCTCATGAATTGATTCAAGTGAATCAAACAGATTTTGCTTCAATTGTGTTCTTGTATACTTCTATGAGAATATAGGAATTAAATGACTCTTTAACTAGTTTCATTTGAGTCATTTGAACTAGTTATGGTTTAGATGAATGAGTTTGATATGAGAGTAATCATATAGATAACTTCGGTTAACTATTGTTGAGCCAACATGGTGTACACGTTTGGGTACGGTTACATAAACCTAAATAAGGGTACATTTCATTTGTGTATAACAAGCTAAGTACGATCTATCGGTTGAAAGATATTAGCTTGGTTGAATCAGGTTTTTCATATAACGGTGAATATTGCATGCTTTGTTACCAAGGTAACTTGGATTGCAAACCCTGATTTGAAAACTACATAAAGGAGAACTCTAGCAAATGGGAAACCTAATCCCCACACCCCATGTGTGTTACTAGTTGCATCAACTAGCGTCAATTCTCCTTTAACCTTAGGTTTCTATCGAGACCCTGTAGGTTAACGACTTTAAAGACTTCATTGGGATTGTGAAGCCAGACCCAACTATTTTCTTTGTAGTTGCGTGTTCTGATCTTTCCTAATTTTATCGTTTGAGTACTACCTTCTCTAAGATTTTCTCGAGATGTAATCTCCGATAGGCAAGATAAAAGTAATCACAAACACCTTCGTCTCATCGTTTATGATTCCATAAAATCTAGTTTTGCCATCATACGATTTAGATTATTGTGAGGTGATTGATAATAATAGGATGTTCTTCGGGGAATATAAGTCTGGTTTATCAATTGGTTCATGTTCACCTTGATTTATCAAAATACGGAACAAAAACTCTTGGGTATATCTGTGGAGACAGATTTATTCATTTTATAAATTGTTCTGTGTGAGACAAATTTGTTTATCAAGTCTTCGATTTTGGGTCGTAGCAACTCTTAGTTGTGGGTGAGATCAGCTAAGGGAATCAAGTGTGTAGTATCCCGCTGGGATCAAAGATGTAAGGAACACAACTGTACCTTGAATCAGTGTGAGATTGATTAGGGATCAACTACAGTCTAGTTCGAAGCTCATTGGTAGTAGGCAGTGTCTGTAGCAGCTTAATACAGTGTGGTGTTCAAAGCTGGACCAGGTCCCGGGGTTTTTCTGCATTTGGGGTTTCCTCGTTAACAAAATTCCGATGTCTGTGTTATTTCTTATGCATTATATATAGTCATATAATTGAAATATCACAGGTTGTGCGTTAAGATCAATCAATTAGATAATCCAACCTTTGGTTGTTGATTTAAATTGATTGACACTTGAACATTGGTCTTTGGTACCATTCAAGTTGTTTCACATAATAATCAGGCTCGCAGATCTCTATCTGTTTGATTTGATAATTACATTGTGAAATAGAGATATAAATTCTTTGATATACTTCACTCTATATTGAGTCTGACTGTCTAGTTGATTCTCTAGAAAGTATATTGGGGTAAGTCCTCACATATTTCCAAACGAATTATTGGGTGTGGTTGTTAGACCCACCGCGTTTTCATTTCCAAACTACACATAACTGCTACTCGTTTACCTCTTTTCACAGATGACGGGTGGTCTCTTACCTCTATTCCACTTGGAAAAATGAATAGTATGGTGGACAAGGATGACTAGATTAACACACGCACCATCGATACATTCACAATTTAGAAGTTTGATAGGTTGAGTAGAAAACTTAGATCTGATGACTAGCAAGGTGACTGGATAAAGTGCTACATCAAGCAATCTTTTGAGTCCAGCAGACAAAATAATCACTTAATCAGGTTCAGTACTCTCTCAACACTTTACTTCTCTATTACCATGTTATCACAAGGCAATGCATATCCTCTTTGGATTTAGTATTATCTTGCTAGTATACTTTATCATAAATTTTACACTAAACATTATATGCTTGTTATCATCTCTTGGTATGTCACTCTTTAGCCATAACTGCAATACAAAAATCTTCCCTTAAATAGGAATCACGTGCCAAGTAACCATTATACTATGCATATTTTGCTTTCTTTTGTCTTATGGCTCATAGACATGTCACTCTCTCAAGGCTTGCTAGTAGTCAACCAACGCAACAGGGTTAACACAATTCTGCTAGTTGGGCATTGGAGTACCTCAGAATTCACATCGATTTTGTACTTTTTTAACACTAGTTTTTGGAGTTTTAAAAAGAGTTCCTCTCATCTTCAACTAAGATTCAAATTAAAGTTTTCTGCTTCAGCATTATACAGAACCTTACTTATACCAATAATATCAATACCGTCACCATTAACATGTTCTTCTCTATTAAAGAAACTATGGCATCAACTTTTGGTACTAAACCAACTGATCCAGTTGATAACCTGGTTGAACAAATAAATTCTACACTGAATATTCCTGAAGATCTTTTTCCAAAGGTGTTCATAAATTCTGATAACATCCTCCCAAAAAACAAGAGAACTGGAAATGGGTTTTAATTGGAAGATTTTGCAGAAAAATTTCTCATGAAACTAGAACTATCTCTAGATTCATTAACTCCAACTGGGATCTTAAAAGAGATGCTGAGGTTTCTCTTTGGAAAAAGAGAAGAAATTACTACTCTATCAGTCTTGGTAGTATAGAAGATTACAATTTTTTCAAAAAAGGTAGCACTAGAGGTATATTTGATAAACTCATTGTTCTAACTAAAGTCCCCCCATCTGGTTCTGATTTTATTGATGAAGCTAACTTCTACAAATATCAAGATTTGGGTGCTTATTAAAAGAGTCCCAAGGAATATTATTCCAGATATCAACAATATCCTCAAACCTACTGGTATCTTTCAAGAAGAAAAAAATCTTATGGTAGAGATGATGATGAGAAGAATCTTGAAGTATTACTAAACATTGATATTACTAGAGCTCTAAAATTTGGTATAGATGCTTATAAACACCAACTGTCTCTCACTGATGGAATTTTCTTATGCTTTGAATGTCATTGCTTTTTGCAAAGTTTGCAAAATCCTTGACCACCCTGGTCCCCTTTGTGAAGAAAAAGAAGAAGTTTCCTTCCATGTGAGAAACAAATCCCATCCCTCTAACCTCAACACCTTCAATACCACATCAATCAATAGTCCAAAACCTATCATCAAGAAAAGGTCATATTCTGACAAAGATGTTGCTGAAGAATTTGCTATCAAAATGAGACTAGCTTAGAGGCATATTGTCATCAAGAATAGTTCTAAAGAATTGGATGGTCCTGAGGATTATATGATATTTAAAGATGGTCTTCAAAATCCCATTACGGAGGATATTCCAACTGAAAATCCTAAAGCCATTGGTTGTCAAAAGAAACACAGGAAAACTCTTAGAAACTACAAAGCTAGAGATAAGTTTTGAAGAAAAAGGGTACCCACATCAAATCTGATGCAAAGGGGCATGCTCAAACTTCAGATAATGGAATTGAAAACTCTTGTAACCCTGACACTATCTTTCCAAAAACTATACTAAACATTCCCAACCCTTACATCTCAATACCCTCTCTGGCTGATATTCCAAATCAAATCAATGAGGGATTCAACAATCATAAGAAATTTCTTTGGGAAAGGAGGAAAAATGAGAGTAAAAGTAAGAATGTATCTATAGTTAGCAATCATCATCTATTGGACACAAAAGGAAAAATCATGCCTCTTCCACTCCTTCTAATCATAACCTGCACAACTGGGACCAATTGCATCCTACCAAGAAGAGCAACCTTCAGGGAAACTCTATGGAGGAGAACCATCTGACAAATTCGACTAATACCAACCTTGGGGGAGAAAATGCTTTCCATCTTCCTAAGGTACATTCTTCTACTCAAATGTAATATTTAAGTTACTTATATTTGCTTTCTTGTTATATGATTACTCTTACTAACAAGGAACCTATTATAAGGTACACTCTTAACTTTTCTAATTTCTGCATCTACACTAAGCTTACTATCCATAGAAAATATTGCTTAGGTTATACTATTCTTATTTTCTTTTATCCCAGAGTTTCTTATTTCTAGGAATTTATCTCCATCATGACTTGGAATTGTCAGGGTCTAGGAAAACATCATACTAGTAAACATTTGAACAATATGCTAAATGTAGGATCAGAATATCGCAATAATAACACACTTGCGAAATCTTCATCAACAACGCTGCGAAGACATCACAGAGTGATTTCAGAAATGACATAACAGATGACGACAGCGTAAACATGAGAAAAATGTGATGAGCTAGCGAAATTTTAGGATGTCTACGAAATTAACATTTGTAAACTTGCGAAATACCGCACATCAAATCCTAAAATAAAGGTGAACTTAGTTGTCATCCACTATGTAATACCCTATATAAAGAGATGAATAGGTGTAAGAAAGGAGAGATAATTTTTAGAGTGTTGAGAAAGTTTTGAGGAGAGAGAAAGTCCAAAACAATGTTGTATTCTTGATTTCATTTTCCTTCTTGTAAAAATTTCTAGATTCAATTAATAAAAAGTGTTGTTATTGATCTCAAGAGATGTGTTGATTGTAATGAATTCTTGTGAGGGATGTATTGTAGGATTTCCTGCAACTACATAATGGCGCTAGAAACAGGGAGGGGTTGAAGGTTGAAAGTTGCTAAAAAACAAGATCAAAAGATTGTTATTGAGACTGTTCAAACCAAGAAGGTAATGGAACAAATCAGCAAACCAATTAAGAAAAGGATAAAAATCAGTAAAGATAACAGAAGGATGGAGTGTAGCATAATCACAAAAACAATGATTAATGAGTTTCATGAAAACATCAAAGGAAGAATACACAAAGATATTTTGAAGGAAAGAAGATTATGACGGTGGAAAAGATATCACCCTTGAAGAATTGGGAAAAGCAGAAAATTACATTCACAGCAGCAGAGATACCAAGAGAAAATTTGAGCCACACATCTCCTTTGGTAATCACAATAACCACACAAAAATAAAGGGGAAACAATACAAACGCTATGGAAGAATGGGCGGTGAATAGAACTTTGGTGGATACATGAAGTTCGGTGGATATAATGTTTTATCATGCATACAAAAAATGGGATACAAAGATGAAGAAATGACTCGTTCAACATATCATATTCATGGATTTGGAAACAACAACAAAACCTAAAGGAGAAATAGCGGTGCGAATTTATCTAGGAGAGATTGAAACATAGGTGACACTATGTGTGGTGGACATGGAATCACCATATAATATGTTATTGGGAAGACCATGGATACACACAATTAAAGCCGTAGCGTCAAAATTGCATCAATGCATTAAATTTCCTATGCCTAGTGGGATTGGTTAAATTAGAGGGGATGTTGATAGTGTGAAATTATGTTATCAAATTGAAGTGAAGCATTATGAAAGACGTGCAAAGAAGCGAAAAATTCGCAGGAAAGTTGCGAAGAAAATAACGAAAAATAATTTAGGATTTACATGATAAGGGCAGAGGAAGGAAAAGGAATACCCAGTGAAATTATGGAAGGAGGAAATGAATCTACGAAAATGATAAAAGAACTAACACCTATGGGAGAACCTAAGGCCAGTTACACAACGGAAGAACCAACAAAGGAAGTGAATGTTAGAACTAAATAAGAACCCAAAATACTAAGAATTGGGACCAAAATGGAGGCAGATGAAGAAGAAAAAACTATTAGTCTTTTGCGAGAATACAAAGATATTTTCGCATGGAACATGGATGAGATTCCTAAAATAGACCCTCTGTGGCGTGTCATAGGTTGGAGATTGACAAAAGTGCAAGACCCTTCAAACAAAGAATAAGAAAAATCGCAACAACATATCACCCCCAAATAGAAGAAGAGTTGCAGAAGACGCTTGATGCAGGAATTATAAGACAAGATAAATATCCAGAGTGGATAGCTAACATGGTTGTGGTCCCAAAGAAAAATAAGGGGATAAGAATCTGCATAGACTTTACTGATCTAAACAAAGCCTGTCCAAAAGATAGTTTTCCATTACCATATATTCCACAAATGGGAGAATCAGCGGCAGGAAATGATAGAATATCCCCTTTAGATAGGTATAAAGGCTATAATCAAATTCCTCTCACCGAAGAAGATCAAGAGCATACTGATTTTTTCGCTCCAAGAGGGCTATATTGTTACACAAAAATGCCATTTGGTCTGTGAAATGCTAGTGCAACATATCAAAGGATGGTGGAGAAAGTGTTCGCGAAGTGGATACATAAAACATTAGAGGTGTATGTGGATGATATGTTAATAAAAAGTAAAGAAGTTAAAGATCACATACAGGATCTGAAGGAGATTTTTGAGCAGATGCGACATTTTAACATCAAGATAAATCCAGAGAAGTGTATTTTTGGGGTTGCATCAGGAAATTTTTTAGGCTACATTATCAAAAGAATGAATACAAGTTGATCCAGAAAAGGTGCAATAAATTCGTGATATGCCAACACCAGTGACGGTGAAAGATGTACAGAAGTTAAATGGACTCTTGGCTTCGCTGGGAAGATTTATTTCGCGATATTCATACAAATGTAAACATTTATTCAACATACTCAAAAAGGGGACAAAATTCATATGGAATGTGACAAAGCTTTCCAAGGAATATAAGAACATATGATGAAAATATCTATTTCGCAAAAGGCAGAGCCAGGAGAAGATCTATTAATTTATCTTGCGACAACTTCGCATGCATTAAGTGTTGTGCTGTTGCGAATCGATGCAGGAGTTGAAAAACCGAGTTACTACATCAGTAAAACCTTCAATGCCACTGAGAGAAATTATTCAAAGATGGAAAAACTAATTTTGGCATTAGTTTATGCAACATTTAAACTTCGCATATATTTTCAAGCACACAAGGTGAGGGTGTTAACAAAGGTAACAATTGAATCAGTGATGAAGAATTCAAAAAAGTCAGTCAGGGTAGAGAGATGGAATGCAAAAGTAGGACATTTCGAAATTAAGTATGAAATATTATCTTCACCAAAATCACAAGTTGTTGCCGAATTTTTAACGGAATTTCCTCTAGAAGATGATGAAGCAATGGAGGAAATGATGGATGTGGAGGAAGAACATGGGAACCCAAGAGATCTGTTGACAGAACCTGATAGAGGGAAATATTAGTAGATGGGTCATCAAATGGGGAAGACAATGGAGTGGGAATTGTTCTAATTTCACCAAAAGGAAACAAAATGGATTTTTCCTTTAGATTAGAATTCGCATACACTAATAATGAAACAAAATATGAAGTTGTGGTGCATGCTCTAAAATTCGCAATAGAAACAAAATTGGAGAATATGAGAATTACCAGTGACTCACAACTAGTTATTCGCCAAATAAAAGGAGAATACACTACAAATGAACCATCCTTGAAAAAATACAAAAACATTGTTGAAGAATTGTCAGCGAAAATTATAAAAATAAAATGGAGACACATATCAAGGAAAGACAATAGACTTGCAGATGCTTATGCTTTCATTTCAAGTATGATGACAGATCCAGCTGCGAGATGTATAAAAATACAGACGCTTCTATCACCATCTGTAAACAAAGAAGAAGAGGAAGGAGTAGATGTTATGATAATAGAAGGTGAAGAAGAAGCACAAATACCTAATATCGAAGATTGGAGAGCAGAACTCCATGCATATTTGGAAAAAGGAGAAACACCAAGAATTATATTGGAGTCACACAAATTAAAAAACCGTGCGAAAAAATATGAGCTAAGAGATGGGATGTTGTATAGAAGATCCTTTAATGGACCATCACTCATATGTTTAACACGAAAAGAGGTAGAAGAAATGTTAAAGATGTTACATAGTGGGGATGATGGAAATCATAGTGGAGGAAGATCCCTGGCATACAGAATGAAAATACAAGGTTATTATTGGTCATATATGCATGAAGATATGAAACAAATATCAAGGCGTTGCGAAGATTGTTAGCGACATGGAAAGAAAATACATGCACCTGGAGCACCATTAACATCTTCAACAAGTGTATGGCCCTTTGGAAAGTGGGGTTTAGACATTGTGGGGCCGTTTTTTACCAGGATCTGGACAAAGGAGATACTTAATTGTCGCTACAGATTATTTCACAAAATGGGCAGAAGTGAAAGCAGTACATCATATTCGCGATAAATACATCTTCACGTTCATATTTAGAAATATCATTTGCAGATTTGGAATTCCAGTACAATTAGTATCTGATAGTGGGAAACAGTTTGAAGGGCAGAACATAGAAATGTTACTCAATGCATTTAAGATAAAGTGTAGAAAATCCACCCCTCTATATCCACAGGCTAACGGACAAGCAGAAGCAACAAATAAGATAATTGCAGATATATTGAAGAAAGAATTAGAAGGACATAATAGAGCATGGTGCGAACAGGTGCATAATGCATTATGGGCTTACAACACAACTAGGCGAGAAGCTACGGGAATGTCACCTTTTTGTTTAATATATGGAGTTGAAGATGTGATACCAACAGAAGTCGTTATTCCCACAACAAAAACAGAAGCTTGGGAGAAAAACCTTAGTGCATGAATGATTTTAACCAAACTTGATGAATTAGAAGAAAAGAAAGAATAATCACTACACCATATGGAAAATTACCAGCGAAGACTAGCCCAAGAGTATAATAAACGTGTCAAAAAACGTGAATTTCAACCAGTGGATTTGGTGCTGCGAGAAACACCAATATACCAGCGAGAAAAATGGCGAAAAACTTGCAAGAAAATGAGATGGACCTTATATAATTAAAGAGATAGTTGGAATTGGGGCATATAAGTTGATGGACCCAGAGGGTAGAGATGTGGGTTAAAGACTTGGAAGACCATGGAACAAATTATATCTAAAGAAGTATTACCAATAAAATATTTTGAAAATGGGTAGATTGCGAAGCAATGTGTGACTGAAACAAAAGGAATATTTGCGAAAATCTTATGGAAGAGAAATTTTAAAATTATAAACATCCAAAACAGAATGACAATGTGCCAAAATTTCATAGAGATTAATGACATATTAGAATAGGGTGAACCTGCTATGGCATGCACCCTAGTTCGCGAGATTAAAATTTCGCAAGAGGGTAATGTAAGACCTAAAGTTCATCATAGAAGGGGGTACCGGTTGCATGGATCAGTGAAAAGTTTACACCGCTACTGGAACCTGAGCCATGGAGATTTGGGGTCAATAAAAACCCATCCAGGAGAGGCACCTTGGATTCTCAACTTAAGCATATGACTTGAGTTGGGAGACTACGGTAATAAGGACTCTCCTAAGGAATGCAGAATATGACCAAGGCTCCTAGGTACACGGTTGAGTCAAGAGTACCCGGGGCATATGGAGTGTACCTTGCAATTCTTGACAACTCTTGGCTATGATGTACTCGGCCTAAAGAAAACCCCACTTAGGGTGCAGTCTCGTAACCATAAGCCATATAGGCAAAAGGGATAAAAGGCTGTGAAAACAACTGGTTTTTGTCAAGACTGGATGGGAGGAGCTAGCCTTGTATGGCAGAAGTACGTCTCCTTGAAGGGGAAACCATGGGGGAGATAAGGGCGGCACCCTCCATTAAGGAGCTGATAAGTTTCTTAAGACGCAAATGTCATGAGGCTTTTTACTCACGGGAGTATCAAGGCTTGTCATATTTGTACGACAATCCTGAAGAGGCAATAATACAAAAGAGAAAGATAAGATGAAATCAATGGGTCAGTGCAATGTCATGGGGCTTTATTTTCGCAAGAATATTTAGGCCTGTCATATTGTCGCAACAAAAATCATAAGAGAAAAAGGTTAAGACAAGATCAAGGGGTTTTTGCATGAAAATGCAAAGACGTCCTGCGATTTTGTCACAATGATAAGAGGTGTCAAAATAAGACCTTTAACTAGGAAGGCAAAATAAGACCACGTGACAAAATATAAAATTTATAAAAATTAACTATTCTTTATGCAGGAAAAATTTGTTCATCGCAAGAAAGATAATGAGAGGCAAGGATGGGAATTAATAAACCAGATGTCATTATCTTTCTCGCAAGCATACAAAATACTAAAAGAGCAAATGAGTCTCAAAGTTGACTGAAATACATCATTTGCAAGAAAAGAAGAAGAAGAAATAATTCAAGAAATTAAAACTAAAGCTCAGATTTCAGTGTTAGTTTCGCCAGAAGGAGATAGTGGACGTTCTTCGCCAACTTTATCACTTTCGCCAATATTCTCCTTATTCTGGTCTACTCTAGCTTCCTCTTCATTTGGGTTATCACCAACAATTGACTCATTTATTCTAGATTCTTCTTCATCTGGGACCTCACCAGCAGTTGTTTCTTTAAGAGGAATTTCTTTCTCATTTGCGAAATTTTTTTGAGAAAAAGATTCTTCACCACTTTCATAGTCAAAATCGTTATAAGCAGCACGGGGAATTTCATCATCGTATACTTACAAAGGTTCGACTGATACAGAAGAAAGATACTTGTACAACAAGATTTCATTTACTAGAACTTCAGCTTTGAGATGGACTTGGCGAAGAAATTCCTTCTGCTGGTTTCTATCTTGAATATCCTTGAAGTAGGCAAGATAATCAAATCTCCTTTCTGCTCGATCGCGAGAACGAGCAAGGTGAGAGGAAAATAATGCATTCTGTTTGCGAATTTTAGCCAGTTTAGACTCCAAGATAAAAATGGAAGAATGAAGCTTTTTCTCGGACTCTTAGAAAAAATTGAATACAAGAAGTTCATTAAGATGAAGATTTCGCAAACAAATATTACACAAAGACTTAACAGAGATAAAAGACGGTTGAGGCAGTCAATTTTTTATGACTACCTTCCTTCTGCGAAACAAGATATTAAGTTAAAGCCAAACAACTATCTTCCCAGTGGTCCATTGCATCATCAAATTTATCTCCGACTAAACCTTTCAAGAGAGATTGAAAATTCTTTTCTTTAGAAATAAGTGAGGCATTTTCCTTCGCAAGAGAGGTATATGATTCTTCTAGTTTGGAGTATTGGTCCTTAAGTATGCCTTTACACTTAAACCTATTCTACCCCGGATAAGTTCATCCCTCTCAGCAGCAGACGACTCTATTATTTCTATAAGGTTACTTCTCAAAGAGCAAAGAGACTGTTCTTGATCATTACATACTTTTTTACAAATGTTATGTTGTTGCGAAGAGATCGCCACTTTATTTAAAAGAACTCGTTTTTCTTGAGATAAGGTCTTATTCTCATCGGATAAAGTTTCCATCTCCAAGTTAGCCTTAGTTAAAGAATAAGAAAGGCGAGATATTTCACTACTTAATAAGTTATGCTTCTGAACTAATTGAGCATTCTCTTTGGTAAGATTATCTATTTGATCGACATAATATGTATGTAGATTATCTAATTGATTATATTGATCCATCCAAATATCTCTATCCACACGGGCTTCTTTAGCGAGGGGTTCAAATTGATATCTCTCCATTATTTGTTTCTGGTTTAAAACTTAAAGGCGAACAAAGGATTTTAAGAAAGTTGAATACAGAAAGAACAAATTTATTGAAAAGGATAAATTAAGAGAAAAGTTAAGAAAGTGATACCTTATAGCTCCTTATTCTTCTTGCGAAGGTTATCACAATCTAGCGAGGAATATTGGAACTTTTGGCTCTCAAGATGAAGATTGCTACATTCCAAAGTCTTGGCTTGGATATTCCCTTTCAAAACTTCAATTTATTTATTCATATCTATTTGCGAAATATTTCTATCAGAACCAAAATATTTACTCAAAATCTCGTAGACGCCAGACTTAATAAGATCAGTAGGAGACTTCTTAACATCATACAGAACATCAGATAACACTTTAAAAGCAATATATATCCCTTCCATAGTTTCTTTACAAAATGGAAGAGATTCAGATGAAGAAGAGGTGATGATAGAAGATGGAGAAATTGGATCATTCTTCATGATAGATGTATCGTTTGAAGGTGAGGTTTGAGGAGGATCAGTAGTTGAGATTAAGGAGGATACGACTTGAGAAGCATTAACAACAGGAGAAAAGGTGGATTCATTCGCAGAAAGGTTAATAAGATGGGTTTTATTCGCTAGAATATCAGTTGAAGGGATGAAATCTGAGACAATATTTTCGCGAATAGGAAGTAAGGATTCAGTTTGCGAAGATATCACAGGAGATTTTGTAGGGATAAGTGAAGAAAATTGAACAGAAGTTTCAATGGTCTTAAGATGGCGAGATTGCTTAGGGGGATTGTTAGTATCTCCATCACCCTGCGAATCACAATTCAGATAAGAAACAGAGCCAATAATATTGTTATTAAAAGAATAAGTGTTTCTTACTACCTTGCGATTCGCAAGCTTTCTTTTGCTTGCAGCGACTTTGGGCTGTGAATCTTGAGGAGCATTAGGGTTTTGGACTGAAAATTTGATATTAGAGGTGATTCTGCTGAAACCAAAATAGTATGGGAATTACATAGAGTTGAATAAAGTCAAATAAGATAACTTCAATAAACAAGATCAGTTTCAGCAAAATCAGAAGAATATCTACCTTGATGACTCCATGAAAGCAGTAGCATATGAATCTTCAAAAGGAGAAAGTTGTAGACGATGAGAACTTACGGAGAGCGTAAAGATGAGGAATATGGAGAAGTAAAATAAGAAAATTATCTCTCTCCTAGATCTCTCCTTAAATAGATAAAAGAATGGTGATTGGATGACAATAAACGTGCCGGTGAGTAGAGGTGTATTTGACACGTGTAGGCGGTTATACTTAATTCACTGAATCTTGTCGAGAGAAGAATATGAAAAGATGAACAGTTCGGCATTTTGAAGTACAAATTCTCATGACATTCTCCCCTTCGCAGAGAAGACATGGGAAGAGGCAAGATGTAGGATTAGAATATCGCAATTATAACACACTTGAAAAATCTTCATCAACAACTTTGCAAAGACATCGCAGAGTGATTTCAGAAATGACATAACAGATGACGACAGCGTAAACATGAGAAAAGTGTGATGAGCTAGCAAAATTTTAGGATGTTTGCGAAATTAACATTTGTAAACTTGAGAAATACCGCACATCAGATCCGAAAATAAAGGTCAACCTAGCTGTCATCCACTATGTAATACCCTATATAAAGAGATGAATAGGTGTAAGAAAGGAGAGATAATTTTTAGAGTGTTGAGAAAGTTTTGAGGAGAGAGAAAGTCCAAAACAGTGTTGTATTCTTGATTTCATTTTCCTTCTTGTAAAAATTCTAGATTCAATTAATAAAAAGTGTTGTTATTTATCTCAAGAGATGTGTTGATTGTAATGAATTCTTGTGAGGGATGTATTGTTAGATTTCTTGCAACTACACTAAATAAGCACAATCCTGCCATTTTATTTTTATCTGAGACCAAACAACAATCTAAAAACCTTAAGGCTATCCTCAGCAACATAGGAGTCACCAATTATTGGGTTGTAGAACCAAAAGGAAAAGTTAATACTATTGGGGGCTAGTTTTAGCTTGGAAAACTAATTTAGATATTGTCATCCAGGATTTATCCAATAATAATTTTAGTGCCACAATTCATCCTAGCTTTGGGGACCCCTGGTTATTCACAGGATATTATGGAAGCCCTTATACTACTTTAGATAAATTACACTCTTGGAAAATGATTGAAAATACTGACAAAAATAATAGCTCGCCCTGACGGATTATGGGAGATCTAAATTTTGTGCTTCATGATCATGAAAAATATAGTCAGCATCCTATTGATTCTTGTGAAGCTAATGTTTTTCTAGAGAAATTAAATGAAGCCAATCTCACTGATTTAGGATATACAGAATGTCCCTTCACTTGGACTAACAGAATACTGGATAACCACCTCACTGAACAAAGACTTGATAGAGGGATAGCTACTAATGCTTGGCTTGACCACTTTCCCAACTCTACCATCTCTAACCTACCTGCCATAGGATCTGATCACAATCATATTCTTCTCAATACAAAACCTAACTGGAAACAGGGTCACATTCCTTTTAAATTCTTTGGCCCTTGGATGGACATCATTGTTGAATGTTGGAAGACAAATCACAAAAGGTCCCTTGCTATCAAGATAGTTAGAAAATTAAGCGATGTTAAAGTTAAAGTCAAATTGTGGAACTAGGAAACTTATGGAAACATTAAAATAAACCTTGAAGCAAGTCTGAAACACCTTGATTGGGTTACCAAAAATTAGTTCAATATCAACAGAGGTAATGCTATAAAGGAGGATAAGAAAGCTATGAAACACTAGCAGAATTTTCTTGAAAGCTTCTAGAAAACTAAAACTAGAGATCAATTAGTAAATCTTGGAGACATAAATACCTTGTTCTTTCACGACTCATCTAAGAAAAGATACAGAAGAAATAAGATTGTCTCTATTCAAAAATAAGATGGTACATGGATCCACAATAACAAGGAAATTTCTCACTGCTTCACTAATCATTTTGCTCATATGGTCACTGCTGACCTATTATCATAAACCAACTCATTATTAACCTTATACCCACTACTATCACCAATACCAAAACAATAATCTTCTCAGAATTCTTGATGCTACTAAAATCAAATCTACTCTTTTCAGCATGGATGGAGACAAAGCACCTGGTCCTAATGGTTTTCCACCTAACTTTTTTCAATCCAACTGGGAGATTTTGGGAGAAGACATTACTATTATGATAAAAAAAAATTCAATTATGGTTTTTTTCTCGAAGAAATGAACTCAACTTTCATATCCCTCATTCCAAAAATTGAAAACCCAACCACCCCCTCCCTCTCATTTTAGACCCATATATGCAATACAACATAAAAAAATTATATCCAAGCTTCTTGCTCAAAGGCTGGAACCTATTCTTCCCAAACTCATTTCCCTTTTTCAATATGCTTTTATTCATGGAAGACAAATATCTGAAAACATAGCCATTTCTCATGAACTTATTCCCCATATGAATACCAGGAAAGGAAAAAAAAGGAGTTGCTGGAACTATGGGCATCAAAATAGACATGTCTAAAGCTTTTGATATAGTCAAATGGTAATTCCTCATCCAAATTATGGCCCAAATGGGGTTTAGTACTCAATGGTGCAATCTTATTCTGCAATGTATATCTACCACTAGTCTGGAAGTTTTGGTTAATGGTTCTCCTAGAAAATTCTTCAAGCCTACTAGAGGACTCATACAAGGAGGCCATCTTTCTCCTTATATGTTCTTATTATGCATGGAGGCTCTCTCAAGATATATTATCTATGATGAATCTCAAAGACTTATTCATGGAATTAGACTGTGTCCTGATTCTCCTTCTATAATCCACCTCCTATTTGTTGATGAATGTACGATATTCTGCAAAGCTAACATAGAGGAATGCCATAAGCTTATCAAGATATTCCAAGACTTCAGTCAATCTTCTAGGCAAATGATAAACTTTGCCAAATCTGGTATTTTCTTCAGCAAAAACACTGTTCCTAATATATTGCTAATAGTATAATCCACATCATGAAAGTTCAGAGAATCAATATCAAGGATAAATACTTGGGCTATCCTCTCTTTACCAACAGAAGAAAAGTGCAAGCCTTCAAAACTTGTGTTGAGAAATTAAAATTCAAGCTTGCTGGATGGAAAACCACTATGTCAATGGCTGGGAAAGTCACCATGATTCAAACGGTCACTTCTACTTCCAGTATCTATCAAATGAATTGCTTCAAGCTTCCTAAGGCCACTTGTAAAGAGATAAATGCTATTCAGAGAGATTTTTTCTGGAACAAAGAACCAGATAAACCTAAAGGTCTATTTTACATAGCTTATGATGCTATTAACAAACCAAAATATCTTGGTGGTTTGGGATTCAAGAACATGGAGTTCTTCAACATTTCCATGATCACTAAGATAACTTGGAGATTAATCACTGAACCTTAATCCCTATGGAGCCATACTATGAAGGCTTATCATTACCCAAACCATGAGGTTATAAGGATGGATAACAAAACCAAAATCTACTGATTCTTGGATTTGGAAAGGTATCCTTGGAATAGCTAATATCCAAAAATATTACATCTGGAAAATTGGAAACGGTAACCAAATTCTTATCTGGGAGGACAGATGGATTGATGGTCATTCTGATATCATTCCAAAACCCTCTAACTGTCCCTCTAATATTACTACTGTTAACCAACTTTTCAATATCTCCGGTATTGGGATCTAGATCGGTTGGCTCTTTGGTTCACCCAAGATGTTCAAAACCATATCCTCCTTACTCAGCACAACAACAATAGCCAAGACACCATCAGCTGGGGATTATCTGATAAAAGGAACTTCTCTGTTAAATCTATGCATGATAAGCAAATTACTGATAAGTATGGTAATGATGTCCTCACACATCCTTAGGGAAAGATTTGGAATCTTGACACTTCTTCAGCTATCCATCTCTTTATTTGGAAAGCTTCTCATGGAATTCTCCCTACCAATGCTAAGTCTGCTAGCATCCTGAACTAAATTGATCATATTTGCAATCTTTGCAAGAATTTTAAAGAAGATATCACTCATGTTCTATTATCTTGCTCATCTTCCTCCAAAGTTTGGGAAAAATTATTTGGAAATTCTCATCAACTCTCCAGTGATTATGGTGCCTTTAATGAGTGGCTTAATAGCTGGTTCCATAATGATAATGAGAATACCAGCTGGAATTCTACTTATACAACTATTTGCTGGCTCATCTGGAAAGCCAGATGTGATATGGTTTTCAGAAAAATTTCCCTTTCAGCTGACAGCACTACCCTGAAAATAACTCAACATTTATGTTTTTTCAATAGAATTATTCACAATCCTGGGCACATTCTGAACAATATGTACTATCAAGATACTAATAATGATCAACAAGTAAGAATTGTTAGAATAACAAGGCATCATAAGGAAAAGTTTGGAATCACTATTAGCATAAGTATCTTAAAAGTGGATACTAACATGCCTAATAGTGATACTCAACCATATACTAACTTTGCTTTTATTGCTTTGTTCTTCTTAGGCTAATGTGTGGGAGCAAGAAACTTCAAGGACTTTATAGTTGGACTCAGCAGAGAAGACAAAGGAGCTGATCTAGCCTTGGAATGGGACAAGGAGATGCAGAGGTCCAACAATGATTTTGCTACATAAGATGAAGCAACTTTACAAGCCATAAAGCAAGGATACCAAATGGAAGTTCAATAAAGATTCCAAGGAAGTTTCACTCCGCCTCATGGTGGAAATTTTGAATCTATTGATTTTGTTTTGGGAAAACTAATCAAGCTAGCTCCTCATCAAAACTAACCTGCTACTAGTTTAGCAAAACTTTCCATTCAATCTAATTTACTTCAAAACTTAAACTAGAAAGGTCCCAACTTAAAACATTTTTTTGATATATTGCAGTCTTTCCATGTCCCGACTGTTGAAGGAAATTGTAATATTAACTATCCGACAGTTGAGGGGCTTCATGGTGCTAGTCTTAGCCCAGATGACCACCTTATGTTATTCTGAGTCTTCTGCTTGTTTGAGCACTCTCTCAGTTTTATTAGAAGAAACAAACTAGTACACTTTTTTTAAATTGAAAATATAGTAAGAAAAGTTATAACTCAAGGTATGCAATTTTTCCGCTTTTTGTTGTTTCTCTAGAAATTTTAGTTTTAACGGTGCCAATATTTAGGTTTATGACAAGATAAAAGAGTGGAGTTGCCGAAAATGTCATTAAGGTTCGTCATTTGATTCCACACACGTGACACACCCTTCTAACAACCCATAAGTTGAATAATGTTTGTGTTGTTCATGGAACGCCTAGACCAAGATACCCTCTTAACACTCTAGTATGTGAGTATCAAGTAATATCCTCTTAAGGGAACGGGGATTTTCAAGCTAATATTTTTTAATAAATTTTTCTGAAACATCAAGATGACATGTTATCACCATGATCAATTTTTTTGTCAACAAATATCATCGGAGGGGGTAGATACATTTTGAAGTATGAATCCTCACTCCTAAAGCATCATCATGTATGCTTGCAGTTGTAGGAGACAATGTCACCATTCTTTTACATACACTCATAGGAAAATTAAAGTCCTTCTTTTGAGTAATACTAAGAGCAAATGTTGTACTTTTTAGAACGTCTCCTTTCAGGTCAAAAGAAGACTATCATGTCAACCAACTCTCACTAGTGACTATAACTCTCTTCTTGACCCTCAATGAACCTACTTTCATGAATTTATTACCATATTTTATACTAGCTCCATATTCTTACACAACATGTTCGTGTTCAATTAGGCTTACTCTAATAGTTTTCCAAGATTCAACATTTTTGAGAACCCACGTCATCAAAATTCAAAGTCCAAGCGTACCGGGAATTCAAGATTCAAACCAAAGACGCCATTTAAAATGGTATCAGACGCCGTTTGAAATGACATCTGATGTATTAACCGTTAGATCACCAATAAGACTATGAATCCAACGGTCTATATAATCATGATGGTTGAATATCTATAAAATATTTTCTAGACGCCAACCCTAACGGTGTTTGGTGCTTTTTTGGGACGCCAACCCTAGTGGCGTCCCAGTGTTGATTCCATGTCACGCCCAAGCAAACTGAAGACAACTCGTTGAATCAAGGGAATTTAAGACAGCTAAACGACGGTTCTGGGGAAGAAAGTCGAATCTTACTCCCCCATTAGACTCAACCTTATGATATTGTGCTCAAGATCACATAAAATGAAATCTTGACTCAAAAGTGAATAAAATAACTCTTAAACATTTTTAACACCCATCGTAATCAACAACAATTTTCCTAGTTCAGACACTTAAGACTCTATAATGCGTTTGGGACGTACCGGAAGTAGAAGTCAGAAATAATAATATTTTACTTTATAAAAAATGACTTTCTAGAAAAGCTACTGCCATGTGCGTTTTCAAACAGGCTATTAGAGATTACAAATCTAATAAAATTTAAAGGTGGGGTTGATTTATGTTTTTTTGGGGTGATTTAAACTACTAAAAGGGTAATATAAACTGTTTATATTAAATGGGTTTTTTGTGAATAATTTGTTTTGTTGGAATTTTTGTACATGAATACTGACACCTTTGGGGTTATAACTCGCGACCTGAAACGAAGGCCCATGAGTTGATTTGCAATCTCGTTACTAACTTGTTGGCCTTAGGGGTGTGCATAAAATCCGGAACCGCGGATTTCATCCGCAACCGTCCGCAAAATTGCGGGTGAAAATCAATCCGCAAAAGTCTATGGGCCGGACACGGGTGAGTTTCAAATCCGCAAGGTTTAGCGGTTGGTTTTGTAAATCCGCGGATTCACCCACACCGTAGGTTATAACAAAAAGAAATAAACCCCAGTTAAATAAAGCCCGACAAAACAAAACTTATGAGCCTCCAACCGGTGTCATGTATTATGTTATTTAACCTAACAGAGTTTGCTTTGAAATGAAACGAACTAAAGTTCCCCTTCGCTAAATTTCATGTTAGTTTCAGTCCAAATATCTTTTGATTTTTTTGAATGTAGTTCTTATGGAATTCTCCTTTCGGCTTATTAGTCCCTAAATACTGATTCTACTCCAAATCAGTTACTTTGTTTTTCATTATTATGCACGTAAGTTGTTTGATGAAATGCCTATCATAGCATGTCCAAAAATTTCCTCACCGGTTTTGTTTGTTTACTTTTTTTCTTCTTTTCCTTATGACTAAATCCGAGGTTAATCCGCATCCGGTCCGTATTACCCGCTGATCCGCGGATGATTGGGCCGGTCACAGTTCAATTTTCCAAATCCGCAACTTTGACGGTTTGGTTGCGGGTGACCCCTAATCCGCAACCGTCCTTCCGTTGCACACCCCTAGTTGGCCTACAAAATATACTTTTCCTCGACAAAGCTGGTTGATTAGGGAAAAATTGCATCCCTTTAGCGACGATACACATATTTGATGCATACGGTTTAAAAAAACAAAACAAGAATCAGTGTGTCCATGGATCCCAACCCTCCTTGTTTTCCTTTTTTTTACAAGTGGATTTTTCTAACTCCCGTTGAATGGAAGCCTTTTTCTTTTGATTTTCAAGAACATGATTATTTAGTAGATATACACGATTTTAGATACCATATAAAAAGATGTTTATGGCCCTTATGGGTCTTGGTATTGGCTAAATAAAACTCACCTGCTTAGTCTTTGTAAGTTTTTTCAATAAAAATTTTTTGCCAAGTAAAAAAAAAAATAGAAAAAAAAAGAAAAAAAAGAGTACTATGGAGAAACTCCTCGGGTTTAAAACCCCAAGAGCCAAGAATTTAACCTCATCAACATTCACGAAAGCGCATACCCTTTACTTCGAAACAACCAAGAAATTTCCTATAACTATCACAACCCACGGCGCCAATCCCAAACTATTCATTGCAATTAAAATTCCCATCAACTTAATGGCTAAAATTAGGTGATTCCATAATTGATCCTGGGAGCGTGTTACTTTTGATTTATCTTACATTTCTCTAAAAATGATCTTTGATGGGTGGAAGGCACTGTGAAGAATTAATTATTCATAGACTTTCTGTTTCACAATGTAGAAGTAGGTAATTTTTCATTTTTTGTCTTACTTTTTTTTATGCTAAAGTTTTCACAGTTTCTACGTCATACAAAGGAAATTGATTTATGTTTTTTAACCAAGACTGGTCTAATTCATCTACATGCTCAGTACTACGAAACTCCTAATTTGCTCGATGTGGAAATCAGAATTAAAGCCATTTTTTTTCCTTCCAAGAAGCCGTAGTTGTTACGGCTAGGAATAACTTGCCCGTAAACAACTTGTTGGGGCTAGGACTTCTGAACTCTCGGACGCATCGACTATTTTACGACTGGGAGTTCTTAAAAATCACAACCGTAAGACATATTTACGGCTGCGTATTTTTAGAGATCCCAACTGTAAGACCCATTTACGACTGAGAAAACAAGAACTCCCAGCCCTAATCGGTTTCAGAAACTGTTTTTTCAGACGTAAATTTTTCGAAACCAACTGAATAATCAATAAAACGCTTAAATAAAGAGTGGGGTTTTCAACTCATACCTTATTATAGTCATATCATGTATCTCGGCGGCTGGTTCATCTCCTTCGTTCACTTCTTCTTGATCTTCAGTTGATGAAGTTTATTTCTCTGCTTCAGGAGGAGGTGAATTGGACGACGATTGACCTAGCTTTTCCTTTGGCTTCATGGTTTTATACAATGAGTTTAATCGACGACGAATTTTTTAGAATCGAGATTAATCGTTTCAAACGAAGAAGGGAAGAAGAAAAAGGAAAAAAAAAGAGGAAGATATGAGAAGAAGAGGGAAAAAATGAAGAAAGGCGACGGTTAATGGAAGGGTTGAAGGGTAATAAGTTAAAATGATAGAGGCTATTTTTGAACTTTTACATAAATTTTGTCTCCCCATATACCCATGTTTTAGTTGCAATTAGTATTTTAAGCCCCAAAAGTACAGCCCCTACAACCCCAATAATAGGAATCTTAAAAATCTGCTTGTAGCTTGCTTGATAAACTGTGTGACCGAGCTTGTAGTCGGAATCCCAGTAACAAAAGTTCCATGAGTCGTGTTGTCACGCGAATGCGCGCGTGACAACGAAAATGAACACGCACCTTATGGCCATTGGATTCATCATCTCTGTGATTCTCAAATACAGATCCGGATTTGATGCTATATCATTATTATCGATGTTTTATTTGTCTTTCAAGTCCCTTGTAATTTATGAATTAACTAGTGTATTGCCCATGCGTTGCACGGGATTAATCTCATCAGACATGTTATGCTCATTACAGTTTACATACTACAAATGTACTTCCCTACTTGGTAGTCTTTTACTCGAGAGGGGAAGCGTTAAAAAATTCCAGCCATCTTTAGCTTGCTTATATACCAAGATAGGTGTATTTTTTTCTTTCTCATATTTCCCTTTTGAAAAAAAAATTAAATTTTCTTCATCACTTAGATCCTCCAACTGTCTGAATCTCTTTCATATATCACAAATTCTAAACATACAAACACAAAAAATAACCCTCTCACATAATTTCTAATTATAAAACCCAAAAGTGGACCCTGCTAACTCCATGTGAGGAGGTTGTTTTAGTGTTGTCTGAATCTATCTACAATTACTATTCATATATAACCTTATAAGAATGACACTAATAGAAAAACTATTAGTTTTCGGTTAGATGCATATGCATCCAAAATATGAGAAAAACTTATATTTAATCATTAGATGCATCTAAAATATGAGGAAAACTTATAATTAATCATTAGTTCATCCATAAGAATGGCACTAATAGAAATATATAATAATTAAGGAGCCTGGAAACAAAATTTAATCATATTAGGATTTTATCCACCTTGGCATCGCAAATATAATACATGTGCCAAATGGTTTCGTGTTTGGAAGGCTAAACATATACACGCTAACCATATCTAGCTACAGGTGGTATATCCTCCCCCGTTGAATTCATAATTAATATAATTGGATCAAAGTAAGCTAGTCTTCAAGTGATACTCAACAATACGAATCTGGAAAAATGTAGCTACAAAAATTGGTTGCTAACTATGATATGTTAACTAAAACATAAATGTATTTGGTTTTGAGAAAACTCTAATCTTCCCAAGCAGCTAGCACAATAAACTTAAAGCTGGAAAATGAAGTCTGGCAGCTTATTATTGACAATTCAATAGTAGTCTAATTGGTCGAATAAAAAGTAGTTTCGATCTTTATGTTTACTGTATATTACCATGTACACTGGGTTATTTAATTGTTATCTAATAATTCAATACGATTTTTATGGTTGCTGAAAGTGTTCTAGTGTCGGGTCTACCTGTAATCATCAAGGCTGCAGCAAGAATGTTAATTCAGATGCTATTAAGTGCATTCTACTTCTTCAATATGCCTTGCACCAGCAGCAAACTGTTTACGGAATCCATTTTCTATAGAAAAGAAAATAGTCTAACTGGTCGAATAAAAAGTAGTTTCGATCTTTATGTTTACTGTATATTACCATGTACACTGGGTTATTTAATTGTTATCTAATAATTCAATACGATTTTTATGGTTGCTGAAAGTGTTCTAGTGTCGGGTCTACCTATAATCATCAAGGCTGTAGCAGGAATGTTGATTCAGATGCTATTAAGTGCATTCTACTTCTTCAAAATGCCTTGCACCAAAGAAAGAAATTGTTTACTTTAATCCATTTTCTATAGAAAAGAATCAATTAAACCAAACACATCTTAGTTGTGGAGTCCTTTTAAATTAACCACAATAATGATGAAATATTAAAGTTTGTATATGGCTATCCATCTTAGATTCGCACCAGCATGGATATTTTGCACAAAAAAGTATGAAGCCTGAAATGGAAAAAAGAAATAGGCAATATTAGAAAATGGTCGATTAATAAAATCAAAAATATGGTATAATAAATAATTAAAAATAATAAAATCCTACATGAAAAGTATTAATTTATTATAATCCTACTTATTCTTAAAATTGGCTTTGATAAAAAAAATTCTTCATCCTCATTGTCCTTTTTTTTCCCGAGGTATTCGGAATAAATTCCTCTTTAGGACCAAATAATATGATTTTCTTGTCCCGACAGTGCACTACTTTGTTCGTTTTCTGTAATCACATACTCGATGATGGTAAACTTGATTATCCTTATTGCAACAACTTTCCCACTATTAGTATTCAACAGCCTATTTTTCGATCTTTCCTTGACTAACAAAATTAGAAGAGGTGTCTTAGTACAATATGAAAAACAGCCTTAAAGTATCACTAAACCATGGTTATAAACAGGTACTTCAACAAAATAAATCGTATCATACTGCAGAAATAGGAATGAGCTAACATCTTAATAATTGTAAAAAACTAAGACTGCCCAAGCAAACTACATAGACTATCCAACGTACGCAGGTATATAAGCAAGTGACTATATGAAAAATTTCCATCTTTCGACATCGGTAATGCCGACGACAGGGTACGATTCTCCTTTCATTCAAAAGATATTTCATTCTCCATCTGTCAAACAACAATAAAACTTCTTTAACAGTCAGTACAAAGCAATATGGTGCACAAATGAAGATGAAATCAAGAATTTTTCATGAGAATGTGAGAATTCTCATGATAAATTATCAACAGAAAGTATTAAATTCCAAGCTAAATCCATAATCTAAAATCAAAAATCAAGAATCAAATCATATAAAAACGTAGAGACACAGGAAGGTTGTTCTAAATGTGCATCATAAAATTCATCAATATTTTTGAGCATATGTGCACAAAAATAGAATGTACCTATTTTAGAGTTAGGGTTTTGGTTTTGTTGTTGATTGAGATCTAAGGGTTGGGGTTCATTGATGAGACACAAAAGAGTTAGGATTTTGGTTTATGATATGTCCAGCAAAAATATCATACCTGCAATAAGAACAAAAGAAAGAAAACAAAAAATCAAACAACGGAACATCGTTAAGAGTCGTATAGATTAAAAAACAGGAGGCAGTAGGGAAAGTGATGTGATATTAAGAATTAGGGTTAGCAAAATGTCTTACACAATAAAACACAGCCAAACCAAACCACGTACCTATGTGGATAACATTGTATAACATAAAGAGAAGAGGATGGATTCAGAAGAGGGAAGATAATAGAATCGACGGGAGTGATAACCGAAAGCGAAGAGAATAGAATGGGAGTGGAGACGTAAAAGAAGAGAAAGATTAGAATTAGGGTTTTGGTTTTGGTTTTGCCAGAAGCTAAACTCTTGTATTGATCCCTACCCATTACGTTTGCCAAAAATAACCGATTTTTTTTCAAAACCCTCAAATCTGATTGGTCGGGGGCCAGGAGCTCTAGAATTCAAGCTTTTGGCCTAACTTTCAATGTGAGACCAGCAATTTCTACTCAAATTATATATACAACTAGTTTTTCACCCGTGCGATGCATGGGTCTATTTCTCACATATGAAATGTTAGGGATTCACGTTGTGCAACATTTTTATGTTGCTTAAGTCTGTTTTTCCGTCTCTTATGACATTTTCTTAAAAAAAATTAGGAGATAATATTTATTTTTTCTCTAATATATTCTTGAATAGAAGCGTAATAAAGATCCCAATACATCATAATATCAAAAAATTCCTAATTCTGCTGCTTGATTTTCTTTTTATAAATTCCCCCATCTCGAATATTTTATGTGATTACATTTATTAACATAAAATGAATATCAGACAGTGATTTCCTTCTATAGCTTAATGGATTTTTTTAAAAGAAAGTTTCTCTACATAAATCTAAAACAAAAAGTTACGTGCAAATCATTAAAAACATAAAATAAACTCAAATTTAAAGAACATAAAGAGAATATAATCAAACAGGAATTCAGAAAAAAATATAGAAATAATTATAAAAAACATACCTGATAACCAGTCTGACTATAAAAGGACTTGAATTTTCTTTAAGTTCATTGGAATATCTTTAAGTTCTTGGAATATCTTTAAGTTCTTCGGTAAAATTGAATTTACTTGGGAATATTTTCATCATACCCGATAACCTGATTGATATAGTGTTTTCATTGATGAAGTCAATCTTGCATTTCTAGGGACACAATGATATATCCTGTTGAAAATCGAAATGTAAAGTTTGTAATGATTATTATATTTTGTTCCTTAAGCTTTTCCTTGTAATTTTTCATACCGACTCTTAAAGATAACTGCATGACTGAGTATATTACCGGATGTGTACGCGGGGATTATAATACATAAACCCATGAACTATATGTATTGAGTAAATCTATGCGTACCCGTGAATTATGAGTCACACACGTGATTAATCTATATATACACAAACATTATGCGGTTATTAATATTTTAAGTACATTAAATGTAAATATTATAAAACGCATATCTTGATTAGGATTCTGTATTTGAAGAGAGTCCATAATTGTACATAACAATGTGTACGTGAACTCCATAATATATTGAGTTAATCATGGATTCGTGTGAATTACCTTCTCGCGTGTACTTTAAATCCGTGGATATATTGCAATCAAAATTCTTATATAATAAAGTGATCATGTGTTTCATTTATATCAAACAACACTTTTTTCCGTAGTCTAATTGGTTTATTTATTTTCGTGTTCTACTCACTTCTAAAAACAATTTTACATGGATATCCTTAAGATATTGAGATAAATTTCTAAGCCCGATACAAAAAGAAACTAATTATTAATCCTTAAACTATATATGGGTAAATAATTTAAGTTATGGCCTCAAGAGTGAATGATCAAGCATGGAAATTTGGAAAAGGAAGAAATAAAGTAAGAAAGTTATGGTCTCTAATCATTTTCGCAGTGTGTTGGTCACTTTGGAATGAGCGAAACCGAAAAGTAATGGCTCACAAGAGACCCAAGAGTGTAGCAGAGACCATCACTGAGATTAAGAATCTCATATATATCTGGGGGCATCAAAAATGGTTCTTTGCAATCTCTTTTAGATACTTGATCATTCACTGGAAAGTCATTCTTGACTCCAGATAACAAATTGATTTTGTAACAGAAAGAACTGGTTATGTGCCTAGAGCCTAACCATTTGTACAAACTAAAATGGGAGCCCTTGTTCTTTTATATGTCAACCTTTTCGGTCAAAAAATAATAATTTAGCACATATGCTGAGCGTATGCCGAGCACATTTACAACTTTAAGTTTCCGTGAATTATAATGTTGTGCATTTTTAAAACCAGTAAACTATGGAGTATTATTATTTCTTTGGTACTTGATTTGAAGTATGTTGTGTATTTTTAAAAACCGTAAACTATATGAGCTCATGTTAATTATATAACATCAACAGTTCCATGTATTCCTGATTATAAATTATAAATTTTAGTCATTATTATTATTTGTTTGGTACTCGGTTTGTATTTGTATTTCTTTGGTACTCGGTTTGAATTTGATTTGTATCAAAAACGGATTCCCGCGCAATGGGTGCATTTTATGCGTGGCATAATAAAATAAACGCAGTACATAAAAGAGAACTTTAGTGTTGCCAAAGCTGTTCCGATCAATTTTGGCTAAATTTTCAAACATCTTTATAGGAAAACATTACCAGTACCAAACCAGATTTCCCACTTTCAAAAAAAAAAAAACAACCAAATTCCCCACTTCCCCACTTTCAATAAAAAAACTTACCAGTCCCAAACCAGATTGACAATTAGTAAGAAACTTCACTAATATTTAGTAGTGGTGCTGCAGTTCGCAACGTTACAGTAGAAGGAATATCCCATGGATGATCCATCGCACCACACCTAAATATTTACAATGCCGTAAAGACCAAAATCTGACCAAGTACACAAATAGTAAATATAATTCCTTATATATATGTACCTTGTAATGTCAACATGATGTGATGACTTGTACTGTCCTACCACTAAGAAGAGCATTCGGTTGGATGACTTTGCCATGTGGCCCATGCCTAGATGTGAATAATGGATATGACGGTAAAATTTAAATAAATCATTGTCCAAAGGATTTGTTTATGCAGGACTGCAACCTAATAATCCACATACCCATTTTATCAAGCGATTCCATGATTGTGGATATTCTTGGAAATCACAAAATAATAGCAAATTATTGCATCTATATCATTTTCTCTGACTAAATTCAAAAATTTGTGAATAGTCTGGAATTTACAAAGTATGTAAATATGATATCAACAAAAACCGTAAAATGAGCATCTATTACATTTGTTTTAAGGGACACTGCAATTCCAGTGTGGTTGTCTGGAATAATAAACAACAAAGAGTATCTTGTTGATTGCGTACCTTCATCGTCCATTATTTATTAAGTTGCTGAGCTTTAAAATTTAACAGTGGAATGAACAACGATGTGTGGCTTCCAATGATATCAAAGTGAACAATCAGCGGCTTCGAATCTGGTCCTTGAACAAAAACAAAAAAGAAGCGAAGTTACTCAAGCATAATAACAAAATAAATATACATGAACATGTATATCACAATACTGAAAAGTGACGTGCCTAGTCCATGTTTTTCGGTTTCGCTATAAATAATCATATACTTTTAAGCTACGACCAGCACATAGAAGAAAAATCTTAGCACGCATCATTCTCTCACAACCCTTTGTGATAAGAATTTAGTCGATCGGAAAAAGTTTCTGCCCTTAATTTTCAATTCTGAAGCTGATTAATGGTTGGTCTTGTTGCAACTTCGTCCAAACAATTAAAAATCTAGTGAAATAAAAGAAACTTTAAATTTATACCACGATGAGTTTTATAACTGAGTTGGGTTCACATAAGCTGTGGGGAGGCAAAAATTAAACAGTTAAATATTAACTAAAATTCAGCCACACGTGCCATAACCATTTCCCCATCGGTGTCGCGTATAGTAACTCGCAATTGCAGTTCACACCAATTTTCAGATCCACAATTAGATAAAAGAGGTTTTCCCAAATTAAAGAATCCCATGCAAGAAAAAGCATAGACGGTTTCAAAAAAAAAACGTATAAACAAAGCTTCACCACTACCGTTTACCCATTATACGAAATAAGAAAAGCAAAAACCACTGCTGGTCTGCACCCCATAACCTAAGATTTGTGTCAAATTAAAAATAACTTCAATTCAGAAAGAAAAAAAAAATACGGAAAGAAAAAAGACTCACTTCTAAGATATCTTTCCTTTTGCGGACATTCTTCGTAATTTTTTGATTTAACAAATGCAACAAAACCATAGAAAAATACAACAAACCAGAAATTTTATATTCATATATATAAGATCAGAAAAAAGGAATGGAAACTCAAAATATAGAAGGATGAAGTTTGAACTAACCTTGAATTCACTACACCAATAGTAGTAGGACAGTCTATTTAGAGCACCACATGCTTTTATCAATGAAAAGTCTCGATCCATCTTATCTATCAAAAAAACTACCTACCTACATCATTATCTATGTTTTCTTTAACCCTGCAATTCCATAATTTTCTCGTTCAGTAAAAGATGTGAAAAAACAAAAGAAAAAGAAGGGAAACAACTTTTAATCAGGTGTGGCTCGTTCCGTCTTACATGGGTCTTATATACGAAGATTTGGAAGAGATGTTGATTCGCCGATTTCTTCCATGCTAAAATCTATCAGAGACTCCCACTGAAATAACATTCAACGACTTGAGAATACCTGCAAAGAAACAACAGTGCATGAATCAAATAACAAAATAACAAATCGGAGAAAAGAAGAAGAAAAAAAATGCCGCCATTAGAAGAGAAAAGCGACGTTGAAAGATGGGGCTTGGCTTATGCTCAATGCTTTATATAAAGAAAAATTAGCCATAAATAAAAAGATTTATTTCAAAAAAATATTACACAATATCTAAAAGATCATCTAAGATTTTTATATTTTTTTCTTGTGTATTTACCTGCCATGTTAATTTTAGAAAGCTCAAGCAATGAAAATCACGAGCTTATCTATTTTGTTAATTTTTTATTAATGTTATTTTACCTTAAATTGGACTCCCTTCTTTTGGAACACAAACCAAATTTACCATATTTACCCAAAATAAAAAGGGAAAAGAATTATATTTTGATGGAACGAACATTGAGTTAACACAAATAATATTGTTCATTTTTGTCTAGTATTTTTTTTTTCCTTCGTTCTTAGCTTTACTGAATTTTTTTTTCTTGGTTCTTAGGTTTGCTTTAGTCATGTACTAACACCTCCACAATATTATATTAATGATTTTGTATTTTGAATATTGGGCAGGATTATTAATTTAAAAAAAAAAGACAGAAGAAGAAGCACGTTTCTACCTAGAAACCTGCAGGTTAGTATCCACCTTTTTTTCATTATGTATTTTATTGGTAAATTTTGTTATTAATTTTTTAGTTCCAATTGAATTTTAATTAGAGTTAGTTTAAATATCAACAGTTTAATTATACAATACTGTAACCGGACATTGGACATTATTATTATTATTATTGTTTCTTTTTTATTATTATTTTTCTGTGATTGATTTAATTTTATGATAAAATCATGATGAACAATACATGTTTCTTTTGATGAAATCGTGTTGATGATTTTTTTTTATAATTGAATACAACAGATATCAGATTTTTTTTATTTTTTTTCGGAATGTTTTAAGATTTTATCATATTTAGTTATTTTTGGTATTTATTTTGTTTGTTGTAATTGGTCGAGAAAATATATTGTGGGTAAAATATTTTTGTCGGATATTGTTGGCTAAAATATTATAATTTTACCAAAATAAAAAAGTAAGGTGGGGCCAGAATCAACCAGAATCTCCGATTAACCACGTCGCTCGAAAAAACTCTATTTTTATATAGAGAATTGTTACGTAGTCTTCCTGTATTTACTGATCTAAACTCCTGCGCAATGATCAGAAAAATAAAAACGAAAACTCATGGCCAAAGAATTATCGCAATAGTGGGGTTTCAAGTTGTTGCAGTAACAAAAGACGCGTAATTCTTACTGGTGAGACACTGAGACTATAAATGAAGAGGGTTTGTTTCGTATGTTTGTTACAGAAAAAATTGAGAGGAAGTGATCAGTTGGGAGAGTAATTCTGAGAGATATCTAGGTGTGAGGGTTTTGAGTGAGTTCAAGGTTCATTCAAATATTATATCTCTTTCAGTTCAATCTTTCAGAGCAGAAATAATTCAATGATGCATTATCAGCAGTCTTTCTGTCTTTATGTCTCCTTCTTTTTACTCTTCATCACTTGTACTGTTTTGTCCGAGAACCCAAACAAGAATTTCACTACTCTATCTGATCAAGTTATGCCATTTAGATGCGGGGTGAAAGATCACAAGTTTCATATCACTCAACACTTCTCCTACTATAATGGGAGACACTCTTGGAACAATTTAAGTCTGAAGTTAAACTACGCAATATCTCGTAATCATACCATCAGTTACATCAAATTTTCTGACGTTCGTCTTGCTCTACGGCGTGCTTTCGCTGTATATATGGTCATCCGCAATTCCGGTAAATTTCACTGAAACTCGAGACTACGAGCACGCCAACATCACCATCGGTTTTTTCTATGGAGATCATGGAGATGGCAGTCCATTTGAAGATAATGTGATTGCACATACAATAATCGGTCCGGGGAAAGGCATGATACATTTTAATTTGGCACTCACTTTTGCAGTTGATTTGAATTCAGAGGAATCGGATATGGCATTTGATTTGGAAACCGTAGCAGTACATGAAATTGGTCATGTCTTAGGCCTGGGTCATTCATCTTATCCCGAAGCTGTCATGTGGCCTTATTCATCCCCTGGAACGACAAACGTAGAGCTAACTTCGGAGTTCCGAGTTCGGATGATGCCTATGGTGCTCAAATTCTCTACGGCTCAAACCCAGATTTTGATATAGATTCTCTGAAGCCAATAAACTCTGCTAGTAAGTCTTTCGGTTTAAAGGAAATCATAACCATTTCTGTTTCTCTAGTGGTTGCAGCATTGTTTTCTTGTCTCTAATGGTTTTCGTTACTATGAATTCCTCTGCTAGTCTTTGGACTCCTTTTTCTTTGTAGCCATTTGGCGTAGAATTTCTCTTTGTTATGGGTAGTCATGTCTATTATGGTGGTTCACAATCCTTGAGAGGCCTTTTATTTCAGTAGAAATTTAAAGAAATTTACATTATTGAAGAAAAATGTATGATTGCGCAGAACAAAAAGACTAGTTTGCAGGCACAATCTGTATTAGCTTGACAATTTTTAAATACATTCAGTCAGAAGTGGGTGTTAACATATGAGCATGCTGCATGCACCATAAACGTGGCGCACCTTGTCACGTCTAGCATTTGAAAACGCAATAAATCTGCTTTATCTGTTTGTAGTTTTGGATCGATCTCATGCAGTTGCATAAAAAGATATCTTTCTGCCATGCTCCTTAGTTGCGTTGCTGCATACTCAATGCGAGTAACTTACGCCATATCGATTGGAGTTTCTCAACTAAATAGAATCTTGTGTTAGGAGTGGGTCGACTATTCCATTGACAATAGACAAAGATGATCATTTTTGTTTGTCATTCTGTAGTGTGTGGTGGTCCTGTATGCTTTCCTGGCCTCATTAGTCCTCATTAGTCCTGTCATTATCCTCTAAGTTAAAGGTTCCTAAGAGTTCATTCTAATCTACAAAGTAGAGAGCCTCTAGATGCAAAATTGGAGGATCCACAATGGCCTATACTGAATTTTGTAAAAGCCTTCAGATTACACAAAGTTGATATGGTTTGATAGTAGCAACTGACAAGTCAAACCAAAGTCAATTGCATTTGATGTCTTCTAAAAGTCTTTCGATTCTCCAGCGCAATCTTCGTCTAATTATCAACTTCTTTAGTGAAAGTTCATTGTTTGTTAAATAACAACAAGTAAGACTTAGTGAGTTGCTGCAACAATCGACTCTCTGCAATAACTGGGTCAGTTTGGTTCTGAATTGAGGTCCCAATTGGGGCATCACCATTGAGTTAAATGCAAAAACAAAATGCCTCAAGTCTTACTTTTTTTTTTCTTAGCTCCGAGGAATTAATATTTATCCACCAAAATTTTGATGTCTGTACCAAACATAACAAAGAAAGGTTAGCTACTAATTCGAAACTCCACTGAACTTCTAAGAGGATGGTTTGATACAAAGGTCCAACCTAGAACCTACACACGTCTGTCATAAATATATATCCAAAAATGTGACAAACTAGTGCGTGCAGCACAAGAGCAGTTTTGCTGCACAAAACAAATGCAAGTTGCGTCCGTGTGCGCATTTTTCAAACTCCATTTCGAGTAACTTGAATCATCAGAGAAACAACGCAAACTTTATTTCTACACATCAGTCAGTCTCTATCTCTCAGTAGTTGAATTCCATTAACTCGTTTCCTTTTTCCATTCCTTCATTTTTTCACATGCAACCAACAACTTCATGATCTCCCTTACCATCTTCTCCTCTCTCACCTCCTGAAACAAGTACACGAAACTTGATCACCAAAGTTGTAATCTTAATTAATAATTTTTCCAGAGAGATATCTGGTTTGAGGGTTTCCGAGCAGAAATAGTTGAATGATGCATTATCAGAAGTCTTTCAGCTTTTATGTCTCTTTCTTCTTTTTACTCTTCATCACTTCTGTTTCAGCAAGAAACACTGTCTTATATGAGAATCCAAATAAGAATATCACTACTCTACCTGATCAAGTTACATTACCAAGACGCGGGGTGGATGAATACCATGCTCAGAAGTTACACATAACAAAACACTTCTCGTATATTAATGGCCGCAGACACACTTGGGATCGTTCAACTTTGATTTTAAACTACGCCTTGTCTCCAAATCACACCATCGATTACATGAAGGGTTCAGAGATTCGTGCTGCTCTTAAACGTGCTTTCTCGGTATGGTCATCAGCCATTAATGTTAATTTTACGGAAACTCAAGACTACGAGCACGCCAACATCAGCATCGGTTTTTACTAGGGAAAATGGGGAATATGCCCCAAAATCGACTGTCATCTTGGGGATATGCCCCAGGATTCCAATTTTTGGGAATATGCCCCAAAGTAACGGTTTCCGTCAAGGAACCGTTAAATAGACTATTTATCGTAAATGTGTATGAACTTTCTCTCTAATTGTTTCGAGATTTTTTCGTCTGAATATGTTCCCGAACCTTGTAAAGGTGTTAATATATCGAAAATCTACCTTTTAATTCACATATGTGATCCCAAGTGTGTGCGAATCTTTACTACTTAACGGTTTTGGATGGAATTTTGGACGGCTGGGGCATATTCTCAAAAACTGGAATCCTGAGGCATATCCCCAAGATGACAGTCGATTTTGGGGCATATCTCAAATATTCCCTTTTTACTATGGTGACCATGGAGATGGCAGTCCATTTGATAGTACGGTGATTGCACATGCAAACGGTCCGGGAAGAGGTGCACATATACATTTTAACGAGGCATTTAATTTTGCAGTTGATTTCAGTTCAGAGGAATCGGATATGGCTTATGATTTGGAATCCATCGGGCTACATGAAATTGGTCATGTCTTAGGCCTGGGTCATTCATCTGTTCCAGAATCTATCATGTGGCCTACTCAATCCCCTGGAACAGGAAATGTGAAGTTAACATTGGACGATGTGTATGGTGCTCAACTTATATATGGCTCAAACCCAGATTTTAACCCTAATTCTGTAGTGAATCATGCAAGTAAGTCTTTTGGTTTAGGAGAAATCATAACAATTTCTGTTTCGTTAGCAGTCACAGCACTGTTTTCTTGTCTCTAATGGTTTTGTTATTATGGATTCCTCCTCCACTAGCTAGTCCCTGGACACCTTACTATTTGTAGCCATTTGGCGTATTTTTATTATGACTTCCTCTTTATCAAGGTTTTGTTATGGGAAATCATGTCTGTTGTGGACCTAGGGTGGTTCACATAATCCTTGTCTGGTCTATGTTTTAAACTTTGATGAACCAAATGGCACGAGTGTCCTACTTGTTGCTTGTTCTACGAGATAAGTTTAGGTTTGCTACTGAAACTAAGACCGACAAATCAGATCGACAGCGTTATTAGCTTGTCAATTTTTGAATATGCATTCTGCCAGAGAATGGGAGTCGGTCTAAGAGCGTGCACTATAAAAATTTGGTGTAGTTGCTTAAATAAATGTAAGCAGAGACGGCGTCGCCTGTTTGTGCGTTTGTCCGTGATGTTTACACAGTATCAAGCACTAAATGCCATGTGCTCCTAGAAAGTAAAACACAAACACGGTTGTATTAATACTTGTATTCATAGATCATAACAACCAAACCAGGTGGTTAGCCGACTAGGGCGAGTTGAATCTGTTCAACAACCAGGTGACCGAAACCATCAAGTGACTGAATTAACCATCCGACAGTTATTCGGGACTGGCATATGGTGTTCAGGTGAAGAATTAGAAAGAAAAAAAAGAAAAAAGTAGTAATTGAGAACATAGTACGTCATGGGTTCCTTTTAGTCTTGGTCCACCGTTGAACTATGAAATTTGGTCCACCTTTTGCTTTTCCATGGTCCGTAATAAATAGCCCATATCATCCAGGGAAAGTGTTTGTAAAGTACCATGTGAACTGACCAGTCGTATGATGTAAGCAGGCATTCATTGTGAAAACTTTTGATGTATGTACCCTTAAATATTCGA
The DNA here is from genome assembly GCA_023529315.1 of Papaver bracteatum. NCBI lineage: Eukaryota > Viridiplantae > Streptophyta > Magnoliopsida > Ranunculales > Papaveraceae > Papaver > Papaver bracteatum. Next base: position 101,378 of record JAJJWX010002683.1, on the reverse strand, counting down.
AAATCAAGTACAACAAATGCTAGCTGCTAATTTGAAACTCCACTAAGAGGCATGGTATGGTTTGATACAAAGGTCCGTCCGACGTACTCACTTCTCCCATCCAAAATTGTGATACAAACAAACATAAAAAAAGAAAAAAGAGAAAAGCAAATGGAGCAGAAACTAGTACGCGAAATACAAACTCCATTTTTCCCATTTCAGTCACTCTCTCTCTCTCTCTCTCAGCAGTTGATCCCATTAACTTGTTTCATTTTTCTTTTGTTTTCACAGTACTCATCTTCTCGTCAACCATAGTCATCTTTGAGAACTCCTCTCAGTATTCGGGAAGATGGGTATAGGTAATACTAATAGTTTGCTCATCATCTTTATTGTTATTCTCATCTTCTTATTATTATCTCAAACTAGAAATGTACATGGAGGGGTTTATAAAGTGACACACACATTTGGAGATGAAGCTGTTGAGAATCCCAAGAATCATAATCATATTCATCATGGAAGACTTCTTGCTGCAGATGAAATTCCTTTCAATGGAAGAGGAGTTGTTAGTTCTGGGTTTGTAAACTTTCTTCTTTGCAAAACAAGCAATTCTTGTGCCCTTTCTCAATTAACCAGACTGACTGACTTTGTTTAATCTTGTTTACAGGCTTTACTGCGTACAGATCTCAAGTGGATCTCCTCTTCTACATGATTCTCCATGGCTTGAGTCTTGCTGCAATCAACACCCTTGTCCCAACTACATCATTATATACATCCTTCATTACATCAGTTTCGACGATCTATTATCTGAAAATACTACAACAATTGCTGCCACTTCAAGGGCTACATTTGGGTAACTCGTTTCTCCTTCTGACCCTTATACTATCTTCTTGTACATAGTCTATAATCTGCTCACTTATGATTCAATTTCTTCTGAAACAGGTATGGACCTGAACAAACCGCAGTTTCTAGCCCATATGATCTTGTTGTATCTGGAAATGTGACCAAGAAGAAATTCTCTCACTGTTTAGATGGTAGAAATGGAATCGGAATCGTTGTTGTCGGGGATGTAGTACAGCCAAATCTTAAAACAACACCATTGTTTTCAAATCAGTATGTATTCATCTTCTTCAATTCTTTCATAAATTAAGCTTCCATTGATTTACTACTTCTTCTTATCGGCTATGCTTTCTGTTTACCATTGTAATTTTATCAGGTCGCATTATTATGTGATTATGAAGTCAATTGAAGTGGGTAAAGATGTCCTCGATTTCTCAAATGTAGTATTTCCGGTCGCTGTCTCAGACGAAGTAATTCCGGTCCAAGATGGGAAAAGAACAATGATGGACAGTGGTACCGCCATGTCTTATTTCCCCAAGGGGATATTCAAAAAGTTATACAAAATGGTATATGATGAAGAACCATATTCTGTACCTCTTATTTTGCTTGGAATTGATCCTTGTTCAAAATTGTTGAACTTGCTTTCGGCTCTTTCACTTTGTTATATGATCAGGTTATGTCTAGCCAGCTTAGCAGCGGCTTGAAAACACGAGTTGTTCAGGACAATTATACATGCTTTTCGTTTAATCAAAGGTTTGATCTTTTCATGGTTTGTGCTGCTTATGATTTTTCATTAGTATTCTTACTAATTTTTTACTTGTACATGGTTTCAGCGTTGATGATTATTTTCCTGCAATTACTATTAATTTCGAGAATGCAACTGAATTGAAGGCATACCCACATGAATATCTCTTTCAGTTGGTAAGTTTTGCTATATCTAGTGCATTGTATTCTTCAAATTCTGTATGAAAGTTTTGCTAGCTCTATCTAACTAATTTGTATTCTTCAACCTCTCAAGTTAAGACTCAACTGTGTGAAATTGTATCAGGAGAATGATTGGTGTGTCGGCTTTCAGGATAATGCTTTTGTTGCCCCTGACAGGAAGGACATGATTGTTTTAGGAGGTAATACACACATGTTTGAGCCGTACCTCCTCTACATTCTAAGAATTACAACTGTGCTCAAGAAATTGACAATATCTTTTTAATCCTTGAATTCAGATCTAATTTTATCAAATAGGGTGCTGTTATATGACCTCGAAAACCATTCTCTTGGATTGGCCGAGAAAAACTGTGAGTATGATCATTTCTTACTTTTTTCTCATTACATAGAAAACAGAATTTCTTAAAGAGCGCCTAAGTATTTCATTATTAGTTCCATTCATACATTCTCATAACCAATATTTGTTGTTGACTTCATGTCAGGTTCTTCTGCCATTATAACGACTGATGAAAAAACTAAAGACATATATCTAGCGGATGCCAAACCCCATGTCATGTCTCCCACATTGTCACCTGCGAATTCAGGAAGGGTAACGAGATTGTTGTCACTAGCAGCTTTCCTCTGCTTGTATACTCTTGTTGCAAATTAGTGCATACAGACTTGAATTTATATTCTACTAGGAGCAGCTAGTTTAGGAATATCAGTGGTCGTTTAACTTTAAACTATCTGGGAGTTTATTAACAAGTGGTTTTAACTGTGTGATCTTACTGTCAGTAGCACCATTTTCATGACTAATATATAAATCAGGTTGCTTGATATTTCTCTTGCTTTACAACTGATTGAAAAGCAACAGCACTAAGCTTGGACAGTAATGTCTAATTATGAGTGACCAATTTGGTAAACCCAGCTCACTACTGTATCTCAACTGGTGGGATGTCCCATTTTGTCATGCCACTCTCTCATTTAGAATAATCTTCTGAGTTACATTTTACCATGTTCATTTTGTCACAAGATGGGGCATGAAATGCAGAATAAGCAAATCTGTTTTTCTAATGCTTTATTTTAGATTTTTTGACTCGAACGTTTTACTTATCTCAAATGTCTTCCAAGTTATGGAACAGGAACTACTGAAAGCCGCCTGACATCATGATGCCTAGAAAAAATGATGTTCAGATAGCCACAAATAATTTATTTTTCTAAAATTCGGTTCTTCAAAAATCAAAGTCAGTTTCCATTCTATCCGAACAATGATTGTATTTAGGTGACCTTAACCAAAGTTTACCTGTGGGTGTCTTTGGGCAGCATGACTGTGAGTTGACTGTTCATAATCTTGATCAATGCAAAAGAAAATATTTCTGTGGGTATCTTGTGCACAAATTGTTGCCTAAAATCAACAAAAAGGAACACGACCACAGCATCAAATAACAAATCAAACGAGAACACTGTTAACGAATTCATTGTTTGTTTTGTGCGTGAACTGCTATAGGGGTCACTGAACTTGGACCTGACACATTTATCGATCTCTCACCTTCGTGTTGTCTATTATGATCAGAATCAGAGGGATGAACAAGTTAAGGGTTTTTTACCAATCAGATGAAAACATCAGCTTTGAAAGTTTATATCTAGTTGTATGGCATTATATTCCCAAAACAGAACATAGTTGTTGGTCACATCAGCCGGCCCTAGGGCTGCACAAAACCATACCGAAACCGTGAACCGAAACTGAAATCGTTAATTTTAAACCCAACCTAAACGACACTGGATTGGAAAGTGTTGTGATACTGTGTTTCTCGGTGTACCGCCGAATAACACACCATGCTTCTCACTGGTTCAAATATAAAGGGACCCGTAGAACTTACGAATCTTGTTCAGTGGAAAGTGTTATTATAAGAGCAAGTCATATGGTGGAATCCATCCATCTTCCATGTCACCTCAGCACTTGGAACCGTGGATGGAAATGCAAGTTTAATGGTGGAACACTGAAAACGCTAATAAGAATAGCGTAAAACGCTAATAAGAATTGCGCTACAAAACGCTAATAAGAATAGCGCTTGACTCAAGTCAACGGTCAAAACGCTATTATTATTGGCGCAAAACGCTATTGTTAATAGCGCTGGATCACTGAAACGATTCACTTTCTTAATTCTTTCGGTTTTACCATGAATTATAACCCATTTCGTCTCTTTTTTCTCCAGGTACTCGGAGGCCCAACGGTAAAGGAGGTTAAATGGGGTTGCGTTGTGAAGAACCAATTAATTTTATCGGGGAACAGATGCAGTCTTGGTAGTGGGAAAGAAACCCCTTGTAAGAAGTTGTCGGACTCAAACAGACGGATACAAAGTTGATACCCTTACTTTTCTTTTATATTACCATCAATACCACCTTATCCTACACTCAACAACCAGCATTTATTACAATTTCATCATTTCTTTGATTAGTACCAGTACCAATCAGCCGTTTATACACCTCAATAGGTCTAATCGTGTCAAAACGCTAATGTTATTGGCGCTTTAGAAACGCCAATATGAATGGCACTGAACGCCAATCTTATTAGCGCTTGACTTACGCTATTTTGATTAGCGTTGAGCGCTATTCATATTGGCGTTTCTTGTCCTCTACCGCGCCATTCTTATTGGCGTTCAGCACTATTGTTATTGGCGTTTTTGATGGATTCCACGCACCCTTCCACCAAACCGTGGAACCTTGCTTAGATTTTGTGTGGAAAACACCAATTTGGAAGCCACTAGACTTGACATTCCATGAATTTTCCACACTTGGAATAGGATGGATTCCACCATAAGACTTGCTCTTAGAGCAAGTCTTATGGTGGAATCCATCCATCTTTCATCTTCCATGCCACCTCAACACTTGGAACTGTGGATGGAAGCACAAGTCTAATGGTGGAACACAGAAAACGCTAATAAGAATAACGCAAAACGCTATTGTTAATGGCGCTGAGAAACGCTATTAATAATAGCGCTTGACTCAAGTCAACGGTCAAAACGCTATTGTTATTGGCGTTTTACGCTATTCTTAATGACGCTGAACGCCATTATTAATAGCGCCAAACGCTATTCTTAATAGCGCTTCTTAAATTCTTTATCCAGAATGCCATCGACCCTTCGCTTCCCCAGTTCATCCAGTTCGTGAAAAAAAGAAAAGAAAAACAAATACCTAAATAAAAACCTAACTTCTTCTTCCCCTGTTCTCTGATGATGGTTCAAATCAGTGAAATTGGTTCAAAGGGTTTGTTCATTGCAATATAAGGAATCTAAGCATACTTCAATTTCTCAATTTGATTGAGAGTCTAAAGAAAGGTTAGTTGAATTGTAATTTTGAGTTTATATTATGATTTGATGATGATTTAGGGTTCAGAAGATATGATTGTTGATTGTATGCTTGATACTCGATTGTATGATGAATGATAACAATTTTGATTCTAACAATGACGAATTTGACATGTAATTTAGGGTTTTAAATGATGAACATTGTGTAATTTAGGGTTTTAGTGTTTTAGATGATGAACATTGTGAAATTGCCATGAGATAATGAATGTGGATCTTGTGTATAAGTTGCAGAAGTGAGCTTTGACGATTTTACATTGTTAGTTATGTGTGATGTGAATTCTAAGTTTGTGGGCTATACTTTGTTGCTTGTATTTTAATGTGGTATGTGTTTCCTGATACATGTTTTAGTTTATGTAAACAATTTAAGTGCATTGTGTGACTATATTGTTTTTATTTGATGATTTTGTATAGATTATGGATGTGTGTATGATCTTGAGTTCAAAAGAATCGGATGAGAAACATATATCTACAAGTTTAGACCCATTTTATACACAACATGATATCACGTTTAGAAGTAATCTAGAAGACCTTGAGGATTTACATAAACATGTGGTGGTTCATGAAAGTGCTAGTCAAGTTCTTCAAAATTCCGGCTTTGCTAGATTTTTTGAAATTAGAATTAAGAGATATGATCAACAACTAGCGCCGATTGTCTATATGTATGTGAAGAGGTTTACCAGAGTAATTGTTCACTACTTTGGTCGAAGGTACATGCGACTTACTACAAGAGAAGACACGGAGAGATTATTGGCAGAAAATGCGGCTAGAGGGTTTCCTGGGATGCTTGGAAGTGTTGATTGTATGCATTTTCGGTGGAAGAATTGTCCAACATCATGGGCAGGTACATTCCGGGGGAATGATAAAAAACCTACCATGATCTTAGAAGCCGTGGCATCATATGATCGGTGGTTTTGGCATGGTTTCTTTGGAACGCCAGGGTCGAACAACGACTTGAATGTCTTGGCTCAATCTCCATTTTTTGATAAGATGGTTAATGGTTTAGCAGCTCCTTGTAATTAGCGCATCAATGGCCACTTCTACGACAAGGGTTACTACTTGGCGGATAATATATATCCATGATTATCTTGTATTGTGCAGTCATTCAAAGTTCTTCTTCCAAATCGGCCGGCTAATACGTTGTTCAATAGATACCAACAAGCTAAGAGAAAGGATGTTGAAAGGGCTTTTGGAACTCTCCAAAACAAGTTCCAAATAACAAATAACCCAGCATAATACTGGGATAGGGATGATATAAACTTTATTATCAAGGCATGTTTGATTTTGCATAACATGGCCATTGAGAATGAAATACGAAACTTAGATTGGGGTCAAGTCGTGAACGAACCAATACGGCAGGTTACTGGAATGCCGAGGTCATACCACGAGTTAAGGAATGATGAGGCATATCTCCAACTCCGCAATGATCTTGTTCAACACATTTGGATACGACATGGACTAGGTCTCAGAGACGGTGAAATGCCACCAGAATCTCCCCCTCCGCCACTAGATAATCTTGACGGTTCGGATGGTGAATTCGATCCTACCGATGTTTACCCACTAGAACAGCTTTAGTCTTTTTTCGTAAGATTTCGAATGAACTTTCAGTATGTAAGCAACTTGGTTACAATCCTATGATTTCTAGATTTTAAAATTAAGAAACATTAAGATTTTCCTTGTATTATTTATGGTTTTCATTGTTTTCAAAAGAGAAGAAAAAAAAAACTAAGTATGGATTTTCAAAAGAGAAGAAAATAAACTAAGCGTGGAACTTGAGGAATTGGCTTAGGTTCTGGATGTTTTTCAAGAAAAACGCAATTCTTAATAGCGTTCGGCGCTAATAAGATTAGCGTTTGGCGCTATTCTCTTTTCTAACCATTAGATCTTTAACAACTCCTTCTAATCAAAGACTCACAAATAAACGCCATTAAGAATTGCGTTTCAACGGCTACTTTTTTGAATTCGAAATTTTCCCTATAAATTGATCACTTCTCAGCTAAGACCAAAACCTTTCAATCTCTAGATTTTTTTCCCTATCTTCTTAAAATTCATTGCAATTCATCGCAAAACTTTTCAAACTCTAGACCTTTCTAACCAAAATTCATGGAAAAATATGCTACATCCGAAGATGTTGCAATAAGCATTACACTTGATGGTGTTACCGGAGTTGATCAAAGATCAAACTAGTTTTGGGAGCGGGTATTCGAAACCTATGTAAGCAGCTTTGGGAATAAGTATGATAGGACTGTTCATAAGTTGCAGAATAGATTTGGTACCTTGAAAAAAGATGTCAAAAAGTGGGTTGGTGTCTTAAGAAATTTGCATAGAAACAATGCAAGCGGATGTGGAATTGATGATCTTGTAAGTTTTATTAAGATTTCTTAATGTATATCATTTTATGTTATTGAAGGATTTCTAACTTGGGTTTTTGTTTGTTTTTTGTAGGAGAGTAAAGCTAGATCGGAATATAGTAAGATTAGCAAGGGAAAACCTTTTAGAAATGAAGAGGTGTACAAACTTTTCAAAGCCATATTCCCGGATTCAATCCCGAAGAAGTTGATCCTACCCAAAATGAGGAAGATGAATCAGAGGCTCCTAGTGTTAATGCTTCAACAAGTAGTTCTCCGGCAAGAAGCGACCCAAGATGGCATGAAGAGGATGGCCCTCGTCGACCAACAGGAAAAAGGGCTCAACAAAGGGAAGCTTCGGAGCTATCGGCCATCAACGACGGAACAGACAGAATTTTGAAACATTTTAGTAAAGAAAATGCAAATAAGATGGCAAGGTTGGATGGAAAAGAAGAATATTTATTAACCATTGCAGAGACAAAGAAGAAATCCTTGGATTTAGCTTTGGAGAAACATAAACTCGAAGTGTCGGATGTGGTGGTTGAGACCATGCCGGAATGGAAGCAGCAATTTATGTTGGATAAACAAAATAAGATTTTGGAAAAACATGGTTATCCTCCTAGAACACTTGGTTATGGTTATCCTAACACTAGCAATGTTCGTCATTTCAATATATGAAACCATGTAGCTTATGGAACTATGTAGCTTCAATTATGTTTTTTTTCTTTTTTTTTTTCAATTTGATGTAGTGGAATCAATGTAGTTGAAGTATTTTAGTATCAAGCAAGTTTCAATTTCACTTAATTTTATCTTCTTTTTGATTTGATTTGGTTCAATTTTATCTTCTTCAATTTCATTCAAGAGGAAAAAATGGGAGACTAGAAAGAAAAAAACAAGTATAGGATAGGAGAAGTCGAGTGGCTACTAGATGTTTTTTATGATTAGCACAATTAAGATTGGCGTATGGCGCAAATAAGAATTGTGTTTTATTCTGCACCATTGGATTCCCAACGGCTCATTCTAATCAACGGCTCAGAATAAGCGCCATTAAGAATGGCGCTTAACGCTATTCTTAATAGCGTTTCAATGGTTATATTTTCAAAATTAAAATTTATCTATAAATTGGCTTCTTCAACACAAATCAAAACCATCCCAAAATCTCAAGATTTTCTTTGCTTCCAAACCTTCTTTCAATCAAGTGCAAGTATGGCATACACTAGAAATGAAGATGTTGCAATCACCAAAGCTTGGATGAGAATTAGTCTCCAACCGATTTTTGAACAAAATCAAGGATTCCACATTTATTGGGAAATGGTACTTCAAGCCTTTGTAGAAGAAGCGGGAGGTAATGAAAATGGAAGAACAAGACAAAGTATTCAAAATAGGTGGTCGGTGATGAAAAACCAAACCAAAGTTTACATGGGTTTCATACATTCAATTTATGCAAATATGCCCGGAGGAGGATGGACGTTAGAAGAAGTTGTAAGTATTATTCAATGGAACCTCTTATTTTCAGTTATCTACATATTTTAAGTCATTAATTTTCTAAATGAGAGATTGTGTTTATTTATTTTGTAGGAGGCACATGCTAAAACTCTATATTCTCAACAAACCAACAAAGATTTTGCATTTGATCATGTGTACCAAATTCTTAAGAGATATCCCGCTTTCGGAAATTAAATATCGTGATCTTATCGATGATGAAGTGAACTTTGAGAAACGATGAAGCTTGACAATGAAAATTGGATCATGTTAAATTCTAAATATTAGTTATTTCAACCTATGTAATGTTGCTTTTAATTTTTTTAATTCATGTAACTTAATCTATGAAATGAAAATTAGCTAATTTAAATATAGTTTCAATTTTAAATTTATAAATTTTGTTTTGTATTTCTAAAGTTTTTTTATTTTCAATTTAGTAAAGAAAACAGGAGTGATGTGAGAAGAGTGTAAGGAAAATAAATAAATAAAAACACTATTCTTAATAGCGCAAAACGCTATTCTTAATAGCGCAAAACTCTATTGTTAATGGCGCTGGATAAATGCCAATATGAATGGCGCCGAAAGCCAATCTTAATAGCGCTTGACTTAAGCTATTTTGATTAGCGTTCAGCGCCATTCATATTGGCGTTTCTTGTCCTCTATCGCGTCATTCTTATTGGCGTTCAACGCTATTCTTATTGGCGTTTTTGATGGATTCCACAGACCATTCCACCAAACCATGGAACCTTGCTTAGATTTTGTATGGAAAACCCTAACTTGGAAGCTACTAGACTTGACATTCCATGAATTTTCCACACTTGGAATATGATGGATTCCACCATAAGACTTGCTCTAAGCACCTCTATCTCTAGTAACCTGGTAACTTGAGTTCTATATTAGATGGTTAAATTTACCAAGGAACCACCCGTATACTTAGGTCAATCTTATAGTATAATCCACCAAACCAAATGAATTATAGGATACCTTCTATATCAACGAGTTAAGTCAATCTCATAGGTATATCGCATGATATCAAAAGAACACGATGGACCATATGTTGAATTAGGTCAGTCTTATAGGATACCCCATGATATCGAAAGAATTCTAGGAACACGTCGATTGTTGATGACTTAGGTCAAACGATACAATTATATGTGGAGTGGCCCTATAACAGGATATTAGATAACCCGGATAATATTCGACCGATAGTCTCAACAGTAAGTGAGCATGCATTTGAACTTATTTAATTCGGCTACTTCGGTTTATGATGCCAAGTAATTCATGGCCCAAGGTTCTCCTTGTCAGATTCTGATTACCCCAAACTAATAGCGGCTGCAATTTCTTTGTCTCCGGTTACGGAGAGGAGGTAGATTTGGTTGCTCCTTATCCAATCTGCCCTTTTCACGGGTTTCTTCTCTTTTTCAATGTAAGATCCAAAATTGTTGCACATTTTTCGTGAGGGTAATTTGGTCATTTTTTTAGTTTCTAGAATATATTGCACTTACTGGCATATTCTGACATGGGTAATCTTGTCATTTTCATGCTCTCAATAATATCTGCTTTTCTTATTCCATAGTTTGGCGCATTTGAATTGATTTTCTTATTCACAGTCACAGCCTAATAAATATATTTTCGCCTGTATTGTTGTACATACCCATGTTCTACGGGACCCACATTTCTCTTTTGGTGGAAAGTGTTGTGATACAGTGCTTCTCGGTGAACACGTCATGCTTCACACGGGTTCAAATATAACGGGGCCCGTAAAACTTACGAATCTTGTTTTTGCATTGCATCTTGATACAACATTTTATATAAAATATATTCGCCTTCCCATAACTCTTAAAATACAAGTCAGAGACTCTTGATGGAGCATTCCATATAACAAATCTTTACCTTCCCATAACTCTTAAAATACAACTCAGAGACTTGTCTCTTCTAAAACTAAAATTCTTTCTTTATCTGGCATTGTCCGGAGGTTTTTATTATAAGCACCTCAATTGAATTCCTTAGTATTTCAAATTGTTTTGAGCCAAGAATATTGGTTCCCGGTTTCGTATGGTGCACTTTGCCTGGTCGCCCCCTAGCCAGTAGTAGGGTGCCAATAACACTTTGTATGAAATGACCGGTTTTGGATGGTGCACTTGGCCTGGTAAGGGTAGTCTGGTCATTTTAAGGGTTACCATAAAATTTGTTGTATTTTTTGGGTAAGGGTAATTTGGTCATTTCTGCGGTCACCGTAAAATAAATTTGCAGTTTCCAAAAAAAATTGCCGGCAAGGATAATTTGGTCATTTCTGTAGTAACAGGAAAAATCATTGCACTTCTTTTGCATGGTTAATTTGGTCATTTTTCACAGTCACCGTAAAAATTGTTAAACATTCTCCGACAATGGTGATCTGGTCATTTTCGCAGCCACCGCAAAAATTGTAGCCTGAGTTTCTGTGCTGGACAACTAAATGATAGGCTCGGAAAGATACCTACAACTATAAATAATGCAAGTGCACAGTGTCGACAAGCAACACATGGCAAGCACAGGTCGAACCACAGAGACTTGGAGAGTGTAGAAGTTGATTCTAAATCCTGACTAAGAACTGATTCAGAGAGTAACCAAAGGGGGTTTGTTTTTGTCGATACGACGAGATATTGGCAAAGACTTAAACAAAAAGTAATTTGAATTAAAATATGCAATTAAATCAAGGTGTAAATATTGAGAATATGGATACTAGGGTATTCAAATCCACCACTAACCTATGATATGCATTCAACTTGTAATATTATTCTTGTCCTTCAAAGAGATTCAAGTCTACCGTATATTTAAGGTGTTTCTCCAATGTATAATTTAATCACAACTAAAGTATTTCTCCAAAGCATTAACTGTCTAATTAAAGCACAACTAATCTGAGGATCAATATTTGGTTAAGCATGAGTTGTAGCATAATCAACATAGAGATATTCTAACTACAATGGATACATGGCATACATTGTGAGAGCAAGATGTTGACAAACTTGGATTAAATTATAACTTTAAACAATTCTAAACTTTCAAGAACAATATACAAGATATGAATACATACCAATGAGTTACGGCTTCATTTAAACCCTAGCAAATGAAATTAGAACATGAAGAACATTACAACAAAATTGAAATTTGATAAACTAACATGAACAAGCTATTCTTGGATGAATTTTCAACAAAACAACCCTCTCTATTTATACACAAAAACTCTCTCACACTTTGGATTCGAATTTTACTGTAGCAACCACTCAACAATTAAACAAAACATGTTTTCTTAATTGATGGATAGAATGGAATACAATAGGGGTGAGGTGGATGTTTTGAAAAGAATCCAATGGGAGTGAGGTGGATGTTTTGGAAAGAATCCAATGGGAGTGAGGTGGATTTTTTGGAAAGAATCCAATGGGGGTGAGGTGGAAATGGATTTGGGTCTTGGGTTTTGGATCATGGGTTTTTTAATCCCATGAATTTGTAAACAGGATTCCACTGATGCTTGAGCGGGTTGCAATGCTTCCAACTTTCTTCTCTTTTGTCTTCTCAATTCTTCCAAGCTTTATTTAGTACTTAAAAACACAAAATTAATTAATACAAATATTTATTCTTGAAGATGGTAAGAATGCAGAATTTGGGATAATATATGACTTTGAAGCGCGAAAGATGAGTTAAGTGCCAATGAAAAGGTGTATGAATATGCAATATTTGGCACTCATCAAATACCCCCAAACCTGAATTTTACTTGTCCTCAAGTGAAACAGAACTTAAGAAATCCTAACTATACCACTGTCACTGGTCTCTCGAATGCATTTAGCGTATGCATTAAGCCTTTAAACCCCTAGGTGTCCCTAGTGGACGAGTTGTAGTCTCGTGAGGGCCTACCAAAGATGTACCCACAAAACCTTCTCCAAATTCAGAGCATCCATAGAAATGTCTTCGTCTTCGGTCTTCAACTGTAGATGATGAACTTCGGAATTTCGTAGAACCATGAAAATTTGTAACCAATTTTTTTTTTTTTTTTTTAAGACCCGCTACACATCTGATCATCATTTTTTTTTAGTGACCCGCTACACAGCTGGTCATCAGATAACATACTACAAAAGACCCGCTCCACAGCTGGTCATAGAAGACAACAAAAAAAATGCAAAAGACTACAAAAGATCCTACAAAAGACCCGCTACACAGCTTGTCATAAAAGATAACAACAAAAGACTCAAAAAATGCAAAAGACTACAAAGGATCCTACAAAAGACACGCTACACAACTGGTCATAAAAGATAACAACAAAAGACTCAAAAAATGCAAAAGACTACAAAGGATCCTACAAAAGACCCGCTACACAGCTGGTCATAAAAAATGCAAAAGACTACAAAACGCCATATGCAAATACTCCCCCAAACCTAAATCTAACATTGTCCTCAATGTTTCAAAAGATAACAGAAACCACAACAAACTATGAGAACAAAACAGATTCAAAGGAAAGAGATTACCAGATGCCAAACCAGAGACAGTAGAGTATGTCCAAAGCAACCAGCAGGGAAGATATCTGTGGTATGTACAGGGGGTGAACTTTTCAGTCCACATAGATCGGATCAGCAAGATGAGTTGTTTCAATCTCAGGTGGGATTGGTTCAAGGAACGGCTTCAGTCTCTGCCCATTGACCTTGAAGACATTCTTGGTTGCTACATCTTCTAGTTCTACAGCCCCATGGTGGAAAATTGTTCGCACCACGAATAGGCATGTCCATTTAGAACGTAATTTTCCTGGAAAAAGGTGCAGTCGTGAGTTATACAATAGAAATTTCTGGCCTGGAGTGAATGACTTGCGCAAAATGTGTTTGTCATGGAACACCTTCATTCTTTGTTTGTACATTTTTGCATTATCATATGCATCATTTCTTAACTCTTCCAACTCATTGAGTTGAAGCTTCCTTTGGGTGCCAGCTTTATCTAGATCAAAGTTCAGTTTCTTTACAGCCCAATATGCACGATGCTCTAACTCTACAGGGAGATGACAAGCTTTACCGTACACAAGTCTGTAATGGGACATACCAATGGGGGTCTTGTATGTAGTTCTATAGGCCCATAAAGCATCATTCAATCTTAAAGACCAATATTTTCTAGACGGGTTAACCGTCTTTTCTAGAATGTGCTTAATCTCCCTATTTGAAACCTCTACCTGGCCACTGGTCTGTGGATGATATGGGGTTGCAACTTTATGAGTTATGCCATACTTACAGACTAAGCACTCAAAAGTCCTATTGCAGAAATGTGAGCCACCGTCACTTATTATAGCTCTAGGGGTGCCAAATCGAGAAAATATGTTTTCCTTTAAGAATGAAAGTACCACCTTGTGGTCATTAGTTTTGGTTGCAATTGCTTCTACCCACTTAGAAACATAGTAAAAATCAACAAGAATGTACAACTTTCCTTCAGAGCTAGGAAATGGACCCATGAAATCAATGCCCCATACATCAAATAGCTCAACAATCAAAATGGGTTGTAAGGGCATCATGTTTCGTTTTGATATACTTCCCAATTTTTGGCACCGGTCACAAGAAACACATAAGGCATGGCTATCCTTAAACAATGTTGGCCAGTAAAAACCACTCTGCAAGATCTTTGCAGCAGTTTTCTTTGCACTAAAGTGTCCTCCACATGCTTGATCATGAAAAAAAAAGATGACATCACTTTGTTCAGAATTGGTGACACATTTCCTAATGATTTGGTCAGGGCAGTATTTGAACAGATATGGGTCATCCCATAGGAAATGTTTCACTTCGGCCAAGAATTTAGACCGGTCTTGTTTAGACCAATGAAGTGGCATCCTACCTGTAGCAAGGTAGTTCACGATGTCGGCAAACCATGGCATTTCGTAAACCAAAGATCGTTGTTCATCAGGGAAGGATTCCCTAATAATCTCTGATTCATCAGCAGATTCGACATTCAATCTAGATAAGTGATCAGCAACAACATTCTCTGACCCTTTTTTATCTCGAATTTTGAGGTGGAACTCTTGTAACAAGAGTATCCATCGAATTAGACGAGCCTTAGCATCTTTTTTAGATAAAAGATATCTTAATGCGGCATGGTCAGTATAAATGATGATTTTAGATCCTATCAAATAAGATCTAAACTTATCTAATGCAAACACAACACCTAGCAACTCTTTTTCGGTTGTTGAATAATTCATTTGAGCCTCATTCAGTGTCTTACTAGCATAGTAGATCACATAGGGGTGTTTGTCAACTCGCAGACCTAAGACAGCTCCAACAGCAAAATCAGATGCGTCACACATGATTTCAAATGGAAATTTCCAATCAGGAGGTCGGACTATAGGGGCTGAAGTTAGAAGAGTTTTGAGCTCTTCCCAAGCATGAACACAAGCATTATCAAACACAAATGCAACATCTTTACTGAGTAGATTACACAGTGGTCTTGAGATCTTACTGAAATCTTTAATGAATCTATGGTAGAAACCAGCATGGCCTAAAAATGATCTAACCTCCCTCACAGAGCGAGGTTGCGGCAAGTTTTGAATGAGGTTGACTTTGGCTTTGTCTACTTCAATGCCTTTTTCAGAGATGATGTGCCCTAGAACTATGCCCGAGTTCACCATAAAATGACATTTCTCCCAATTTAAAACCAAATATTTCTCTTTACATCTACTCAGCACGCGAGTGAGATGGTTCAAACATTCATCAAAAGATGATACAAACATAGAGAAATCATCCATAAAGATCTCAAGGAAATTCTCTATCATGTCAGAAAAAATGCTCATCATACAACGCTGAAATGTAGCGGGTGCGTTTCACAACCCAAATGGCATACAACGATAGGCAAACGTTCCAAATGGACATGTAAATGTAGTCTTTTCCTGATCTTCGGGTGAAATATGAATCTGGTTGTAACCAGAAAAACCATCCAAGAAACAATAGAATCTACGCCCAGACAATCGTTCAAGCATTTGATCTATGAATGGAAGAGGGAAGTGATCTTTCCTTGTAACTGCATTCAACTTCCTATAATCAATGCAAACTCGCCACCCTGTGGTTACTCGAGTAGTGATTAACTCATCTTTATCGTTTTGAACTATAGTAACTCCTGACTTTTTCGGCACAACCTGAATGAGGCTAACCCATTTGCTATCTGATATTGGGTATATGATACCCGCATCAAGAAGCTTTATAATCTCACTCTTAACAACCTCTTTCATGTTAGGATTGAGACGCCTTTGCATCTCCCTATATGGTTTAGCATTGTCCTCAAGGTTTATATGATGCATGCAATCAGTGGGACTTATTCCTTTAAGGTCCGAGATGGTCCATACTAAGGCTTATTTATGCTCCTTAAGTACTTATAAAAGTTTACTTTCCTGTTTTGTATCTAAGGCAGATGAAATGATTACAGGCAAAGTATTAGAAGGTCCCAAAAAAGCATATTTAAGAGTATCAGGCAATGGTTTCAGTTCGATCTTTGGTGGCTCAATAAGAGAGGGAACAGACTTGGATTCCAAGAGTGGAATTGGTTCCACTCTAGCTTTCCACTTAGACGTGTCCATAAGTGGTGTGGATTCAAGCAAAGTATTCACTTCACTTATGTATTCATCATCAAACAAATCCAGGTCAAAATTATTCAAACAAGCATCCAAAGGGTCAACAGACATGCTACTAGACAACGAATCCTGAATCAAACTTTCAATCATGTTGATTTCATGCACATCATCATCATAATCAAGATCTAAATGTTGTTGGCTAGTATTGAAAACATTCAACTCCACAGTCATATTACCAAATGACAACTTCAACACTCCATTACGGCAGTTAATGATTGCATTGGACGTCGCTAAGAAGGGACGTCCCAAAATGACAGGAATGTGAATGTCAGGGTTTTGCACAGGTTGAGTATCTAAAACGATGAAGTCCACAGGAAAATAAAACTTATCAACCTTAATCAAAACATCTTCTACCACACCACGTGGCACTTTGACGGATCTGTCCGCCAATTGCAGAGTTATAGGTGTTGCCTTCAACTCTCCAAGACCTAACTGCACATATACTGAATATGGTAGTAAATTCACACTTGCCCCTAAGTCTAGCAACACCTTCTTAACCGTTTGGTCACCTATTTTGCATGTGATAGTTGGACTACCTGGGTCTTTAAACTTAGGAGGTGTGTTGCTTTGAATGATTTCACTCACCTGCTCAGTGAGAAAAGCACGCTTATGCACATGAAGCTTTCGCTTTTGTGTGCACAGATCCTTAAGGAATTTAGCATAAGTAGGGACTTGCTTGATTGCATCAAGAAATGGGATGTTGATGTTAACTCGTTTGAACATTTCCAAAATCTCGTTGTAATGTATACTCTCTTTTTGCTGCACTAATCTTTGTGGGAATGGAGCAACAGGTACATGAGATGGTCCAAATACATTAGAATTATGGGAATTCTTATGTTGCTCAGATTTGTTTTCAACAATAGGTGTTTTCTGTGGAGTTGTATGCACTGGTGAGTCCGATTTAGACTCACTCGACTGTGGTTCACCTACATTGTTTTCAACAATTTTACCACTACGAAGAGTGGTGACAACATTTACTTGATTATGGGAGGCCTCATTTCGAGTTGAATTTTCTGCCTGATATACAGTTTTTGGATTTTGTTGGGGCTGACTAGGGAGTTTTCCTTTGTCTCTTTCATTCAATGCTTCACAAATTTGACCCATTTTAAGTTCCAGACTTGTAAAACGTTGGTCTGTGGTCTTTTGGAGTTGTACCAAATTTTGGGTCAACAAACCGAAACTTTCTTCGAAGCTAGGATTTTTCTCTACAGGGTACTGCACATGTGGTTGCACTTGGGGGTTTCTAGGATAAGGGTATCCTTGGTTATTATTTGATGTTCCCCCTTGTACAGGTCCCTTAGACCATGAAAGGTTAGGGTGATTTCTCCACCCTGGGTTGTAGGTCTGAGAATATGGGTTGTTCTCTTGCCTTTGGTACAAAACATTGGCTTGATCGGTTTTAGACTCTTGAAATGCATGGAGGTCCGGACAAGTGTCCACTAGATGGTCTGAACTATGGCATGCGGCACAAGTGGCCATTTCAATTTGACTACGGAGAGTAGGGATATTAGTTTTTCCATTCTTTTCTAGTTCTAGCTTTTCTATTCTCCTGGCCAAGGATGCCATCTTTGCACTTCCTTCGAAGTCAGAGTCAATTCTATGAACATTAGATGTCGGGGTAATACTATTTGGTTCACGGGGGGATTCCCACTGCTGAGTCTTTTCAGCGACTTCGATTAAGAAATTCCAAGACTCATCAGCAGTTTTTTCAATAAATTGACCATTGCACATGGTCTCAACTGTAGTTCGGTTTTTGACATCTAAGCCTTCATACAAAATTTGCACAAGTCTCCATTTTTCAAAACCGTGGTGAGGACATTGGAGCAATAATTCATTGAATCTCTCCAAATATTTTGCCAAAGTTTCTTCCTCTAATTGTACAAAACTATTCAGACTTTGACAAATTGCCGTAGTCTTATGGTTTGGGAAGAACTTTTTGAAGAACTCTTTCGTAAGAGCATCCCATGTATGAAATGACTGTGGCTGTTGAGCACACAGCCAAGTCTTGGCCTTTTCTTGTAAAGAAAACGGAAAAAGTCTTAGTTTGAGGTCCTCATCCGTCATTTGGTTGATCCGAAGAGTCCCACAAATTTCCTCGAACTCTCTCACATGGTGGTAGGGATTTTCAGCTTCAACCCCTTTAAATTTAGGCAACATATTGAGGATACTCGCCTTTAGCTCAAATTGTCCAACAACAGCTGGTAAGACAATGCATGAGGACTGGGTTGTCCTCATTGGGTACATGTGGTCCTTGAGAGTACGGGGTGGGATAAGTCCATCTCCCATTGTCTCGGATTGTTCGGGACTGTCTGCTTCGGAACTATGTATTTCAACTAACTCTTCTTGAGTGATTCTAACTAGTCGGTGTGTGTGGTCTCTAAAGGACACAATCATAGCCTAGATAGCACATTAAGCATGTTAACCATTCACCTAGAAGGGAAGTTCTATGCAATCACAAACAAGGATGACTCCACCACAGTAAACCTACTGATTT
Source organism: Papaver bracteatum (assembly GCA_023529315.1). Lineage (NCBI taxonomy): Eukaryota > Viridiplantae > Streptophyta > Magnoliopsida > Ranunculales > Papaveraceae > Papaver > Papaver bracteatum. The sequence continues at coordinate 82,328 of JAJJWX010002683.1, read as the reverse complement.
CTAGCAAACAAAAAGCATGATGGCTCCACTTAGATTGTTTTCTAGACCAGCTTCTAATCCTTCGAAAGGGAATTCATTACAATCTAAGAAAACCCCTCTGGAATCAATCCGAGTTTAAGTAAATTGAATAGAGGCGAGGGAAGCTGCTAGATCTTTGATACCTAAGGCCTCACCGTATTACAAGGCGACGCAGTCACGCATTCAATTTACAGAAACCGTCATGAACTTCGAAGTATGCTTAAAGAGTAACCAATATTTTTCAAACGACTTTCCTACTAAGCTCGTTACCTTATAGGTCTTGTTATATTTCAAATTTTAAAGCTTAGGTTCCCGTATGTATCGTTTTCCTAAGGCGGGAAAGAAGAGAACGGTGATGAAATCCGAACCCTTATCTTGTATGGCCAGTCCTTGCCCTTTACTAGGAAAATAAAGCAGCCGTATTCAAGTCCTCAACATATATGCAAACGAAGGAATACAGTAACTCGCTAACAAGGGATTCACGAGTGTTTCGACAAACTTACCTCCCGTTCCAGACGGGGGATGCACCGTTGTTGTCGACTCGGGCCACGACTCCTATGTCATGAACGAACCCGAGGGGCCGAGATGATATTGTAATCACCGTCCTTCTCTGCAAACAGTTTGATATTTAATATTACCCTTCCGTAGGGTTTAAAAATAAAAATAAAAATAGAATGTCCAAAGTCCAAAAATAAAAATAAAGTGCAAAAGAAAAAGAAAATTACAAGAGTAGAGAAATCCTAATACAAACTAAAAATAAAATAAACTTTTTTTTAAAAAATAAAAACTCCTTTCGCTTCCTTTCCTTCCTTTCCTTCGCCTTTACAACAGCTACTCCGGTACCTGTTGAGCTCAAAAGAGGTAGTTAGGGTTTCGAAGTTTTAAAGCAAAAGCAAAAATAAAAATAACAAATAACAAAAAAAGTGTAAAATTGGCAGTGAACAGTGATATGCTGAACAGTGATATTGAACAGGAGATGAAAAATGAACTACACCGCTACCGAGTCCCCGGCAACGGTGCCAAAAACTTGATAGGCTCGGAAAGATACCTACAACTATAAATACTGCAAGTGCACAGTGTCGACAAGCAACACAGGGAAAGCACAGGTCGAACCACAGAGACTTGGAGAGTGTAGAAGTTGATTCTAAATCCTGACTAAGAACTGATTCAGAGAGTAACCAAAGGGGGTTTGTTTTTGTCGATACGATGAGATATTGGCAAAGACTTAAACAAAAAGTAATTTGAATTAAAATATGCAATTAAATCAAGGTGTAAATATTGAGAATATGGATACTAGGGTATTCAAATCCACCACTAACCTATGATATGCATTCAACTTGTAATATTATTCTTGTCCTTACAGCAGATTCAAGTCTACCGTATATTTAAGGTGTTTCTCCAATGTATAATTTAATCACAACTAAAGTATTTCTCCAAAGCATTAACTGTCTAATTAAAGAACAACTAATCTGAGGATCAATATTTGGTTAAGCATGAGTTGTAGCATAATCAACATAGAGATATTCTAACTACAATGGATACATGGCATACATTGTGAGAGAAAGATGTTGACAAACATGGATTAAATTATAACTTTAAACAATTCTAAACTTTCAAGAACAATATACAAGATATGAATACATACCAATGATTTACGGCTTCATTTAAACCCTAGCAAATGAAATTAGAACATGAAGAACATTACAACAAAATTGAAATTTGATAAACTAACATGAACAATCTATTCTTGGATGAATTTTCAACAAAACAACCCTCTCTATTTATACACAAAAACTCTCTCACACTTTGGATTCGAATTTTACTGTAGAAACCACTCAACAATTAAACAAAACATGTTTTCTTAATTGATGGATAGAATGGAATACAATGGGGGTGAGGTGGATGTTTTGGAAAGAATCCAATGGGAGTGAGGTGGATGTTTTGGAAAGAATCCAATGGGGGTGAGGTGGAAATGGATTTGGGTCTTGGGTTTTGGATCATGGGTTTTTTAATCCCATGAATTTGTAAACAGGATTCCACTGATGCGCGAGCGGGTTGCAATGCTTCCAACTTTCTTCTCTTTTGTCTTCTCAATTCTTCCAAGCTTTATTTAGTACTTAAAAACACAAAATTAATTAATACAAATATTTATTCTTGAAGATGGTAAGAATGCAGAATTTGGGATAATATATGAATTTGAAGCGCGAAAGATGAGTTAAGTGCCAATGAAAAGGTGTATGAATATGCAATATTTGGCACTCATCACTAAACCTAACATTTTTCGGCAAGGGTAATATGATATTTTACATGCTCAATTTGTCGGAGTGAGAAGATGAGGTATATCTCTAGCAATCTTGTATCATGAGTTTGTCCTGGACATCTAAATCCACTAAGAACAACTGTAATGGTGCGATCAAAACGAAAGACCAAAGACAAAAAAAAAATGATCAAATTTGAGTTTAGTCTGAGGTGCTACGCTACGGTGCACGAGTAAAATTAGGTCGAGCACACATTATACCCCCTCCCCATTCAAACTCACATTAAATGATCTCATCATAATGAGAACCAAAGGTATATCTTTAGCAGTCTTGTCGCCTGAGTTTGTGTCCGGGATACCTAAATCCACTGAGGAATCAACTGCACTTATTTTTGGTAAGGGTAATCCGGTCATTTTTAGAGTCTCATGAATATATGATGTACCGGTAAGGGTAGCATGGTTATATTCACAATCTTATGATATTTTACATCTCAAAGTTCTTCGGAATGAGAACAGGAGGTTTATCTCCAGTAACCTGGTAAGCTGAGTTTGTATACTGAATCTATATCTATAGTAACCTGGTAAGCTGAGTTTATCTGGTCGGAATGCCAACCTAAGGTCTATCTCTAGTAACCTGGGTTCGTATACTGGATGGTTAAATTCACCCAGTAATCTGTATGTCGACTTAGGTCAATCATATAATATAACCCACCAAACCAAATGAATTATAGGATACCTTATATATCAATGAGTTAATTCAATCTCATAAGTATATCCCATGATATCAAAAGAACACGATGGATCATATGTCAAATTAGGTCAGTCTTATAGGATAACCCATGATATCGAAAGGATTCTAGGAATCGATTGTTGATGACTTATGTCAATCTCATATGTATATCCCATGCTATCGAAAAAATACGATGAATCATATGTCGAATTAGGTCAGTCTTATAGTATATCCCACGATGCCGAAAGAATATGATTGATCACATGTCGAATTAGGTAAGTCTTATGTCATAATCCATGATTTCGATAGGATTCTAGGAATACATCATTTATCAATGACTTAAGTTAACCTCATAAGGTATATCCCATGATGTCGAAATAATGCGATGGATCATGTTTCGAATTAAGCTAATCTTATATCATAATCCATGATATCGATATGATTTTAAGAATACATATATACTTAGGTCAATTTCAAAAGGTATATCCCATGATATCGAAAGAATACGATGGATCATATGTCGAAATAGGCAATCAGTCTTATAACATAACCCTGTAGATGGTAGATTTTCAAAAAAGGCTAAAATCGTAAACTCATGATTATACGGGCCTTTGGTTCAACAATCACACATGAGTATTGAGACACGAGTCTCTCATAGAATTCTCAACGGAGTACTTTCTGTCAGAGTACATGTAGATATGCAGTCAATGCCTAGACAACAGCATAATCTCATGAATACTGAATACTTTCAGTCATTTATATATAGTATCACGGGATGGACGGCTCTACGGAGCAACATCGTCTTCAGGAACAAACAACGAGTTTAACCTGACTATATAAAGGATATGGCTTACCGGAAAGTCATGTCAGGATAATTAATGCTCCTATCGTAGTCAGTTTATTCTGCTAGGCATAAACCCATGAGGTTAATTATCCCTTCATGCTCCGATTCCATGGTCGAATCAACGACGATCCCATGGAATGGCAATAAGATTGCTCTTATTCCATGGTCGAATCAACGACGATCCCATGGAATGGAAATATCATTGCTCCGATTCCATGGTCGAATCAACGACGATCACATGGAATGGCAATATCATTGCTCCTATTCCATGGTCGAATCAACAGCGATCCCATGGAATGGCAATATCATTGCTCATATTCCATGGTCGAATCAACGGCGATCCCATGGAATGGAAATTTCATTGCTCCTATTCCATGGTCGAATCAACGGCGATCCCATGGAATGGAAATATCATTCCTCCTATTCCATGGTCGAATCAACGGCGATCCCATGGAATGGCAATATCATTGCTCCTATTCCATGGTCGAATCAACGGCGATCCCATGGAATGGCAATATCATTGCTCCTATTCCATGGTCGAATCAACGACGATCCCATGGAATGGAAATATCATTGTTCCTATTCCATGGTTGAATCAATGACGATCCCATGGATTGGTAATGATCACCTCATCGTTCTGAGTTTATAGTCGAATCTTCAGCTGATCCTATGAATTAACAGTAATCATCTATCCATTTTATTACTCGTTTCATGAATTATTCTCCATCAAATTTCATGAATTGGTAATAAATAATTAACGGGCTTCTAAGCTACCTCTAAGTAAGCCCCGATTTAAATGGTGAAAGTGTACTCAACGATGATGCACTGACGGTCACCGCACAAATAAGTATTTCAAAATACAACGAAGCGATGAACCTAAGCAAGATAGGGAAGAAAATAATAAATAATTAAAAGTATTTGACCAAGGTGCTGGGACACTGACACACGATCAACTCATCGTGTCGTGGTCAGTTCCACGCCAATTCTATATTTTTAATACACTTTTATTATAAAAATTCTCTCGATTGATCAAATCTCCTTCTTGAGGAAATTCCTCAGATTCGTGGTACTTCCACGAGTCCGTCAAAAATAATATAAAATTAAGAGAGTGTGTGGGACGTGACCATTGGCCGACCGGCCATGCCTTGGTCCTAGCCGGCCCACACCTCACGGTCCCTTATTACTTTATTATTATTTTTCTCTAAAATATTACCTAATTTCATGTATTTTTATCACATGATAAAGTTAGGAAAAATATCATGGGACCGGCCCCTTGAATTCTTCCTGAATTTTACTCTAGGGCTGTTTACACCGCCCGAACGAGATTAAAACCTAAATATTCCCGCGTAGGGAGATAGGAAATTCTTTTCCGTACATAATGGAGGGGCAGACCATCAAAATCCGAGTCCGTATGAGAATTCTACATCGATTCTACTAAAGGACGCTAATTAGGGTTTTAACCTAGCCGGTCCCATGTGTCCATTATTTTATTATTATTTGGTATTTTGTTTCATGATTTCATGAAAAACTCCTTAATTTCATGGTATTTTTCCTCAAACTTCCTTTAAATCATCAAACATAATAATAAAATAAAATAGATTATGAAAACTTGTGGGACCGGGCCTTGACCGGCCGGACATGCCCTAGCCGGTCCCACACGCCCTTGTTTTATTTATTTTATTATTAATTATCTTATTTTTCCTTGATTTCATGGTATTTTTCTCAAAAATTCCTTCGAACTATCAAAAAATACCCAAAAATTATTTAAAAATTATTAAAATTCGTGGGATTGGGCCACGACCGATCGGTCACGCCTCCATGGTCCCACACTGCCGAATTTTATTATTTAAATATTTTTTAAAGACCATGAACTCATGGAAACTCCTTCAATTCATGAAAACTCCCTAAATTTATCAAATTTCTCAAAATTCATGAATCCTTCATAAAATCATCAAAAAATATGTAAAACTAAGGAAGAGACACCACTGGACCGTGGTCATGACTGGCCGACCGTTCCTTGACCACCGGCGGTCCCACGCCTCACAATTCCATATTTATAAATATTTTTCATCATCTCATGGTGTTTCCCTCAGTTCATCGAAACCCTAACTTTGGCATATATTCTTGAATGGATGCTAAATTGCACGCCAGAAAATACCAAAATTCTTAGGACTGAGACGTGGACACCTCAGGAACATGAGCACGCTATCTTGACCGACCAAGATTGGATATTTGGCTCACGGAAGCCGGTTCCATCAATTTTCATCAGTTTTGACATAATTTGCACAATCGCTCGTGTTGGGTCCAAGACTCTTCCAAACACTTTTGGAAATTCATGAAGTGATCATCATGCGGTCACGTGATCACCCAGGGACGGCTCCATGACCCATGGTCGGTCCCTCACTTGTCATAATTGATTAGGTTTTCACGCCTAAGTCTCAGACGAGCATTTTTGAATAATGATTGAACCAGCATTTAATCATTCTTTCACCAATAAATCATGAACTCTTCATGAGTTCATCATATATGCTCACGTGAGCACATGGACACTACATGGTTGATCCACGGTCCCATGTAGCCTCTCCTCATTTGTCCCATGGGTAAAACTTCTGACCATGAATTGATCATCAATCGGTCAAATTAGGGTTTCTGAGTTCAAGGACCATGCTTCCAAACTCTAACCTTAAAAATTCTACGACGACCTCATGGTCATGAATTTATATTAATAATCCTACGACGACCTCATGGTCATGACTTAATATTAATAATTCTACAATGACCTCATGGTCATGAATTTTATTAATTATGTTAGGTTCAACGACCAGCACTTTATATAATATTCTTGGCACACTGCCCAATCATTCATGAGCAACACATGCTCAGACGGTCAAATATTCAACAAGTCATCACGAGAACAACACTTGCTCAGATGATCAATATTTGCTCGAGTTAAGGAATATCGGTTCAACAATCCACTAATATTCAACAATCCATCGAATGAGCAATACTTGCTCACTTCATCGTAAGAATTATACATATGTCTCGCGACACGTTCAACTCGTGAGTTTCAGAACATCCTATTCAACTCAGCAACTACATGGACTCATTGTCCCATAAAACCACCACGAAGTCACCAATTGACTAACAAACCACGAGATGTCAATCGTGTCATTTGGGGGATATTACTTAGGGTTTTGGTCTGGCGGTCTACGGCACGTGTGTTCAAACACACGATGGAAATGTGAGAAAGTCGTGCAATCGGTTGAAGGAATTCATGAGGTAGTGGGTGGAAAGTCGACCAAGTCTTTACACGTTGGACAACTGGTTTCGAACACGATTTCCACTTCTCCACTCCTTGATTCCATCAACTGTCACACTTCATGGGATCATGGTGTCTACAATTCCAGCAATATAAATAAGTCCCTGAATCATGATTGAATAGGGGATCATCGAAAAAAATAGAACAAATACACAGAATACTCAGAGTAAGAATCTCACATCTCTTCGACAACACGAGATCATCAAAATCATCAATTGAGCAATTTATTCACAATCGTTCAACTTCAATTATTCAGAACTTATCATATTCAGAATTCACACACCCACAATCCTTGAATCACCATCGATTCCACACATTTCTCAGCTTCCTTCCTACAGATCAACCTATCCTCTCTTGTGACCGAATTTACTCTGGAACGGTCGTTGTCTCAATTTAGGCCGGAGTACTACAGATTGATCTCTCGAATTCAAGCACCCCATTTGCAGCGGTGCATCTGTGTGATGATTAGCATTTTTCCTGGTTCGAGGAACCTCCTCCGTCCGGTCGTCTCCTCAATTCCTTAAAAACCAGCAGATCGTTTTTCCCCATCCACAGATTGGAGACCACAGTGGGAGATCATTCTCTCGGTTGCAATCTTTCATTTTCACAAGATGGTTGGTCTTAGGTCAGGATCGGTTACAAATCCTAATGCAAATATCGCTAGTACTAGCAACAATGAAGATATCCAGGAAACTGTTCCGGCCACTAACACTGATGGTGGTGGCATCACTCCTCCTCACACCAGCGTGGAAAGTCATCCTTTGTTCGGTAGACATCCCGAAGAAATCAGAGGAAATCCACCACCTACCATGGATGATCTCCTCAAAACACAAGAGACTCTTGCAAAGAATAAGGAAGACATGGATACTACGCAGAAGGAGCTGTGTAATTATCTCAAAACTCTTACTGACAAGATGTCAGGGAAAACTCAAGATAAGGAGAAAGCCTCCGATGCTAATCCTGAAGTAATTCCCATTGATAACGAAACCGACAAAGCCGCAGACAACTCGTCAACAAAGGGATCATCAAGCTTCATTACTCGTGAAGATTTGGAGCGTCTTCTGGAGAACCATGGAAAAGACAAGACGTCACACGTCCATCGTCACCAACCTCCGTATCCTTCCGCTACACAGAGGATTCCCCTTCCGAAAGGCTATGTCTCTCCAACGTTCACCCTATATGATTGAACTGGCAATACTCGAGAGTACGTCTCCCGCTTCCTCGAAGCCTTGGGAGAACATGAACACAATCATGTTGTTCGTCTCAAAGAATTCTCAAAGTCTTTGAAAGGAAGAGCATACACCTGGTACAACAACATTGCACCAGGGACCATCAAAAATTGGGGATAAATGATCAATGCATTCTACAGGAAATACTTCTTCGTGTCAGAGCAAATCACTCTCTCTGATCTTGGGAGAATATCTCAGAAGACAGGTGAGAACTCCAACGATTACGTGAAGAGGTTCATAGTCCAAGCCTTGGACTGACATGATCCAAACATCACGGAGCAACAACTGGTGGACTTATGCATCAACGGCAAGCTCCCGACCTATAGAGATTTACTGGGGAACCTTCTGTTCCAGACTTTCTCAGAGCTCTACGAAGCCGCGAAGAGATCAACAACCACTTTACCTGCTCTGTTGGAAAGAACAAAATCTACAAAGACTGAAGAATCGCGAGACACTTGAGGAAGCATGCGTCTGATCAACAATCAGTACAACCTCCAGCCTTTCACAAATACTATTGAAGAAAAGAGCAAATGGGAAGCCAAACTTCCGCGCAAGCATACCTCAGCTCCTTCAATAGCACAAAGCAAGAATAATCAAGATGCATAAGCCTTTGACCAACGCACAAGAGTTCTTGATCAAGAAGCACATGACTTTCCTTTTCCATTGAAGAGGTGATCGAACTCCTGGATGTCTGGATCCAAGATGGTGTAATCAAGTTGTCATATTTCCAGAAAGAACCAACTGAAGAAGACATGGAAAGTCCTCGTTACTGCCGCTTTCACAGGTTCGTCAATCATGCCACAAAGCAACTGCGCAGTTTTGAAAAAAAATTCAAAGAGAAGGTTGATCCACAATAGCTTCAACTAGGGACTGAAGGAGTACACAAGAATCCTCTCCCAGTCAGAACCTTTACACTCTTTGGACAACCTATCAAAGAAGCAGTTCAAGACGAACGTGAATTACGAAGGCACAAAGGGGAGACATGTTCACAGTACTGAACCACATCGTGTCAAGAAGTCCATCCCTAAAATACTTCTTGAGCCTCCATCCACAGATCAAGAGATGTACGACTGGGGACTGCTTACCACAGTCAATCTTAGAAGGAACGAATTTGGAAGAATGTTGATCGATGCTGACACCACCATCAACAACATTCCAGTGAAAACCATCGGATCTACATGCATCGCTCGTCAAGAAGATACTCATTCTCCATCTCAATCAGAGACCTCGAAGGAGCGCTCGGAAATACTCATGGCTACATCACATAAGTCCAACTTGGACAGAAACCAAGTTTCGCATAATCAGGAAGATCCAAGATATGACATGTCCTTCAGACGAGCGTAGGTCCACACTGAAAAGATGGATACTTACAAAGCATCTTTGGTTACACATCTCTCCAATGAAGAAAGTTGTGATCCAGAAGGTTTTGCGGACATTCCATCACCAGAGTACTTTGAGGAATTTCAAACTTCAACGAGGTTGAAGCAAGAACCTGCAAAATATGGATAGATATTCGTCAAGAGGTTCCACACTCAGGAAAGTCTCATTCATTTCATATCTATGTCATTTATTTCCTCACATGATATCCTAGCACGGGGACTCAATTCTGCTAGCAACTCTGCAAGATGTTATGAATGGTAGCTTCACCGGATTAGTATGACATTTCTCCGAATTGATCATTGAAACATTCATTACTGAGATGATGTCCAACCATGGAAAAGAACACTTTGGGCATTTATCCAGAGCCTTTCAGGAGTGTCCATGTGTCCCAGAAAATCGAAAAGCTCTGATGTCTGCACAAGTGTTGAATCCCACTACCGCAACGAAAGGGATGATGAATCAACGGAAGATACTCGGGGCCGAGACGATTAATCCTAAGACATTCAAAGCTCGAAGGATATGACACTTAAACACTAAAGAATCTAAGAAGTCTTCAAATTGTACTCCCAATCAAAGAGTACACCTTCGATAATGATGCCTCTGGCTTCAGCATAAATACCTCGAGGATAACATACTAATTCACCACTAGTGCATTCAAAATGCAACTAAACTACAATCGATGAGTCTTCACTATCTCCATGACAAGACTTCTGAAGCAGATGAAATATCATTCACCCATGGATGGCACGAATTCCTTCAACATACGCTGGGGACTTGATCTTACTGGAGAAATCGGTTTTATTTCAATAAATGTTATCCACATAACAAGTTATTGCAACCAAATATGATTCCACGAAACTTCATCAGTGGGATATCTCTACATCACAAGATCATGCACGACTGAGGAACTTCTTCTCTTCACCGATCACACCCAGAATGAAGGCTGTTGATGCAATCCGCAACAACATCGTCGACTCACTGACGAATCCAGTTCATAGTAAAATCATATTGTTCAGGAGAATTCATGTTGAAATCCCAGAACACCTTCATCTTAGAGATGCTCAACCCACCAAAAGGTTCACTGGATGGAGGAGCAACTACTATGTCTATAATCATAGTTCTATCCTTTTCGGTCTTTGAAGCAACTTTAACCGTGGTATCAGCGTCAATAATAATCTCTAAGGGAACACCATCCATGATCTCAACATCAACAAAGATCTATGGAGCGTCATCATTCATGGTCCCAACACCAACAACGGTCTCAGGAGCAACATCCTCAAGGCTTCATCAACTAATCATTCTCTGAAGTAGTACACATGAAGCGGACTTCTATAAGAACCAATGATTCATATCAATATGCATAGACCTGATAACATGTTCACATGAAGTCTTCCCAAAGATGGCACGACTGGTGGGAATAATTCAAAGTCTTCTACAACATTTTCTCGTCACCTTTACAGATGAGATACAACACACTTCAGGTCATGGGTTTGCAAAAAACGTGCAAATGGGTGAGGAATAGAACAATACTTCCTCAACAAAATATGTTCTTCTGTGTCTTTTCAACAACATACCAAAATGGTGCATTAATTGGACATACAAGATGGAAGATATGTCCTTTACCGTCAGGTCTACGAAACCTAAGATATTTGTACGGGATTACAAATTGCAAACGTGCATGCTTCATTGGCGGAGTTCTACAACTCTAGATTGAGTGATTCTTCTATCATTTAATAACTCAGTCTCTTAGCTTCAAAAGTTGGGGTCAAGTATTGAATTCCGACGCCGTGTGAGGTTCCTACAACTTCTAGAAGATACTACATGCAAGAATTCATGGACGTGATTCATAACCTCTACAGTCGATCGATGTCCACCAGGTCTTTTCGCTAAGTCCTTCATCAAGGTACCTCCAGCTTCCTGGTTAGCTAGGCTACTTCATCTTCTTCAACACAACATCACTAGTAAGGAAAGGAGTGTCACCCTTTTCTGCTTTCTTGATAACTTCAAGTCTTTCACGGAGCCACTTCAGATTGAAGCCAAGTTCTTCAGCATTCTTCAAGTTGTACTCCCAATCAAAGAGTAAAACTTGGGAAACAACATCTCTGGCTATAATCCGGATATCATCTATAACACGCAAGATGGCCTCTACTTGTTTCGTCAAGAAATAACTACGCCCTGGATCCCGAGTAACAACAAAGTGTCCATACATTTCCCACAGTTCACTGTATATAGCAACATATCCGATGGGAACGGTAAAACCTCCAACAAGCTGGTGATATGGGAGTAACTCACTAAATTGATTATCAAAGGAAATCCCTGCAGTAGGATACTTATGCACTATCATCTGGTTCTCAGTTACTGGAGCAGTGTCAATGATCATAGAAACAACTTCAGGGGAAGTAACTTCTGCTATTTCGGGTTCGGTCTCCACCGTATGAGGCACAATTGGAGTTTCCACCACCTTCACGATATCAACGACCAGCACTTCATCATCTTGAGGCGTAGCTATGGAAGTTTTGTCACCAACAACTCCTGGATTGCCCAAATCATCATTATTGGATCCATGATTCCCAACTTCGTCATTCGGCACCTAATGCGAAGATTACATGGGATTAGAATGATTTAAATGAGATATACTTACTGGGGGAGTCTCTAAATCATTTGAAGGCTCGGAAATACCGGAATCTCCATTGGCAACGCCGCTATCTCCATTCGGTTCGGGATTTCGGGAATTCTCTATATTCCCATATCCCAAAAAAGAGCACGCTTCATCAACATGATGCTTACCTACAATGATTTCTTCCTGGACTCATCAACAATAATTATTATTTTATTCAAAAGATACCACAATCGCCTGCATGCTTACATCGACTTCTTCATCAGTGCTGGACTGTTTTCCCGGGAATGAGTTGAAGGCCATTAGTCGATGGAGAAAAAAGCCTAAAAGAAGTAACAAACCTTGGTATCGTGATCCTAATTGCACGGGCAGGGAAAATTCATGACACAAGGAGCGCTAACAACTCACCAAGGAAACGGCTGGTGACTGCACGTCATTCGCTAACGTCCTGTAGTCCTTACTTCTGGTTCTCCGCTCTTGTAGACTTTCTTTCATTTCTGTGGAGTCTACATCTGTCCAGAATTCCACCATATGATCATCCTGTGGTAAATCTAATGAAATAATAAGAAGTACAATTCAGTATGAAGGATCTCTCACCATCACTCAGAGGTCCCAGAAGCACTATTTCTTGAAGCTGCATCTGTAGAGATATCATCTATGGAAATATCATCTTTGGAAGCATCGTCATGGGAATCGGTCATTCTTGCAAAGTTGCTGTGACGTCCATACAACATTCCTACTTCAGTATATCATCCGTAGATGCAAATTTCATCAAAGCAGTGGAATTAAAGCACAACAGAAATGATCAGGATGCTCACATCAGCATCTACAAAAATGGTAATTCTTAACTCTTACCTTTTTACGCTTCCACTAACAGTAGTGAGAGTAATGCTAGAGTTGACACTCCAAAATCGTTCGTTTCTTTGAAACCTACAAAAACGAACAACTCAGATTTTTCCATAAAATCATGAATATTTCTACTGTGTGAACATTCACCATAGAATTATGAAAACTAAAACATTATTTCATCATAAATAATTTTTTACTTCTAAGCAATATCGCACAAAACTCAAGTTTTGATTTTAGAAAAAATAATATATATTTGCATATATATATATATATATATATATATATAAAGAAAACGTTTTATTTACTCATGTAAATAGATAAAAAATATTTTCAACATGAGCCGGGCTCATGAAAATAAATTGTGGACACTCCACGGTTTCAAAAAAAAATCCCATGAATTGACCATGGTTTTACAAAAAAAACTCTTTTCCTTCGTGCCGTTGTACGAATTTGAAACGAAGGTTTATTTCAACTTTGTGAAAGCTCACACATTACGAGATAAAGTTTTGATTTACGTGAAAGCTCATACACAAAATTTTATCACTGGACACAAGTTCATATATACGTAACGAGGGAAACTCTTTCCTCCGTATCATCATTATTCCCTAAAAAGAAGATTTTACTTCTGTGAAAATTCACTTTTTTCATGATAAAAATTTGACTCATATGGAAGCTCATAAACATAGTTTTATCGCTGAACCTACATATTCATATATGAAGGAAAACCTCTCCTAAATCAGAGATTATTATTAGTTTTCAAAAACTAACGATCAAACGAACATACGTTTTCAAAAACGAAGGTTTTCGTCGAAACCCACAATTATACATATACACGGTTATATGATTTTATAATGATCAATATGTGAACAACCCATAGAACTCATGAACATTAACAAACATCAGCAAAAAAAAAGAAGGTTCGGACGCATACCTGTCGGCGCCTCCAGCAAACGGCCGGAAGGTGGCGGCGACGGCGGCGCGCTGGTGGTCCGGAAACTTTTCCTCCTCTTGGTACTAGCGTGAAGGTGATGGAGAGGGCTCGGCCCGCGAATCCTAAACGACCAAGGACCCGTCGTCCAAATCAGCGTTTCAACACCAATTTATGCTCATCAAATGACGCGTTAGCATGTCGCTAGAATCTTCATTCAAATTATGGTATGCTCGTACGATCGAAATCCGGTAACATCTTAACTTACGACTAAGTTCAATTACTTATATTGTTTATGGCCTGAAAATCACCATTTAATGCTGACTAAGGAACACGGCTTTCCTCAGTAAGCAGGGGACTTAATGTAGATGGTGGATTTTCAACAAAGGCTAAAATCGTAAACTCATGATTATACGGGCCTTTGGTTCAACAATCACACATGAGTATTGAGACACGAGTCTATCATCGAATTCTCAATGGAGATTACTTTCTCTCAGAGTACATGTAGATATGCAGTCAACGCCTAGATAACGGCATAATCTCATGAATACTGAATACTTTTAGTCATTTCTATATAGTATCACGGGATGGACGGCTCTACGGAGCAACATCGTCTTCAGGAACAAAAAACGAGTTTAACCTGATTATATAAAGGATATGGCTTACCGGCAAGTCATGTCAGGATAATTAATGCTCCTATCGTAGTCAGTTTATTCTGCTAGGCATAGACCCATGAGGTTAATTATCCCTTCATTTCTCCGATTCCATGGTCGAATCAACGACGATCCCATGGAATGGCAATAAGATTGCTCTTATTCCATGGTCGAATCAACGACGATCCCATGGAATGGCAATATCATTGCTCCGATTCCATGGTCGAATCAACGACGATCCCATGGAATGGCAATATCATTGCTCCGATTCCATGGTCGAATCAACGATGATCCCATGGAATGGCAATATCATTGCTCCGATTCCATGGTCGAATCAACGATGATCCCATGGAATGGCAATATCATTGCTCCGATTCCATGGTCGAATCAACGACGATCCCATGGAATGGAAATATCATTGCTCTTATTCCATGGTCGAATCAACGACGATCCCATGGAATGGCAATATCATTGCTCCTATTCCATGGTCGAATCAATGCTGATCCCATGGAATGGCAATATCATTGCTCATACTCCATGGTCGAATCAACGACCATCCCATGGAATGGAAATATCATTGTTCCTATTCCATGGTCGAATCAATGACGATCCCATGGAGTGGTAATGATCACCTCATCGTTCTGAGTTCATAGTCGAATCTTCCACTGATCCTGTGAATTAACAGTAATCATCTATCCATTTTATTACTCGTTTTATGAATTATTCTCCATCAAATTTCATGAATTGGTAATAAATAATTAACGGGCTTCTGAGCTACCTCTAAGTAAGCCCCGATTTAAACGATGAAAGTGTACTCAACGATGATGCACGGATGGTCACCGCACAAATAAGTATTTCAAAATACAACGAAACGATGAACCTATGCAAGATAGGGAAGAAAATAATAAATAATTAAAAGTATTTGACCAAGGTGCTGGGACACTGACACACGATCAACTCATCGTGTCGTGGTCAGTTCCACGCCAATTCTATATTTTTAATACACTTTTATTATAAAAATTCTCTCGATTGATCAAATCTCCTTCTTGAGGAAATTCCTCAGATTCGTGGTACTTCCACGAGTCCGTCAAAAATAATATAAAATTAGGAGAGTGTGTGGGACGTGACCATTGGCCGACCGGCCATGCCTTGGTCCCAGCCGGCCCACACATCACGGTCCCTTATTACTTTATTATTATTTTTCTCTAAAAAATTACCTAATTTCATGTATTTTTATCACATGATAAAGTTAGGAAAAATATCATGGGACCGGCCCCTTGAATTCTTCCTGAATTTTACTCTCGGGCTGTTTTCACCGCCCGAACGAGATTAAAACCTAAATATTCCGTACAGAATGGAGGGGCGGACCATCAAAATCCGAGTCCGTATGAGAATTCTACATCGATTCTATTAAAGGGCGCTAATTAGGGTTTTAACCTAGCCGGTCCCATGTGTCCATTATTTTATTATTATTTGGTATTTTGTTTCATGATTTCATGAAAAACTCCTTAATTTCATGGTATTTTTCCTCAAACTTCCTTTAAATCATCAAAAATAATAATAAAATAAAATAGATTATGAAAACTTGTGGGACCGGG
The DNA here is from genome assembly GCA_023529315.1 of Papaver bracteatum. Taxonomy (NCBI): domain Eukaryota; kingdom Viridiplantae; phylum Streptophyta; class Magnoliopsida; order Ranunculales; family Papaveraceae; genus Papaver; species Papaver bracteatum. The sequence goes on along the minus strand of JAJJWX010002683.1, from coordinate 65,906 downwards.
CCTTGACCGGCCGGCCATGCCCTAGCCGGTCCCACACGCCCTTGTTTTATTTATTTTATTATAAATTATCTTATTTTTCCTTGATTTCATGGTATTTTTCTCAAAAATTCCTTCAAACTATCAAAAAATACCCAAAAATTATTTAAAAATTATTAAAATTTGTGGGATTGGGCCACGACCGATCGGTCACGCCTCCATGGTCCTACACGGCCGAATTTTATTATTTTAATATTTTTCAAAGACCATGAACTCATGGAAACTCCTTCAATTCATGAAAACTCCCTAAATTTATCAAATTTCTCAAAATTCATGAATCCTTCATAAAATCATCAAAAAATATGTAAAACTAAGGAAGAGACACCACGGGACCGTGGTCATGACTGGACGACCGTGCCTTGACCACCGGCGGTCCCACGCCTCACAATTCCTTATTTTATAAATATTTTTCATCATCTCATGGTGTTTCCCTCAGTTCATCGAAACCCTAATTTTGGCATATATTCTTGAATGGATGCTCAATTGCACGCCATAAAATACCAAAATTCTTAGGACTAAGACGTGGACACCTCAGGAACATGAGCACGCTATCTTGACCGACCAAGATTGGCTCTTTGGCTCACGGAAGCCGGTTCCATCAATTTTCATCAGTTTTGACCTAATTTGCACAATCGCTCGTGTTGGGTCCAAGACTCTTCCAAACACTTTTGGAAATTCATGAAGTGATCATCATGCGGTCACGTGATCACCCAGGGAAGGCTCCATGACCCATGGTCGGTCCCTCACCTGTCATAATTGATTAGGTTTTCACGCCTAAGTCTCAGACGAGCATTTTTGAATAATGATTGAACCAGCATTTAATCATTCTTTCACCAATAAATCATGAAGTCTTCATGAGTTCATCATATATGCTCATGTGAGCACATGGACACTACATGGTTGATCCACGGTCCCATGTAGCCGCTCCTCATTCGTCCCATGGTTAAAACTTCTGACCATGAATTGATCATCAATCGGTCAAATTAGGGTTTCTGAGTTCAAGGACCATGCTTCCAGACTCTAACCTTAATAATTCTACGATGACCTCATGGTCATGAATTAATATTAATAATCCTACAACGACCTCATGGTCATGAATTAATATTAATAATTCTACGATGACCTCATGGTCATGAATTTTATTAATTATGTTAGGTTCAACGACCAACACTTTATATAATATTCTTGGCACACTTCCAATCATTCATGAGCAACACATGCTCAGACGGTCAAATATTCAACAAGTCATCACGAGAACATCACTTTCTCAGATGATCAATATTTGCTCGAGTTAAGGAATATCGGTTCAACAATCCACTAATATTCAACAATCCATCGAATGAGAAATACTTGCTCACTTCATCGTAATAATTATACCTCTGTCTCGTGACACGTTCAACTCGTGAGTTTCAGAACATCATATTCAACTCAGAAACTACATGGACTCATTGTCCCATCAAACCACCACGAAGTCACCAATTGACTAACAAACCACGAGATGTCAATCGTGTCATTTGGGGGATATTACTTAGGGTTTTGGTCTGGCGGTCTACGGCACGTGTGTTCAAACACGCGATGGAAATGTTAGCAAGTCGTGCAATCGGTTGAAGGAATTCATGAGGTAGTGGGTGTAAAGTCGACCAAGTCTTTACACGTTGGACAACTGGTTTCGAACACGATTTCCACTTCTCCACTCCTTCATTCCATCAACTGTCACACTTCATGGGATCATGGTGTCTACAATTCCAGCAATATAAATAAGTCCCTGAATCATGATTGAATAGGGGATCATCGGAAAAAAACAGAACAAATACACAGAATACTCAGAGTAAGAATCTCACGTCTCTTCGACAACACGAGATCATCAAACTCATCAATTGAGAAATTTATTCACAATTGTTCAACTTCAATTATTCAGAACTTATCATATTCAGAATTCACACACCCACAATCCTTGAATCACCATCGATTCCACACATTTCTCAGCTTCCCTCCTACAAATCAACCCATCCTCTCTTGTGACCGAATTTACTCTGTAACGGTCGTTGTCTCGATTTAGGCCGGAGTACTACATATTGATCTCTCGAATCTAAGCACCCCATTTGCAGCGGTGCATCTGTGTGAGGATTAGAATTTTGCCTGGTTCGAGGAACCTCCTCCGTCCGGTCGTCTCCTCAATCCCTTAAAAACCAGCATATCGTTTTTTTCCATCCACAAACCCATGATATGGAAATAATTACATGAATACATTGTACATTGAGTCAAGCTTATAGTATAACCCATGAAATCAAAATAATTATAAGAATTAAATTAATATGTATGATTAGATTAACATATGCGATCACTTTTTTTTTTGTGGATTACATTAAATTCGATATATGAAGTTGATCGAATATATATGAAAAAAACATAATGAATTCAAATAACTTTGTAGGATCAGAATATCGCAGCAAGAACATTCTTGCGAAGTTTTCATCAAAGACATTGGCGAGCGTCGCAGAAAAGATTAAAAGAACGACGCAACAAATAACGATGGTAAAAACATGAAGAAAACCTAAAGATCCTGTGAAGATTAGAGTGTTTGCGAGATTAACATTATTGCACTCGCGAAGATATTGCAAGTTAAATCCGAAATTAAGGGATAGCTTAGCTGTCTATGAGCTTTCATCCATTATGTAATACCCTATATATAGGGGATGAGTAAACTTGAGAAGAGGGATAGTTTTTAGAGTGTTGAGAAAGTCTTAAGGAGAGAGAAAATTCTTGTGAGCGATTGTATTCTTGATTTCTTCCATTTCTTGTAACTTTTCTGAGAATTAATCAATAAAAGTGTTGTTCTTAATATGTAAATATGTGTTAGTAATAATGGAATCTAGTGTGGGGTGTAGTGTAGGAATTCCTGCAACTATATTTTTGGCGCCCGAAACAGGGATGAATTGTTGATTATTTGAAGAAAGAGGTAAAAATTAATATTGTGATTGGAAGGAATTTGAAATAATTAGTGTAGGGTTTTACGCAATTTTCAATAGTTCACTAAGATTAATGGCTAGAAGAAGAACAAATACGTCAGAACCACCAACAACCGTAAGGAGGAGTAAAAGACTTGCAGGTGGAGAAACAAATGAAATGGGAGAATCTTCAAGAGTAAGAACAAGAAGAAATATAATAAGGAATGATGGAGAAAATCAGGTTCGACAGCCGAATCAGCAAATACCTATACAAGATAGAACTGTGGATTATGATAGACTAAGCGTGCATACTTGGCGATCAGATTCAATGGAAGAACTAGAAGATCGACAATTAAGAGATGAAAGACGAGAGGAAAGAAATCAAGAGGTGAATGGAGGATTAATACATGGTGATGACGAAAATGAAACAATAGAGGTTTTAAGACAAAAAATACAAGAAGAAAGGAGATTAGAGGCGGAAGAACGTGCAAATTTAGCAAGACAAAACCATGAATTGAGAATGGAAAATATGAGGTTACAAAATAGAAGATCAAGAAGTACAACGAGATCAAGTTCGAGAACAATCAGAAGTGAGATAAGAAGAAGATCACCTATATCAAATATTGAAGAAGAAAATCATGATCCAAATGGGGAATGTCGCGAAAGGAGAGAAATAAGGGAAGATCGTTATATACCACAAGGTGAAATTCAACTAAACGAACAAAACAATAGAAGGCAGGTGAATGAACAGCGTCAGGCACGAAATAACCAAGATGGCGAAGAAAATCAAGAGGAAGGGAGGCGGATATTGCATGGAAGAGAAACTCTAAGAAATCAGCAGATAATTGAAAGAGAAATCGAGAGACATTATGCTGAACAAGCACGCTTAGCTTGCGAAAGGGAAAGATTGAGAGAAGAAGTGGAAGAGAAAGAATTCCAAGAGGCAATTCGACAGAATAATCATGAAAATCGAGAAAGAAGACGCGAACAAAATCGTAATAATGGTAATATTAACGAAGAATACGGTAGGGTGCAAAGAAGAAGAGAAGAAAATCGCAGATGAGAAAATGAGAGATATAATGGTGTGCGCATTCGTGAAAGAAATGTAAGAGAAGATAGCGGAGAAAGACAAGAAGAAAATAATGGAGACGGAAATCAAAATCTCGCAACACAAGATAGGCAAGAACGCAGGAGAAGGGAAGCTGCCATGAAAAGACCAATGGAGCAAAACTCAAATGGGAATGAACAAATCTTAAGAGAGCTCGAATAAATAAGGGGAATGTTAAATAACAGAAGAGAATGAGGCAGAAGGCAACTTGATGAAGCCATTGAAGAAGCTGCGAGAACTCCATTCACTCAAGAAGTACAATTAGGAGGAATACCCCCAAAATGAAATTTACCACACATTGACCAGTATCTTCGATGGGACTACCTGTGCTGTTCAACATGTCAAGGCTTATGTTAGGTGTATGCTACAGTGGGAAAACCATGATGCTGTATTATGCAAATACTTTGCATCTAGCTTAACTGGCGAGGCGTTAAAATGGTTCGAAGTTTTACCTAAAAACACTATAACTTCTTTCGACCATCTGTAAGCTATATTTTTAGGAGCATATATAAGCAACAATTCTTTGCGGCCCGGTATTAAAGATGTATTTGGGTTAAAATAGAGAATTGGCGAAATTTTGAAACACCTAACCATAAGATGGAAGATAATGTGCAGTGCGATGGCTGGAAGAGTAGATGAGAGATACCTCATTTTGTCCTTCATCAATGTTATGTTCGCAACCAACCTGTTATATATACAAATTTTTAGAATCAAAAATACGATCACTATGACAGAGCTGCGAGAATTGCAGGAAGAATATATTGCGTTGGAGGAAAAACAGAATGAGATGGAGTCGTATCCTATTGCGAACACTAGTTCAGTTGCAGTGAATGCAAGTTTACTTCCCAAGATGATAAATACAGTAGCGAGCACCTCGCAGGTAAAACAAGAAAAGAATGTGGATGATGGTCAACAAAAATTAGTAGGTATGGGAAGTCAAGATCAAGAAGAGTTTGAAAGAGAGAGAAACTTTTATCACGGGGTAAATCATAAAATTCAGAGACTTGATCAACAACAAGAGACTTATGGTGGACAGACACAAAATTATCAAAGAGGGCAGGGAAATCAGAAGATGATATGGGAAGAAATTAAAATTCCACCTTTGAATGCAAGTGTAGAAAAAATTTGGGAAGCCATAATCTTAATGGAAAATATACAAGCACCCTGGAACATGGGAAAAGAACCACACCCAAATAACCGAAGTCAAGAATTTTGCTCTTATCATCATTTTCATGGTCACTCAACAAATGAATGCAGGAATATAAAGAAGATCATTTTGAGGATGATTGATCAAGGAAAGTTAAATCATTTTTTAATAGGATATCCGAAATCTCAGCAAGTACCACCAGCACCAGATATTCGCAGAGTGAATACTGTAAAAGGAGCAGAAACATTTGTGATAGAGGTTGGAGCCAAGGCGAAGAATTTATTCTGTAATTCCATCATACATTTATACAAGACTATTGAGGATTTCCACGACAACGTCCTAAGAAGAGTCTTCGCGAGAGACGTGGATGGAAGAGAGATAATGAATATTGAGAGAGTCTCGTCATTAGAGGAGTGGAAAAAAAAAACTATTTCTTTCACTGCACAAGAAGTACCAGAGCCTGGTGAGATGCATGACAACCCACTGGTGGTAAGATTAGAAATAAATCTAAAACAAATAGAAGAAGAAGATGAAGAAAATGATGACAGTGAAACTGAAGATTCTTGGGCCATTAACAGAGTTCTAATAGATACTAGAAGCTCAGTTGATATCCTATTTTATCATACTTACAAAACCATGGGTGGAAGAGATGAGGATCTGATACCGTCAACCTATAAGATCTATGGTTTCAATGGTACTGCCAATAAACCAAAGGGAGAGATCACAATGAGAATTTCATTAAAAGGAATAACATCTAAAGTCTTATTCTGTGTAGTGGATGTGGAGTCACCCTACAACTCCTTAATTTGTAGACCGTGGTTGCATGGGATTCTGGGTGTGGCATCCACTTACCATCAGTGCATTAAGTTTCCACATCCAAATGGTGTTGGAGTCATAAAAGGAGATTGGAGTGAAAGCAGAAAGTGTTATGAGATTGATATAAAATCTTGCGAAGAGAAAGCTGCGAAGCATATCTATTGGAAGCACAACATCAAGCAAAGACAAATATGTGATAGATTAATGGTGGATGTCATAGAGCTGCGAAAAGAAGAAAATCTGAGAAAGAATGAACACAGTATCTAGTGAATGACTCGCAAGGGCAACATATAAAAGCGCAACAAAATCCCAAGGGAAGAATAAAATAAAGGTAAACGATTTCAAATTATGATACTGAAATGATATTGAAAGATATGTATGAAGGATGTGATTCACAGATTGTTTCTTAATGAAAAATATGAGATTGTGAAATTACACCAGCATTGAAGCAAGAATATGTGAAAATATCACAAGAAACACGAAGAAAAATTCGCAGAATAGGACGAACCTTTATGGCATACACCCTAGTTCGCGAATAAAATTTCGCAAGAGGAAAATGTAAGACTTAAAGTACGTCATTTAAGGGGGTATCTGATTGCATGGCTCAAAGATAAGGTTAAACCGCTACTGGAACTTGAGTCATGGAGATGTAGGGCTCAAGAAATCCTATCTGGGAGAGATACCTTGGATTTTCAACTATATATAAGGTTATACCCTGGTTGGACGACCAAGGGTCTCTTCTAAAGAGTGCAGAATATGATCAAGGCGTTGCGGTACACGGTTGAGCCAAGGGTTCCTGGGGCGGATGAACCTATCCTGGCCATTCTTGGCAAGTCTTGACTATGACACAGTCGGCCTGAAGAAAACCCCACTTAGGGTGCAGTCTCGTAACTATAAGCCATATAGGCAAAAAGGATAAGAGGCTGCGAAAAACAACTGGTTGTTGGTAAATCCGGATAGGAGGAGCTAGTCTTGTATGGCCGATGTACGCCTCCTTGAATGGGCAACCAGGTGGAAGATAAGGGCGGCACCCTCCACTAGGGAGATGATAAGTGTCTTAAGACGCAAATATCATGGGGCTTTATTTTCGCAAGAAAATTTAGGCTTGTCGTATTTGTGCAACAAATATCAAAAGAGGCAATAAGCCAAGAGAAAAAGATAAGATGAGATCAATGGGTCATTGCATGTAAATGTAAAGACGTCCTGCGATTTCATCGCAAGACGACAATGTCATGGGGCTTTATTTTCGCAAGAAAATTTAGTCCTATCATATTGTCGCAGCAAAAGAATGCAAAAAGATAAGGCACGATCAATGGGTTTTTGCATGAAGATGCAAAAATGTCCTGCGACTTTGTCGCAAAAGAAAGTGTGGCTAAATAAGACCTTTACTTAGGAAGGAAAAATAAGACCACATAAGAATATAAGTAAAGAATTGCGAGATTGTTCAATATTCACTTTACAAATTGTTTAATCTCTCATTTGGATACAAAAAACAGAGGTAAATATGGGAATATATGATTAATTTTTATCATGAGAAAGTATTTTTTGACTCTGCATGATAGATTTACGCATATTTATACATAGATTGAAAAAGTTAATTATATATTGATTGATTATATCGCAAGAAAGAGTTATTTTACTAACACATGCAGGAAGGAAGAGAAATTCGCAACAAAAAGATAGGAAGATTAAAGAACGAATATACAAGTTTGACAAGTTTTATATTCAGCAAAGCAGAATTACTTCTTGGTTGATTCATTTTTGCTCTTCATCAGATTTTTCTATATTATCAGATCCTTCATCTTCATCAGCTTCACTATCAGAAATCACTAAAGAAGGAACATTCTCCGGAACTTTTTCTTCAATACAAGGGTAATTAGATAGAGGAATGTCGTGATTATTACAGATTGACCTGATAGTATTATTGCGATAAGAAAGAGCATCATTCTTAAAGTTGGTAATAGTTATCTTCAGTTGATTCTTCAATCTTAAGCACTTATCATTGCGAGAAGAAAGGGAGTTCGCGAGAGTTCCTTTTTCATTTTCTAATTCTTCAATTCTTTGACGGAGTCTCTTTTCAGAATCTGCGAGAATGTATAATAATGAATCAGTAATTTGATGAAATTTTGTGAAAGACAAAGAGTAAGTAGGAAAGAATAGTTGACAACCTTCTCTCTCAGAAAGAAAATTTTTAATCAAGGATGTTTGGTTAGCGTGAAGACTAACATTTACACCTAGATTACTTCTAGAATCATCTAATACTTTCGCAGCCCAAGCGAATTCATCATTATTATATATAAGAAGACGGGAGAGAATTTGGGTTTCCCTCTCAACAAGAGTTGAATTCTCGCAGATAAGCCGATCTCTCTCAATTTGAGTTTCGAGAAGAGTCTTGTGGAATTCCGCCAAAGATTGAACACCTTGTCTAGTAATACGATCCTTTTCATCAATAAGCTTATTGTATTTGGATCTAGATTTACCAATCTCCTCTTTGGCATCAACATAAAAATTCTTATACTTATTGGCTATCCCTAAACTGGATCTGTGTTCAATCTCTAAAAGGCGAAATTTTGATCTAAGTTCATCTTTGGAGAGGGAAGTAATTCGGCCATTAGAAAAACTATTCAAATATTTATTCAAACATTCAAGAAGGGTATCATCATCTATAGAATTGGGAAAAGAATGAAGGGTCGTAGCTTCATTAGATAAACCATAAATGTCTGCAAGATTGGTTGATCAAATAAGACGAAGTAAAGGGATAAGAGGACAAAAGAAAGAGGGAAAAATTTTATACCATAAAGTTGATCATTCGCATCTTGAAGGTTAGCAATTTTATCTTGCGAAGAGGAGATTTCAATTACCAATCGCTTGTTTTCCTCACGAAGGTTGGCAGATTCAGATTTTAACTGCTCGCGATGGTTAGCAGATTCAGATTTTAGCTTTTCGTTCTCCCTGCGATGATCAACATTTTTCTTTAAGAGAGTTGATCATCTCTTATCCAAATCTGAAGAAACTGCGAAAGCAGCTCTACCAACCTAAAAAAAAAAAGGAATTACAAGGACATATATATAGTTGAAATTTTTAAAATCAAGAAGAATCAAAGAGATAAGAACATACCAGGGCACTAAGAGAGTTTAAAAGGCTGGGAGATACTGATTTAGAAACTCCGCGAAGTGAATCATTGTTGGTCAACAGGGGAACATCGCAGATATTTACGAGAACTCGACAAGGATTAGTAAGAGCCTCATTGTCATCTCCAATGCCATGCAATGAATATGAGAATATGTTGGATAGCAGAGCCATAGAAGACTCGGGTTGAGAAGATTCATTCGTAGAAGAAATGTGATCATCACTATCATAAACATTATCCTTAGAAGAACTTTCGCCAGATTGAGAATTTGAAGGGGAGGGAGAACAAGTTTTTCTTTTCTTTGAAGGAGGATCAGCAGATTTCCCCTTGCGAGTAACATCTTTACTGGATTTCTCTTTGCGAGGAGAACTTTTGCCTTTGCCTTTATTAGTGGTCTTCGCAATTTCAATAGGTTCTATCTCAGTGATAACATATACCAAAAATAAAGATAATAAACAGAGAGAATGGAGGTAACAATATATTATTAAAAACTTTGAAAGAGAATTTCTTACCTCATCTGTGATAGAACGAAGAGCAGATAAAATGCTGGGTTTCCCAGTATTGCTATAATTCTTCTTTAATCTCTCAATCTGACAATTTTGTAAACATGTGAAGATATAAAAGTAATCAGCAAAAAGAGATAAAGAGTATAGAAGATAATAATTCAAGAGGAGTTCAGAAATATACCTCCAAATCTCTATCAGGATAATAGAATTCCCAAGGATTATATTCTGCGAGGTTCGCAGGTAAAGCAAGAGTGCCAGAAATATATGGACCTTCTAGGATTAATGGGAAAATATGCCATCTATCATCATTAGAGTGACGTGGGCATGAATTATTACCAGGATGCTAGTCAATGTCTAGCATCAAGATCTTGTCAGCAGCAACATTACTTTTCTTGTTTAAGCGAACTCCCCAACAAGTGCTATCTCTCTTCATGGAAATTATCTCATAATTCACAAAAAGGTTTTCCACAGTATACCTCGCAGGAATAATCGCAATATCTTTGAATTTAGGGTTTTTGGCGTCATCAGAATAAAAAGATTCTTTACCTGCACCACGAGTGGCAAACTCATGCATTAGACGAATGCAATCACCACTTAGTTGATATACAGCTCGCGAGAATTTCTTATGAGAAAGTATCTCGTAAAACAAGGGAAGTTCAGGATCGTATAGAGGAATGGGAAGGACAGCGAGAAGTTGACCCAGCGATATTACGATCTTACTTTGATGGGATTGATGATCAAAAAATAACTTTGAAGTGAGTTCAGATTTAGGGCCTTGACCCGGGATAGTGGATAAAGTAAAACCCTTACTTTGAAGTTTCTTTTGAACTTTTTCAAAAGAAATTTCGTTTCTGCGACCAGCGGGAGCCATATTTAAAGAATGAGGATGAAGTTTGGAAGAAAGAAAAGAATGAAGAATTACAGTAGCAGAAGCGCAAATTACGGAGGAATAGTAAAATTATAGAGAGATTAGGAAGAAGATAAAAAGAGGAAAAAAGGGGAATGAAAGGGATATTTATAGAGAGGGAAAGTTCTCGAAAAGATAAACGCAATTACTGCGAGGAGACACGTGAATGGATGAAAAATTGCGGTTGAAAAAGACGTGTCAAGAATTGGATGGAAGAAAAGATACATGTGATATATTCTGTGAAAATTATTAAAATATATGTCAGAAGTATTATTTGTAGTCTCGCAAATATGTCAGAATTTCTTAGAAATATTATTAAAGTTTTTTGAGAAACATTATTTCACAGAAATGACTACAACCTCGCAGAATATGTAAGAGATTCGCAGAGTATGGTTATTTCGCAAGTTAAAGACATCCTTAAAGGATTATATTACCTTGAGGTAGAGGCAAGATAAGGGTAAAGAAATCACTAACTCACTTTCTCAAAGATTGTACTCTTGTAAGATAAAGAATAGTGGCTAGTATGGATTATTAAGAAAACATTATATATTCTTTATCTTTTCGGCAAGAATCATTTCCAAAGTGGACAAGTTAAAGTGATAATTTCGAAAGAGTAGAAGAAACATTCTAGAACATCGCAAAATAATAGAGGCAAGTACGTACTTTTCAAGTCCAAATATTCTTTCACTCGTTCCCTCAACAGCTACAGCAAGAAAGATTTTTCCTTAAAATCACTTTTCAAGCAATATTCAAGGAAAAAGAGGCAAGATGTAGGATCAGAATATCGCAGCAAGAACATTTTTGCCAAGTTTTCGTTAAATACACTGGCGAGCGTTTCAGAAAAGATTAAAAGAATGACGTAACAAATAACGATGGTAGAAACATGAAGAAAACTTAAATATCCTGCGAAGATTAGAGTGTTTGCGAGATTAACATCATTGCACTTGCGAAGATATCGCAAGTTAAATCTGAAATTAAGGGATAGCTTAGCTGTCTATGAGTTGCCATCCATTATGTAATACCCTATATATAGGGGATGAGTAAACTTGAGAAGAGGGATAATTTTTAGAGTGTTGAGAAAGTCTTGAGGAGAGATAAAATTCTTGTGAGCGATTGTATTCTTGATTTCTTCCATTTCTTGTAATATTTCTGAGAATTAATCAATAAAAGTGTTGTTCTTAATCTGCAAATATGTGTTGATAATAATGGAATCTAGTGTGGGGTGTAGTGTAGGAATTTCTGCAACTACAAACTTGATTGAATCGCTAAAAATAAAAATGAAATAAAAGATCACCGGTCACCGATAATAATCCAATAATTTCCATTGATAAGCAATTTTCATCTAACCCACTGATCCTTGAGTTGTTCAATTGGCCAATAAAAACCAAGAGAATCTAGTCCAACGCTTATAAATAATATAATATCACAAATCATACGCCATACGGATTTTGGGAAATTTCTGCCCAAACTATTTAAACATACTGTTTACGAAAAATCATATCCAAGTTAAAAAAGGAAAATGCTTGGGACAACAAATCCAGGCCTTTGATCATTCCCCTCTTTACCCATTATCAATCCCAATACTAGATCCATTCCACTCTTCACCACACCACTCATCTATCGACACGTCTAGCGACAAACTCCCATAGTTAAAACTTCGGTGAGGATTCGATTCTGACATGATGCTTATAAGGAAGAGCAAGTGAAGACATCCATCGCTTTAGCATTAAGATTGTGCCACCACGTATTGTTACAAAAATTTTCCAGTTGTTCCAGCTCGATTCACAAAATTGTCACCAGGAGTTCCCATTTCGAATATTTTAAATTAGTCCTAGTACATTTGTAACTCGGTAATATTATTACCAATTATCTTTTTTAAGATATAACAACCGCCAGTAGAAGAATAGCCTCCAATTCAATTCTCCCTTTCAGCTAGAGACAGAATTAATCAATCAAAACCCTTGATCGACTATAATTGTGATTAATTTCTGAAGATTGTACAATAATCTAGATTTTTAGTTTTATTCATCCCGGTTAGTATCTAAGGATGAAAACAAAGAGATACAATGGAGGGGGGTCTGCTGCGTGCTGCTGGACCAAAGTCTGTTGAACATCTTAAGTCTCAAGGCCTCAACTCAAGAATCAAAATTCAAAACAAGGATGCATATTTGGATATGTTTGTAGGTCTTCAGAATCTTTTACAGCGGGATGAGGAAATATTTTATGAAATTTTTTTACTGTTGTCTTTTTTTTTTTGATACGAAAAAGAGTTTTATTAATGAAGCGAAGCTTGGTCTCTTAATAAGAGATTACAAATATTTGAATCAAAATTACTAGACTGCTCAGCAGAGGTTTGAGTTTCTCTTGCTGTTTTAGCTAATGCATCAGCAACTAAGTTATCATCTCTACTGACATAATCGAAAGTACATAAATTAAAACTGGAGCTTAAATACTTAATCTCCTTTATTAAATTTCTATTCTCCCATTGGATGACTAATGAATGACCATTGATGGATTGAATGACAAGATGCGCATCTGCCTCAATTTGAATTCTTGAGTAGTTTAATCTTTTCGCCCATTGTAGTGCTCCGCGAACAGCCATACACTCAACAGCTTCCGGGTTTAAGGCTCCACCTCCATGAATTCTTTTCGTTCCAATGCATTCACCTAATGAATTACGCAATACCAAACCAATACCAAACTCATTAGTATCAGCATCATAAGATCCATCTATGTTGAATTTAACAATACTGTTTAAAGGAGGTTGCCACTTAGAAATATTAGCACAAGGAGAAACATCATTAAGAGTGTCATTCCAGTGTGAGCTAAGGTGATAATGTATCCTATGTACTGAGGTTAAAGGGTTTAGAGCTACTCCCTGAAATACAACATCACAGTGGTCCTTCCAAATTATCCAAGCACATATCATGAAGGAATAAAGCCATTTTTCATCCCTATGTTGATCTGAAGTAGTGAACCAACTAGTGACCCATTCAGACACTGAATTTCAGTTAGCTATGGCTTCATCAATGTTAATGTTAACCCCCCTCCAAACTTCTCTATCATGCCTACAATCAAATATTATATGTTCCATAGTTTCTTCATCTCGCCCACAGATAACACAAGTAGTTTCAATACTGTTGTCATACATTGCTCTTCTGCAATTGGTACTGTGTACATTTCTTATACATTTCCAGGTGAAGTATTTTATCCTTTTAGCTGCCTTACACTTCCAGAGAATGGTCCAGACCTTCTTCTTAATTGTTCTGCCTTCAATTTGAACTGCTCTGTCATTATGGGTTAGCATTTTGTAAACACTTTTAACAGAGAATACCCCATCTTTAGCTGGCATCCAAATCAAAGTATCTTCTTTTCTTTTGTCAATATAAAGATCTTGAATTTTGAGGGTAGTATCAGCATCAAAAAGTAAGGATATAAGGTGTGTATTCCACTGAGCAGTCTCTTGTGATATTAATTCTTCTACAAACTCATAAAATCTGAAAAATTCATTTTGAGGTGTAGGGGGTTGAGCCATACCAGGTATCCATTTTTCTGCCCATATTCTTGTTTTCCTTCCATTATTGATCTCCATGAAGTAATTTTGTCTGACAATGTCTAGACCTTTAGCAATCCCATTCCATGTGTATGAGCAGTTCTTGACTGTGATATTTTGATGTAGTAGATCTCCAGTTTTTATGTATTTTCCAGTGAGAGTTTGGGTCATCAGTGAATTAGGTTCATTGCACAATCTCCAAGCCAATTTTGTTAGGAGAGCTAGATTGAGCTTTTCCAAGTCTCTGAAAGCTAATCCTCCCATATCAGTTGGCCTGCAAACATTCAACCAAGCAATAGGATTATGTCCTCTATTTTTATGGTAGCCCCAGAAAAATTTCCTCTCTATACTTGTGAGTTGTTGAAGTAAATTTTCTGGCAACTTGAAAGTCCCCATTTGATAGATGGGAACTGCATTAAGCACATGTTTGATCATTGTTCCCCTTCCTGCTTGAGAGAGAGAGATATATAAGACCAAGCATTAAATCTACTTTCAAAGTTGTCTTTGATACTTTTAAAGGATTCTTGTTTTGAGTGACCAATGATGAGTGGTGACCCTAAGTATTTTCCTTTAGAATTCATGCTCTTGACTCCAAGAGTTTGTTTGATTGAAGCAGCAACATCTGGATTAGTTTTTTTGCTGAAGTAGATGGAACTTTTCTCAAAGTTGATGACCTATCCTGAATAAGAGCTGAAACTATGAAGTAACTCCAATAAATTGTTGACTGTGGTGACATTTTCTTGAGTAAAGATCAAGAAATCATCTGCAAAAATAAGATGATTAATGGCTAGTGATAAAGCAGCCACTTTAATACCTTTGATTTTGTTTTCTTGTTGAGCTAAAATGAGTTGTCTTGAAAGAAACTCCATGGAAAGAATGAATAGGTATGGTGACAATGGGTCACCTTTCCTAATCCCTCTTGTTGGGGTGAATGCTTCACAGGGAGAACCATTAAGCATTACTGAGAGTTGAGTTGTACTGATGCATTGATGTATAAGTTCACATAATTCTTCATTAAAGCCAAATAAAGTTAATACCTTGAGAAGAAAAGGCCATTCTAGCCTGTCAAATGCCTTTGACATGTCAAGCTTTAAGGCTATCCATCCATCTTCCCCTCTTTTTTTCTTCATTGAGTGAATTATTTCTTGAGCAATGATAGTGTTATCACTTATGAGTCTGCCTGATACATATGCAACTTGGTAAGGAGAAATGAGTTTCTCCATTAAGAGCTTCATTCTGTTGACTAACACTTTGGACACTATCTTGTAAGAAGTATTGCATAAGCCTATAGGCCTATAATCAGCAGCACAGGTACACTTATTCTTCTTAGGAATTAAAGAGATGTAAGTCTTGTTGATCTGCTTGAGAATATGCCTAGTTTAGGAGTTCAACCCTACCATTTATATGAGTGCCCACTAGTGTTCCATAATACTCGGTACAATTCACTAATTTAGTTTCGCATTCATCGTTTCCCATCTTTCCATTATCTTCACAAATGCTGGAACTGTATTTTAAACAAAACCAACCTATCTCTATCATTCTCCTGTAAACCAAAAACAAACACATCCAAAGGGGAAACCAAGTTTTGAAAATACCTCCGCGATGAAATGAATAATGGAAAATATCGATCGATTTTCACTTAAATTAGTGAAAAACTTTGGTGTGGCGGTATTACAAAACATGATAAACAATTCGACAATAAATATCAATTATGACAAAAGAATTACTCAACTTAAAACCTCAATGAGGATTACGAGGCGATACTCATAGGCCGAGCGCATATTTTTGCTTGTATTGTAAGATTAAATAAAGCAAGGAAACCTAAAAATCAGTCAAAAAGATGGTAATGCATAGTATTATGAGTCGTCTTGCAGTGGAGGAGTTGTAAAAATAAGAACACCAATAGTCTAGGGATAAACCTTTGGGCTGATGAACTCAAATCAATTTGGAAAATATCGACCGACTTCTACTAAAAAAAATTAAAAACCGTGGCGTGACAGAAATCAAATGTTTTCGAAGTAACCGCAGAGATTCCCGAAGGTAACTTTGGACGGTGTAGATGCTTTATTATGCACCGTTTACAAGGGAGGCGAATATAAATTTCAAGGTCCTATTACTAGCGTCAGAGTGGCGCATCCTGGATTCCGGTGTTTGAACTGATTTCAAAGTAGGGACAAAACTTTTGATAATTCTGTAGCCTCATTTAATTTTTTGCAACACATTAATTGGATGTCTTTATAACTTATCGGTGTGTAACCCTATTTTGCTCCCTTAAACCTTTTTTCTATGTTTACTGTTGACGGCGATAAGATTAAAGATAAGGCAGAGAGAATGAAGGGTGTTTTACTGTTAACGATAAGGTTGAAGATAGCGCAACGAGAAGAAGGGGGTGTTTTGTGTATAGAGTCTATAGACTCTAAAATGCTAAAAACATACCGCTATTTTAACTAATAATGCTAGGTTTACCGGGAATTAATCATGTGATAAATCCCATCCCTCACATCTCCTAGGACCCACTTCAGCCTTTCCATGTCCAAATGCTAGAAGCTTTCCCCTCGTTCGTGGGTGGAAACCTGGATTGCAAACCATTTGCGGAAGTCTCCCTTGGTTAGAGCCATTTACACTTGTCCTAGACTTTTATCAGAGAGGCGTGATGTATAAGCAAGCGGGTTAAGATCCCTTGGATTAATATCATCCACTAATGATAAGTGTATAAATGATAGGGGATTAATGTAAACAATCCATCTAGTTTATATATTTCATATGTAATAAACGAGAGTTCAATGAGAATGCAGGTGGTGGTAGAGGTTATATTGTATCATCAATCCGATCTTGATCGATCTTTATGTTATTTATTAGAGCATAGCTCGGTTGAACCCACAAAGAGTTGGTATGTCAAGTTTGGTTGTCATATTTTAGTGAGCCAAAACTTATTTAAGATTCGCTTGATTTAATTGTACTAGAGTCAACTTCGTATAGGTTAGCTTGAAAGTATTAGGATGAGACATTACAAGTATTGCGAAGACTTGAAGAAGTGAAGAAGTACGGAGCTACAACCACAACACCATCCTTCCACTCGAGATTAGTGATCTTTGACTTGAACTGTTTCATTCCCTAACGTATCTTTCAAGTCGTGCATATTGAAAACATAAAACGGTGAAGCATGAACACTCTAGATAGACATAGTATTAAGGAATACACTATGATGTTTTATTGCTTAACCATTAAACTTTGTATATAATACATTGACATAATCGTATGAATGCTATTGTGATTATGTATGGGTATGAGGTGAGGATTTCATACTAGGAAACAATGTTTTTACATGTGTTTTAAGGAAGTAAGTTCATGATATGTGTTGTGAACTGAAAAGGAAATCTCCAGGCGTTATTGGGGATGTTCTTCGTTGCAAATCTTATGAACGACCAATATGTGTGATTAGTATAACCGCTCATGACTTGTTTGTGTTCTTGGTAAAACTATTCACATGAGGCCCGACTTGTGTACTGGTATGACTTTTATTAGTGAAACTGATCTTAAGTAATCACCTGGGGTATGGTCGGGTTTGTGAGTGTCTGACCAAATTTTGGGAAAAGGAAACTGATCCTAGTAAGAGGTGCAGTACATCACAAGGGGAACCGATCCTTGTACGAGGTGAGACAAGGTTTATAGAAGAAAGGGGAACCGATCCTATGAACATGTGCAACACATTTCAAGGCAAGGGGAAACCGATCCTATGGACATGTGCATCGTATATAAGTTAGATACCAAATGTATGTGGGGAACCGATCCGAGTACCTGGTCATAAGAATCTTTGGTAAGCTAGTGTGACTATGCATAGTACTCACTTGGACGTAGAACCGAAACTTGTTTTGGTAGAACCGTTACACCCATGACTTGTGATTGAGTGTTACTTGATCAATCACATAGTTCTTGAAAGTTAGATGAACCAATTCTAAACATGTTTGGAAGTGTGGTAAATCGTTTTCAAGTGAGTAAGTATGAAAAATGACTTGCAAGAGGAAATATGTTGACACACTTTGAACACGCGCATTAATGTGTATCTTTTATTGTTCAAAGATATTCCTTAACAACTAAGAAGGAAGGAAATCCCAAGATCGAATTTAAATAAGTTAAGAATCTTTTAATTAAGGTTTTTAATTATATATAAAAAATAAGAATTAGTAATGTGCATTTGCTAGTGAAAGATTTTTCAAAGAGATTTCGATCATAAATTTGGACAGTGCATTCTCAGGAATTATGAAAACCGAATTTGGAAAATATTGCATATCTTGAGAATATTTACGGTTTTGGAAATTCCTTGGTGTCCAAACTTCCTTGTCTATAAATACTTTGAGTTTGCATTTCTAGCAAACTAATCCTTCATGACAGTAAACTTCCTTTGCCTATTCGGAGAGGAGAGTAACCTAATTAGGAGAAATCTCTTACGGCCGCTCAGTTTAAAGTCTTATTTGGAAACGAGAATCTCTAGTGTGTACCGTTGGTGGGAAACTGGATATTGCGGTTTATCTTTAGTTTTCTTATTGATTTGATTTACTAACGGTGGTTGAACTTGATTGCACCTAGTTTGTTTATGCTTGAGAATCTTCTCTTCTGATATAAGATTCACTCAAACTAGTTCAAGGTTTCGACAGGGATCTTTAGACTGTTGTTAGATCTAAAGATGATCTTGTGATAATCCATTGTTAACAGACTCCATTCTATGTGTGATTGATCACAAGAGATTCAAGTAGTTGTGTGCATGTGTTTATTTAAGATCTAAGAAGATTTGAAGACAAAGAAGAGATAGAAGATTTCGGACTTGGTTTTATAATCTTTGGTGTGCACAATATTTGTTTCGGTAATAGAGGATCCAATTAATAATTGGTTTATCCTTGTGGTATATTGGATTGATTAATTGATAAGATCAGCATCAACACAATTCTTTGGATTAAGAGTGTTGTTGGATTAATCTTAACGATTACCTTTTGGTGATTGAACATAAGATAGATCTTGAAACCTGAAAAAGGAGTTTATGTTAAGATAAACAGAAGATCCTTTGTGCAAGTCATATCACTTGGTTGAAGAGAGTTGCTACCAAACATATTTGTTGTTCCTTTACTGTTTGGAATACAAACCAAAGGAATTGGTCCAAGTACGTGACTTGTTTATAGGTTGGAGGCGTGGGAATACAGACGGAACTAAGTGAATTATAGGTTTAGTTTATTGGTCTCAACTATACGAAGTTGGTTTATTTTGTATAGAGGCTTAATCCGGAGAGTATTCAATTTTGGACTAGGTCCCGGGGTTTTTCTGCATTTGCAGTTTCCTCGTTAACAAAATCTTGATGTGTCATTTACTTTATATTTCCGCATTATAATTGTTTTATTATAATTAAAGTAAATTGCATAAACGTTAATTCCTATTTACTTGATATGCAATCCTATTGAGTTTGGTTAAGTCTGAACCTTTGTATCAAGTAAACACACTTCGTTGTTGTATTGTCTCGATATCGTATCCATAGACAATCACATGAAGTGTGAACCGATTTGTTGTATTGTCTCGAATCGGTATATAGACAATCACTTTCATAGAAAGGACTTATAGGAAGGAAAAGTTATAACTTGAGGTATATTTGGGTACCCTCACCTTTTAAATTGGTATCAGAGAAGGAAAACATGAAAATATCTAACAATATGTGTTTGGTGCGATCCATCCTATAAGAATGAACTCGAATTCTCATGAATCGACTTCAATTAACGTACCGCCAAGATTTTACAGAACAAACTATCTATGGTAGAAGTCTGCTATGCGATCTTTTCTTCAATCACGAGACTTTAATACTTGGTTATTAGTCGTCGATGGTTATATTCTTCCAAAGATAAAAAATTTGGATACTGAGCTTAAACGCCTAGTAGATTTTTCAAACGAAGAAAAGGCACTAGCTAAGCAGAATTCAGATGATTTGAATGTTATAATACATGATGTCAGCAGTGATCTACAACATCGTGTATCAACATGTCAAACTTGGAAAAAAGCTTGGGATAATCTTCAAATCGTGTTCGAAGAAAATACTTCAGAGAAAGAAGCTAGACTTCAAACTCTTACATTTGATTAGGAAAACCTTCTAATGGATGACAACAACACTTTTGAAGAGTTTCATCATAAACTCTCTGAGATAATTAATGCCTCTTTCTCTCTTGGAAAGACTATTTCTAAAAAATATATAGTGTGCAAAATTCTCAGATCGTTGCCTCCAAGATACGATTCTAAGAAGCATGCAATCGTAGAAGCAAATGATCTCTTAAATCTCTCAGGTAGCACACTCATTGGAAAGTTAAAGATCTTTGATCATGAATCACAATCTATTCAAAATAAAGGAATTGCCTTTAAAGCTGAAAAGATTCCTAAAGCTCAAATGGAAAGGAATAGACAGTTGGATGATTCAGACGAACAGATTGCAGAAAACTTTGATGATGAAATCGAACAATCATTATCATTGATTACTAGATAGTTTTGAGATCTCTTAAGGAAAATAAATAAGATATTCATAAAGGATACTCAACAATCTTCTCGACCACATGATCGAGTTCCTATCAAAAAGGAACTTGAAGAAGATGATAAATATCATCCAAAATCCTTCAAGTGTAAAGGGTATGGTCATATTTCTAAAGAATGTCCCAATCGTAAGAAATATACTGGAAGTAACGCATTGGTTGTAACACATGATGAAACCTCTGATTCATACAATTCCGAAGAAGAGGAAACAACTAATATCGCATTAGTTGTGAATCTTATTTCATCCTCTTCCATTAGTGATTTACCCATTTTAAGAATGGACTTGTCTTATGATGTTATTAAATCACCTAATGTAAAGGGAAAGATAAGATAAGATGTAAAAACTGTCTCAAGAACAGAACTGCTAAGAGTTGCATAGGCAACCCAAGTTAACATCAAGATACTTCGCTAGTTCGAGGTAGCAAAAGGATAATTTCTCATACGATTCTAGATCAAGAACGCTCTAGTTGTTCAAAATTCCATAATGAGAGAAAAACACATACTAATACCACCTGATCGATATTAGAATTCTTTCCTCACCATGTGTGCCAATTTCGAGTGAGGAAGAAGAAAATCAAGGCACCTTTTGTGTAGACTATGGAAATAAAATCTAGTAATTGAAAATATATGTTATATTCGTATCTTTAGGAATATTATATTTTCGGAAGTATGAGAAATATAAAGAATTCCTTCTCTATTTGTGATCTTTCCTTGTCCGAACTATGAGTCTGGATCAAACATCTTTGTACGAAAAGATGATAGATCAAAATGATCAACCTAAGATTAAGTCAGGATAGTCTCTTGAGATTAGGAGTAGAATAAAAAAGGGGATTTGGCTTAGCAAGAAGGAAATAGATAATACAATGAAGAAAGATCAGCGTATTGAAGCATTGACACTCTTTTATGTTCAATCAAAGAAGGAACTACATGATCTTGCAAAATCCTTCCCGAAAATTTCTCACCTGCAAGAGGTTTTGGTCAAGCAACAAGGTTTTCTACCTGAAGAGATTCACAAGATGAAGAATGAAAGTAGAAACCCACCTTCATGTGGCACTGATATGAAGGACTGAGTTGTATTAGAAAAATAGACATCAATTTTTGATTTCTTTCATTGATTGTATAAGTCTATTATGAATAAAGTTATTTTTATAATTTTCCTTGTGATAGTTTTTGATTTACATAGTCGGTGCTTGAATGCTTTATTTATTTGCTATGTATGATTATGGGATGTTTGATTTCGGTTTTATTGCCTTGATATTCGATTTCATAATATGTTGTGAACCCTTATGGTTTGGGTGACTTTTTGATTTAGCAGGATTAATTTCTAGCCCATGTTGTTAGGATTTATCAAAGGATCATGAGGGGTTCCTATAGAAATAATATGTGAAAAAATCACAATATGTTGAATCAGTTTTGGTTTAGCATAAAAGCACATGTATTTCGGCGGTTTTCAACTTTTGCTTGCAATTGTTAAAACCGATTTTCAACCTTTCTCTGGTAAAGGTTGGTTGTTGTTATTCTTTTGTTTTTGCATAAGGATAACAACATAATGGTATTTCGATATCAATTCTCCCTGGAAGAAGAAGATTCGATCATATTGGAGAAGTTGGATGTGAAATTGAGGTAACAATCTTGTTAGTTAATTATTTTCCTGTTTTAAGAAAATCCTTTTTTTATTTGATATATATATTGCTTTTGCTTAAACGAAATTATCGGTACAATTGATATGTTTATTCCATTATGAATGTGTGGATGTATGTGTGATTCAATTGGTTCATGTTAAGTAAAACTATTGTTATCTTGCTTTGTTGTGTGATATCAATCGTTTAGGCTTACAAAAGTTTGGTGAAATTGTTGTGCTTTAATGGCTATGTTATTTCAATTGCTTCCAGTTAAGTAAAAAAATTGTTATTTTGCTTTATTGTGTAGTATCAATTGTTTAGGCTTACAAAATTTCGGTGCAATAGTGAAACTTTAATATATTTTGTTGTTTTAATTGCTTCCAGTTGATGTGAATAATTATGCAAGTTGATTTATTGGTTTGTATGAATTATTTATGGCTTAACGAATGAATATATTGATGGGATAAGTTGTTTAGTCCAATTCGATTCCGGATAAGATAAACTAAGTTAATTCCGACCTTAGTTAGACTTATCAAAGTGGATGTTTCGTTTATTCAAGTCTAGACAAATGCCTAAGCAAGGAAATGCTAGTTAACTAACCTAGTATTTGGATTGTTTAAAAATCTAAAGGTCTAAGTTATATGGATAATTAGAACCTGATGAGATAAATGGAGTTTATCTTTGTTTTGGTCTTATCGAATGAAGCGGTTGTATTTATACAATCGGTTTAGCAAAGGAACTAAGTTGCTTAGTTGATTTTGGTTTGCTAAACTAGTTGGGAAAATTGCTTCGGGCAATTATTTCCATGATAACATATCAAAACATAATTACTTTGTAGTTTCGGTTTTGATATTGTTTATCAAAAATTGTATGTGGAACCCTCGTGCTTGACTCAACAGGTTGCAAGTCTATTTTGAGATTTGTAAGATCCTTTTCATGTTGTCCTTTATTTTTTAGTTTCTTTGTCATTTTTGTGACAAAAAGGGGGAGAAATTTATGGAGTAAACAGATGATGCTGGTATCAATTTATATTGATTGGTGTCACTAGGGAAGAGTACAATGGTGCTTGAACGTTTATCTAACGAATGTGGAAAATCACAGACTAAGGGGGAGTAACATATCATATGATTGGTATAACAAAGACGTGCGGATTGAAGATCTACCTATCTCACCTTTAGGGGAAGTATGAGCTTTGTTATTATAATGTCAACAACGACATTTTAATTATTGAATTAATGCAGGTTATGAGCTGTAGAATTCGGAAATCAAGCGTATGTGTAATGAATTATTGTAATTTGTTTATCCATATGATTGTAAGTGTTTTGTTCCTAAAATTGAAAAAGGGGAGATTGTTAGAGCATAGCTCGGTCCACCAAGCGTTGGTATGTCAAGTTTGGTTGTCATATTTTAGTGAGCCAAAACTCATTTAAGAGTCTCTTGATTTAATTGTACTAGAGTCAACTTCGTATAGGTTAGCTTGAAAGTATTAGGATGAGACATTACAAGTATTGCGAAGACTTGAAGAAGTGAAGAAGTATGGAGCTACAACCACAACATCATCTTTCCACTTGAGGTTAGTGATATTTGACTTGAACTGTTTCATTCCCTAACGTATCTTTCAAGTCGTGCATATTTAAAACATAAAAGTGTGAATCTTGAACACCCTAGATAGACATAGTATTAAGGAATACAATATGAGGTTTATTGCTTAACTATTAAACTTTGTATATAAGACATCGACATAATCGTATGAATGCTATTGTGATTATGTACGGGTATTAGATGAGGATTTCATCCTAGGAAACAATGTTTTCACATGTGTTTTAAGGAAGTAAGTTCATGATATGTGTTGTGAACCGAAAAGGAAATCGTCAGGCATTATTGGGGCTGTTCTTCATTGCAAATCTTATGAACAACCAATATGTGTGATTAGTATAACCGCTTATGACTTGTTTGTGTTCTTGGTAAAACTATTCACATGAGGCCCGACTTATGTATTGGTATGACTTTTATCAGTGAAACCGATTTAAGTAATCACCTGGGGTATGATCGGGTTTGTGAGTGTCTGACCAAATTTTGGGAAAGGGGAACCGATCCTAGTAAGAGGTGCAGTACTTCACAACGGGAACCGATCCTTGTATGAGGTGCAGCAAGGTTTATAGAAGAAAGGTTAACCGATCCTATGAACATGTGCAACACGTTTTTAGGCAAGGGGGAACCAATCCTATGGACATGTGCAGCGCATATAAATTAGATACCAAATATATGTGGGGAACCGATCCTAATACCTAGTCAGCCGAAGCTTTGGTAAGCTAGTGTGACTATGAATAGTACTCACATGGACGTAGAACTGAAACTTGTTTTGGTAGAACCGTTACACCCATGATTTGTGATTGAGTGTTACTTGATCAATCACATAGTTCTTGAAAGTCAGATGAACCAATTCTAAACTTGTTTGGAAGTGTGGTAAATCGGTTTCAAGTGAGTAAGTATGAAAAAGGACTTGCAAGAAGAAATATGTCGACACACTTTGAACACGCGCATTAATGTGTATCTTTTATTGTTCAAAGATATTCCTTAACAGCTAAGAATGAAGGAAATCCCAAGATCGAATTTAAATAAGTTAAGAATCTTTTAACTAAGGTTTTTAATTATATATGGAAAATAAGAATTAGTAATGTGCATTTGCTAGTTAAATATTTTCCAAGGAGATTTCGATCATAAATTTGGACAGTGCATTCTCAGGAATTATGAAAACCGAATTTGGAAAATATTGAATATCTTGAGAATATTTTCGGTTTTGGAAATTCCTTGGAGTCCAAACTTCCTTGTCTATAAATACTTTGAGTTTGTATTTCTAGTAAACTAATCTTTCGTGATAGTGAACTTCCTCTGTTGTAGTGTTACTGGTGAAGCGGCCTATTCAGAGAGGAGAGTAACCTAATTAGGTGAAATTTCTTACGCCCGCTCAGTTTAAAGTCTTCTTTGGGATTGAGAAGCTCTAGTGCGTACCATTGGTGGGAAACTAGATATTGCGGTTTATCTTTAGTTTTCTTATTGATTTGATTGACTAATAGCGGTTGAACTTTGATTGCACCTAGTTTGTTTATGCTTGAGAATATTCTCTTCTGATATAAGATTCACTCAAACTAGTTCAAGGTTTCGACAGTGATCTTTAGACTCTTTCTAGATCTAAAGACGATCCTGTTATAATATGTAGTTGCAGGAAATCCTACACTACATCCTTGATAAGAATTTACCGTAATTAAGACATACTTGAAGATTAAAAACAACACTTTATTATTTGATTATCAGAAATGTTTACAAGAAACGAAAGAAATCAAGAAAACAACCGCTCTCTTGAATTTTCTCTCTCCTCAAGACTTTCTCAACACTCCAAAATACATTCTCCTCTCTCTGAATTTACTGGGTATCTTTATATAGGATAGTTACATAGTGGATGACAGCTAATCTTTCCTTTAATTTCGGATCTGACTCGCGATATTATCACAGTAGTTATAATGTCCATTATCGCAAGCGTCGTGACCATCGCAGGATAACCACGCTCTTCCCGTGTTTCTTCATTCGTCAGTTATTACGTCATTCCTCAAATCATTCTGTGACACTCGTGAAGTGTTGTTGAAAAACTCGCGATGATGTTCGTAGAAGTGTTGTCAATCTCGCAAGAGTAATATCATGGCGATATTCTGGTCCAACATCTTGCCTCTTCTCATGTCTTTTCTGCGAAGAAGGGAAGATCATGAGAATTGAATCTTTTGTAATGCCGCAGCTGTTTATATTTTTGTACTCTTCTTCTTTGACACGTTTTTGTATTCTTCGCCATCTCTTTTCATGTACTTTTTCTTCAATTCAATTTTTGACACGTCATTTTCAACCGCTGCGATCTGACCGTTCACGTCCTTTCTTTGCATTAAGTTCATTCATCTTCTCGAGAATTTTCTTCTTCTATAAATACTTCTTTCATTCTTTTCTTTTCTTGTTTTTACTTCTTCTTTATTCTCTCTGCAATCTCTCTGCAATTTTACTGTTCTTCCTTAAATTGCGCATCTGTTACTGCTGGGATTTCTTTCTCGTTCTTCAACCTTTTCCTTCATTTCCATACTCAAAAATGGTTTCTCCTGGTCATAAAAATTTGGTTGCTTTTGGTGAGATGCGGGAAAAGCTTAAAAATAAAGGTTTTACTTTGTCTACAATTCCAGATCAGATCCCTAAATACGAAATTTCTATCAAATTATTTTCTGATCATCAATGTTCTCGCGAGAAAGTTATAGTATCGCTAGGTCGGCTTGAAGATGGTCTTCCCATTCCTCTCTACGATCCTGAGTTGCCTTTGTTTTATGAGATACTTTCTCATCCAAAATTCTCGCGAGCTATATATCAACTAGGTGGGGATTGAATCCGTCTGTTGTTGGAGTATGCTTCTCGCGCCGCTGATAAAAAATCTCGCTGCCCTGATACTGCAAAGAAACCTAAATTCAAGGATGTTCCAATTATTCCCTCAATGTATACCGTAGATAATTTCTTCATAAACTATGACATAATCCCTATGAATAGGGATAGCACTTGCTGGGGTGTCCGCTTGCAAAAGAAAGATGATGTCACGAAAGATAAAATACTTATGTTGGACATCGATTGGCATACTAGTACTAATCAAGGTCTGCGTCATTCTAGCGATGACAAATGGTTAATCTTCCCTCTAATTTTAGAGGGTTCATATATCTCTGGTACCCATACTTTACCTGCGAATCTCACTGAATACCAGCCGTGGGTATTCAACTGGCCTGAGAGAAATAAAGAAGTATGTTTTCTTAATTTTTTGCATAATAAATTACCATTATTATTTTCTTGATGTCCTTAGATTCTCGTTGACAATTTCCCTTTTATCAGATTGAAAGATTAAAATCCAGCTACGATAAGCTAGGGAAACCTGCTACTTACTTAGCTCTCAAATCTCTCACAGATGAAGTAAGAAATATTTCTTTATAACTTTTTACAATATATTGTTGCCTCTATTTCTTATCATTATATGTGTTCGCAGGAAATTGAAGAAAGAGAGCCTATGAAACCTGAAAGAACTAAAGAGAAATCCACAATTGGTCGCAAGGGTAAATCTACTGCCCCTCTCAAAGAGGATTTTGTTGCTCCTCGCAGAGAGAAATCTGATGCTCCTCGCAGAGAGAAATCTGATGCTCCTCCCTTAAAGAGAAGAAAAACCCAACTCTCTTCTTCTTAAACTCCTCAATCTAACGAAGAAAATATGATTAACGATGATGCTGATGATGATGAAGAAGAAGATAATAATGACATCTCTCCTATGAAGGATTCCTCTTCTTCTGAATCTCATATGACCCAATTATCTAAGACTTTTGGCGATGTAACACATGGTATTTCAAATGATTACGGAGATGAAGCTGTTAATGAAGTATCTCAAGCTCTCGCAAAGGTTTGCGATGCTTACCTATTGGTTGGAAATGATTCTTTCCAGGGAATCTCAAGATCGCTGACTCCCAGTTTTTTGAATTCACTCGGCATTTTGGTATGTTTTCACTTCTTTGCCTCTTCTTTATACCTTAGATTTCAAAATATATCTGTCTTAGCAATTTTTTCATTTCTTCGCAGGCTGGAAGAGCTTCTTTTATCGCTGCCTCAGATTTGGAGAAAAGACGTGCTGACCTTCGCAACAAAAATGAAAATTTAAAGTCTAAATCTGCAGATCTTCGCAATCAAAAGGAGCAGTTGGAATCTGAAGCTATTGATCTTCGCAAGAGTAAAGGAGAATTAGAAGCTGAGGTTGCTGAGCTTCGCAAGAAGAATAAGCAATTAGAAATTGATGCTTCAAGTGATAAACAAAAGATTTCTGACCTTGAAAAGGCTAATCAGCAACTCTATGGTATAAACTTTTCCTTCTTTTATTTTAATTCTTTTGCCTTATTTTGGCTCATTCAAGTAACCATTTTTGCAGATATTTATGACCTTACCGATGAGGCTACAATCTTCCGATCTTTACCTGAACTTGTAGATGAGGATACCCTTCTTGCTCATATTAATATCTCTTTAAGTAGTTTCTCAGATGATCAAATTAGGTCTACTTCCATAGATGAACTTAAGTCCAAACTTCATCTCTTAAAAATTGAGCACAGATTCAACTTGGGCTTAACCAATAAGTTTAAGCGTCTTTATCTTGATTCGAAAGAAGAAACTAATAGATTGAGAAGTAAGTATAGTGATCTTATTGATGAGAAAGATCTAATTGTTAAAAATGGTGCTCACTCCCTAGCAGATTTCCATAAAATTCTCACTGATGTTAAAATTGAGAGGGATAAACTTATCGGCGAAAATAGAGGTCTTCTTGCGAGAGAGGACCAAGTTCTCTCTTGTCTTCTTATCAGCAATGATGAATAATTTGCTTGGGCTGCGAAAGTTATTGATAATGCCAGAAATAATCTAGGTGTAAATGTTAGTCTTCATACTGAACAAGCAGCCTTGATTAGAGACATAATTTATGAAAGAGAAGGTTGCTAATTATTCATTCTCATTGGTCTTTCGTCTTTTATATTTTGCTACTAAATTTCTGATTTGCCATTCTGTACTCGCAGGAGTTGAAAAGAGATACTCTGTCAGATTTAAATACTTGAAGATGATAAGGGAGTGCTCGCAAAAACTCTAGCTTCTCGCAACGAAAAGTATTCAAAACTGAAGGAACAATTAGAAATTATGAGAAGGAATTTTAGTAACACTCTTGTTGGGGTTCGCAATGACTCCATTAAATTGGTCTGCAATGATCATCAAATTCCTCATTCTAAGTATCCTGACCTTTTGCACGAAGTTCCACAAAATGTCCCCGATCTTATCATTTCTGATAGCAAAGATGAAGATTCTGAAGAAGATGAAGGTCATGATGAAGGTGGTGGAGATGAAGAAAAGAAATCCGGAGAAGACAACAATGGATCTAATTATATTTCTTATATTCTTCCCTGTAATATCTGTACACTTATCCTTTTCTCTTTGTAGTATACTTGCTGCGAATTTCTCCAACTTCTAATGTTTTCTAGTGTATGAACTTCTTCTTATCTCTTTTTGCATATATTAAAAGATAATTTCTTTTGTGCAATATGGTTAAGTAATATATTTATAAGTTTTTAGTTATTTGTGCATAAATATGTTATATAAAGATGAATAAAAATATTATCGTTCTGTTCATTCCCATACTTGCCTATGTTATTTGTATGCAATATAAAAGATTGAGCATATTAGATTCTTAATAAAATTTTGCAAACATCGCAACCATAATCTCACAGTCATGTGTTAATCTCTTGTAGTCTTAGTTTGCCTTCCTAATTAAAGGTCTTATTTCGCCACGTTTCTTTCTGCGACAAAATCGCAGGACGTCCTTACATTCGCACGTAAAGACCCATTGATCTTGCCTTATCCATATGTTGTCAAATATCTGCGACAATATGACAGACCTAAGTTCTTTGCGAGAACAAAGCCCAATGCCATTGCCGTCTTGCGATGAAATCGCAGGACGTCTTTACACTTTCATATAAAAACCCATTGATCTCATCTTAACTTTTTTTAATGGCTTGTTTCCTCTGTATTTGTCACGCGACAATATGACAGGCCTAAATGTTCTTGCGAACATAAAGCCCCATGACATTGTCGTCTTAAGACACTTATCATCTCCCTAATGGAGGGTCCCGCCATTACTCCCCCCTGGTTGCCCCTTCAAGGATGGCACATCTGCCATACAAGACTAGCTCCTCCCATCCAGTCTTAACAACAACCAGTCATTTTCGCAGTCTCTTATCATTTATGCCTATATGGCTTATAGTTACGAGACTGCACCCTACGTGGGTTTTTTTTAGGCCGAGTGTATCATAGCAAGACTTACCAAGAATGGCCAGGGTAGGTTCATCCATCTCAGGCACCCTTGGCTCAACCGTGTACCTCGGCGCCTTGGTCATACTTTGCACCCCTTAGATGAGACCCTCGGTCGTCCAACCAGGGTATAACCTTATATAATTGGAAATCCAAAGTATCTCTCCTGGATAGGTATCTCAAAGAGATGGACCCCAGTCTCCGTGACTCAGGTTCCAGTAGCGGTATAACCTTATCCCCGAGCCACGCAAAGAGATACCCCATTATATGACTACTTTAGGTCTTACATTTTCCTCTTGCGAAGTTGTATCCGCGAACTAAGGTGTACGCCATATAGGTTTGTCCCATTCTTTTGTCTCGGCGAAATTTTATTCGCGTTTCTTGCGAGTATTGCAAAGATGATGAAATTTCTTTTCTTTAATCTTCTCTTTATTTTCATTTCAACTCTTGCATAACTTCTCAATTTCATTTTTTTTTATTTGAATGAAATATTCTTTTGAAACAAATCATTCATAAATTTCTTAAATTTCATCATTTTACCTTTCTACTTACTACTTTCTGCTTCTGCCCTTTTGTTGAGTTTTGCTATTTTCTTTCAATCTGCAAGATGCTCGCAATTTACAGTTTGCAACTCATGTTGATTTCGTAGTATTCCTTACACTCGTCGCTCTATTGTATCAACCATCATCTTATCACCTCTTTGTTTTTGCTTCATCTTGTGTTTCCAATTTCTATTTCTTGTTGTCCTTTCTTCACAAGATCCTATGTCAATTTCATAGCATTTCTTCCCATCAACCCAATCTCCCTTTATTACTCCAACACCAATAGGATGAGGAGATTTAATACATTTATGGAAATTTGATGCCACACCTAATATCCCATGTAGCCAAGGTCGGCCAATCAGGGCATTATAAGGTGATTCAATATCCACAACGCATAATAGAATCTTAGAAGATAACCCCTTTAATGGAATTCGGATTGCAATTTCCCCTTTGGGCTTGTTGGCAGTGCCGTTGAAACCATAGATTTTATAAGTTGATGGTATCCGATCCTCATCTTTTCCACCCATGGTTCTGTAAGTATGATAAAATAAGATATCAAATGATCTTTCAGTATCTATTAGAACTCTGTTAATGGCCCAGGAATCCTGAGTTTCACCATCATTATTTTCTTCATCTTCTTCTTCTATTTGTTTTTGATTTATTTCTAACCTTACCACCAGTGGGTTTTCATGCATCTCTCCAAGTTCTGGTACTTCTTGCGCAGTGAAAGAAATAGTTTTCTTTTGCCACTCCTCTAATGGCGAGATTCTCGCAATATTCATTATCTCTCTTCCATCTACATCTCTCGTGAAGACTCTGCTCAGAACATTGTCGTGGAAATCCTAAATAGTCTTGTATGAATGTATGATGGAGTTACAGAACAAATTCTTCACCTTAGGTCCAACCTCTATCACAAATGTTTCTGCTCCTTTTACAGCATTTACTCTGCGAATATCTGGTGCTGGTGGTAACTGTTGAGATTGCAGATGTCCTATTAGAAAATGATTTAACTTTC
The DNA here is from genome assembly GCA_023529315.1 of Papaver bracteatum. Classification (NCBI taxonomy): domain Eukaryota; kingdom Viridiplantae; phylum Streptophyta; class Magnoliopsida; order Ranunculales; family Papaveraceae; genus Papaver; species Papaver bracteatum. Next base: position 34,119 of record JAJJWX010002683.1, on the reverse strand, counting down.
CCTGATCAATCATCCTCAAAATTATTCTTTTTACATTTCTACAATCGTTTATTCAATGTCCATGAAAATGATGATAAGGACAAAATTCTTGATTTCGATTATTTTGATGTGGCTCTTTTCCCATGTTCCAGGGTGATGGTATATTTTCTATCAGAATGATATCTTCCCAAATTTTTTCTATGCTAGTATTCAGGGGTGGTATCTTAATTTCTTCCCATATTACTCTTTGATTCCCTTGTCCTCTGATATTATTTTGCCTCTGACCACCATAAGTTTCTTGCGGCTGATCAAGTCTTTGAATTTTATTATTTCCACCGCGATTGTAATAATTCCTTTCTCTTTCATACTCCTCTTGATCTCGACTTCCCATGGCTACTAACTTCTGCTGGTTTTCAATCACCACTTTCTCTTGTTGCGTCTGCGAGGTGCTCTCCACAATATTAATCATTTTAGGAAGTAAACTTCCATTTGCCGCTATTGAGATGGTGTTTGCAACTGGATAATATTCCATCTCATTTTGTTTTTCCTCTAAAGCAATGGATTCTTCTTGTAGCTCTCTCAGATCAGTCATTGTGATGGTATTTTTGATTCTGAAAATTTGTATGCACAGCAGATTGGTTGGGAACATTGCATTAATGAAAGATAAAATGAGCTATCTCTCATCCACTCTTCCTGCCATTTCACTGCACATTGTCTTCCATCTTATGGTTAGGTGTTTCAGACTCTCGCTAATCCTATGTTTTAACCCAAACACATCTTCAATACCGGGCCGCGAAGAATTGTTGCTTATATATGCTCCCAGAAATGTAGCTTGCAAATGGTCGAAAGAGGTTATTGTATTTTTAGGTAAGCCCTCGAAACATTTTACCGCCTCGCCAGTTAAACTAGATGCAAAGTATTTTCATAACGCAGCATCATGGTTTTCCCATTGTAGCATACACCTAACATAAGCCTTGACATGTTGAACACCACAGGTAGTCCCATCGAAGATACAATCTTTGGTAAATTGCATTTTGGAGGGATTCCTCCTAATTGTACTTCTTGAGTGAATGTAGTTCTCGCAGCTTCTTCAATGGCTTCATCAAGTTACCTTCTGCCTCATTCTCTTCTGTTATTCAATATTCCCCTCATTTCTGCTAACTCTCTTAAAATTTGTTCATTCCCAGCTGAATTTTGCTCAATTGGTCTTTTCAGTGCAGCTTCTCGTCTTCTGTGCTCGTGTCTTTCTTGTCCTACGAGATTTTGTGCTTATTCTTTAGCATCTTCATTCTGCCTTCTCCTGCGATTTTCCTCTTCAGCTCCTTCTTGAATTCGCAACTGATTATGCCTAATAATTTCTTCTCTGCGAGTTTTTTCATTCCTCATCATTTCTCTTCGCTGTCTTTCTATTCTCCTCTGTATTCTGTCATATTCCTCATTGATATTATTGCTATGGCGATTTTGTGTGCGTCTCCTTTCTCGATTGTCATGATTATTCTGCCGTATTACTTCTTAAAACTCTTGTTCTTCTACTTCTGCTCTTAATCTTTCTCTCTCGCAAGCTAGACGTGCTTGTTCAGCATAATGCCTCTCAATTTCCCCCTCAATGATTCTTTGATTTCTTTGGATTTCTCGCCCATGTAATATTCTTCTACCTTCTTATCAATTTTCTTCACCATCTTGGTTATTTCCACGCTCTTTATTTCTATTATCATGTCTATCATTCACAGTTTCTCCGTGTGGAACGTAGCGATCATTAATCATCTCCTCTTCTCCATGATGCTGCTCTTTATTTGGATTTTGCATTTCCTCTCGGATATTTGCTCCAGCATTTCTCATAGGGGAATTTTGCCTTGATTCTTCTCTAAATGATCTTGAACTTGATCTAGCTGTAATTCTTGATCTCCTACTTTGTAATCTCAAATTCTCCATTCTTAACTCATGATTTTGTCTTGTTAGATTCGCACGTTCTTCCGCGGCTAACCTCCTTTCCTCTTGTATTCTTTGTCTTAAAACCTCTACTATTTCATTTCCATCATCTCCATGTATTAATCCTCCATTTACTTCTTGGTTTCTTTCTTCTCTTCTTTCATTTCTTAATTGTCGATCTTCTGCTTCTTCCATCGAATTTGATCGCCAAGTATGCACACTCACTCTATCTTAATACACAGATCTATCTTGTATTGGTGTTTGTTGATTCGGCTGTTGAATTTGATTTTCTCCTTCATTCCTTGTTCTATTTCTTCTTGTTCTTATCCTTGAAGATTCTCCCATCTCATTTGTTTCTCCACCTGCAAGTATTTTGCTCCTCCTTACGGTTATTGGCGAATCTGATGTATTTCTTCTTCTAGCCATTAATCTTCAAGAGTTGTTGGAAATTACGTACAAATCCTTCACTATCTACTCCAAATTCTTCTCAATCACAATGTCAATTCTTATTTTTTTCTTCAGAAAATCAACAATTCATCCCTGTTTCGGGCACCAAAATGTAGTTGCAGGAAATCCTACACTACACCCTTGATAAGAATATACTGTAATTAAGACATACTTGAAGATTAAAAACAACACTTTATTATTTGATTCTCAGAAATGTTTACAATAAATGAAAGAAATCAAGAATACAACCGCTCTCTTGAATTTTCTCTCTCCTCAAGACTTTCTCAATACTCCAAAATACATCCTCCTCTCTCTGAATTTACTGGGTCTCTTTATATAGGATAGTTACATAGTGGATGACAACTAATTTGTCCTTTAATTTCGGATCTAACTCGCGATATTATCGCAGTAGTTATAATGTTCATTCTCGCAAGCGTCGTGACCATCGCAGGATAACCATGCTCTTCCCGTGTTTCTTCATTCGTCAGCTATTACGTCATTCCTCAAATCATTCTGTGACACTCGTGAAGTGTTATTGAAAAACTCGCGATGATGTTCGCAGAAATGTTGTCAATCTCGCAAGAGTAATATCATGGAGATATTCTGGTCCTACATAATCCATTGTTAACAGACTTCGTTCTATGTGTGATTGATCACAAGAGATTAAAGTAGTTGTGTGCAGGTGTTTATTTAAGATCTAAGAAGATTTGAAAACAAAGAAGAGATAAAAGATTTCTGACTTGGTTTTATAATCTTTGGTGTGCACAATACTTGTTTCGGTAATAGAGGATCCAATTAATAATCGGTTTATCCTTTTGGTAAATTGGATTGATTAATTAAGAAGATCGGCATCAACCCAATTCTTTGGATTAAGAGTGTTGTTTGCTTAATCATAACGATTACCTTTTGGTGATTGAACATAAGATATATCTTGGAACCTAACAAAGGATTTTATGTTAAGATAAACAGAAGAGCCTTTGTGCAACTCATATCACTTGGTTGAAGAGAATTAATACCAAACAGATTTGTTGTTCCTTTACTATTTGGAATACGAACCAAAGGAATTGGCCCAAGTACGTGACTTGTTTACAGGTTGAAGGCATGGGAATACAAACAGAACTAGGTGAACTATAGGTTTAGTTGCTTGGTCTCCACTATACGAAATTGGTTTATTTTGTATAGCGGCTTAATCCTGAGAGTATTCAATTCTGGACTAGGTCCCGGGGTTTTCCTGCATTTGCGGTTTCCTCGTTAACAAAATATTGTTGTGTCATTTACTTTATATTTCCGCATTATAATTGTTTTATTATGATTAAAGTAAATTGCACAAAAGTTAATTCCTATTTACTTGATATGAAAATTCTACTGAGTTTGGTTAAGTAAGAACCTTTGTATCAAGTAAACACACTTCGTTGTTGTATTGTCTCGATCTCGTATCCATAGACAATCACACGAAGTGTGAACCGATTTGTTGTATTGTCTCGACTCAGTCTATAGACAATCACTTTCGGAGAAAGTACTTATAGGAAGGAAAAGTTATAGCTTGAGGCATATTTGGGTACCCTCTCCTTTTCGACTTTCAAACTCGAGATATCAATCTGCAAGACTCTGGACTAAACTAAGAAATATCCGATCCAGACTCAATTTGGTCACAAAGTGAAGGAAAAGGGGTTGATCTTAGGGAGGGAAGTGAAGAAGGTGTTTGAGATCGGAATATTGAATTATGAAGGTTTGGCTATTTATGACTTGTATTAAAATGTGGAACTGGCTTGCATAATGTAAGCTATAAGTTCTGGGTGTTTTCTAGATACTGTGACAACAACACTTGTGTTATGTTATCAAATATGTTAAAAACCTATTTATACAAGTTATTTGAGGGCCCCTTGATCTCGTAGGAAGGAGAAGATTAAGTAGTGGAGTAGTGTGGTTGTGTAAGAGGTGGTGATCATCATGTTGTCATACCTTCATCCACTACTCTCGTCATCGTTAACCGTCCATCATTTTATGACACTTTCTTGTAGTGGGTGCGTTGCACGTTGTAAACCGCCAGACCAATACTCAGTAAGTATCCCCTAGTTTGTGATATGTTTGATGTGGAAACCTTTAAAAAATACACGTTGCACACACCAATTGCATCGTCAGATTATCGAATTTAGGAAACATGTGGAAAAGTACGCTGAACCCGTGCCTTGGGCCATTTGGGAGTTACCAGCCGAAATTCCACAAGCCTCAGCATCGTACATTTTGGTATATTTTTCTGAGGTAGCCCAAGCTTACCTAATTTAGTAAACCCTGAATTTGCATGTGAACGATTTTCTTGCTTCACTAGTATTCTTGCTTGTGTATGCGACGTTGGATACGGGTAGGAGATAGACTTGAGGAAAATGACATTTTTAATTTGACTCTGACTTGTTACACGGATATAGGTGGTACTTCGATTTTTGCCAATATGGTTAATGAAAAGGATGAAGAGGTCCCACCAACCAAAACTCTTAGGGACCGTTTGAACCCTCTAGAGTAATATGTGAACCTGAGGTTGTTTTACCGGCCACTACCATTAAATTTGATATTAAACCTGGAAAATTTGGCATGCTGCATAAATTTAGGGGAATAGAGAATGAAAACCTGTATACCCACGTAAGGGACTTTGAAATGATCTGTGACACAATGAATTATCCGAACGTCACAAAAGATGTGCTTAGGTTGCATTTATTTCCTTTTTCCATTGAAGAGAGAGCCAATGAGTGGTATCATATCATTCTTTACAAAATAATCACTACCTGGGATGTCCATGTAGAGGCCTTTATTAAGAAGTTCTACCCACACCACAAGACTGCTACTGTTAGGCAGTCTATCCAAACCTTTAAGCAAAAAATAGGTGAGAGCCTACATGACTAGATAGAAAGGTTTAATGAATTGTTATGCCCGCACCATGGCTTTGATAAAGCCCACATGGCCCAAATCTTATATGAGGGCCTTGATAGTGAAACCCGAATGCAGGTAGAAACAATGAGTGAAGGAGAATTTACCCATCAAGACCCAGATGATTGTTTTGACGAGCTCGTTGAGTTAGATGATAAGACTTGTCATTGGGATTCAATGAGGGAGCCCGAAATAACTAGGAACCCTATCCATAGGGTCAATAGAGTTGATAGTGGGTATGATATCCTTAGGCGTCTAGAGGCCTTAGAAATGAACCAAAGGTCTACCCAGACTATGAGCTGTAACAGTGAGCCCAGAACTTATCCATGTACCATTTGTGGTGAACAAAGTCATACTGGACCTAAGCGCCCTCTGTTTTACCCAACTGAAACTACCCGTGACCAGGTTAGTGTCCTACATGGGGATGTGAACTCTAAATTTGAGGGTAGACCCAAGTTTGATCCCTATTCTAATACCTATAACCCTGGTTGGAGACATAACCCTAATTTTTCGTGGTCTAAAGGTGCCCAACAAGGTAGCCTATCTAGCAACCCACCACCAGGTTTCTTTAGGAACCAAGCTCAAGTACAAGAACCGAACCCAGTTGACAAAAAGGTGTCATCTCTAGAGGAAAGTCTAAAGCTCTTTATTGACCATAGTATGACAAACCAAGCTGAGACTACCCAAAATATAAACCATTTAAGTCAAAATCTCGGTGACTTTTTCCTGTCGAGTCAACGAAACCAACAAAACAGTGACCGGGATATTACCAACCTAGAGACGCAATTAAGTCAACTTTCGAACCGGTTAAATGATAGGGAGAATGGGAAATTTCCTAGCCAAATAACTCCAAATCTGAAAGGATTCAACCAAGTTAATGGGTAGGGTAGTTCTAAACACAATGAACATATCAAAGCAGTTATCACTCTTAGGAGTGGCAAAACTCTAGAAAACTCGGTAGAACCACACCTAAGGATAGTAGTCCAGCTGAAGAGACCGAGGTTGACCAAACTTAGTCTAAAGATCCTAATGGGAATGAGTATGCTAAGAGTCCAAATGAGGAAGATACCCCTGAGAGAGTGTATATACCACATGTACCATTTCCTCAAAGACTCGCTAAGAAAAATCCTAGTACATATGCTGAAATCCTAGACATCTTTAAGAAATTTAAGATCAACCTGCCTTTATTGGATGCAATAAAACATGTACCGGCTATGGCCAAGTTCCTAAAAGAGATGTACACCGTCAAGAGAGACGTGAGTGTCCATAAAAATGCATTTTTAACCCAACAAGTTAGTTCCATAATCTCACAAAAGTACCCAATCAAATTTAAATATCTTGGTTGTCCTACTATCACATGTGTCATAGGTACCCAAACGATAAACAATGCTCTATTATATCTTGGGGATAGTGTGAATCTTTTACCTTTCTCGGTATATGAACAACTTGGACTAGGTGAGATGAAACCAACTAGGGTAACACTACAGTTAGTCGATAGGTCAGTCAAAATCCCACGTGGAATAATTGAGGACGTTTTGGTTCAGGTAAAAAAAATTATCTATCCAGTTGACTTTGTGATTTTAGACACTCAACCTATCTCTAGTCAAGATATCAATATCCTAATCATCCTAGGTCGTTTGTTTTTAGCCACTGCAAATGCAGTCATACATTTTCAAACTGGCCTAGTAGATTTTACCTTTGGGAATCAGAAAATCTTAGTAAATGTTTTTAAGGTGTTACAAGCCCCACCGGACCCTGAACACTATGAGTCTGTATGCATGATTGACTCTCTAGTTGAGAATACTTTTACCACTAATAGTGTTAGCGATCCTTTAGAGGCCTGCTTGGCCCACTTTGGAGCCTACTATGATGAGGATAAACATTTTGAAGAGTTTAATGCGTTATTAGATTCCCCATCAGTAATGAATTATGGAAAATGGCAAACTAAACTAGAACTTCTTGCCCCAACCATAAATAAATCCCTCCCATCATCAGTTAAGGCACCCACCCTTGAATTAAAGCCGCTACCAGATACACTGAAATATGTATTTCTTGGTAATGAAAATACTCTTCATGTCATAATTGCCTCTGACTTAGAGCCCGATCAGGAAAGTAGACTAGTTAGTGTTCTTAGAGAGCACAAGGCTGCAATAGGGTGGACTATAACATATTTGAAAGGAATTAGTCCTGCTGATTGTATGCACCATATCTACCTAGAAGAAGGTGCCAAAACCTCAAGAGAAATGCAGAGACGTTTGAATCCTAATATGAAGGAAGTTTTCCGCACTGAGGTGCTCAAGTTGTTAGATGCGGTTATCATATACCCCATCTCTAATAGTAAATGGGTCAGTTCTATCCAGGTTGTCCCAAAAAAGTCTGGGATTACATTAGTTGCGAATGAGAATAATGAATTTATCCCTACCCGTGTTACTACCGGGTGGAGAGTTTGTATAGACTACCGCAAGCTGAACTCAGCAACTAGGAAAGACCACTTTCCTCTACTATTCATCGACCGGATGTTATAAAGATTAGCTGGCAAGAGCCGTTATTGCTTCCTAGATGGCTATTGTGGTTATAACCAAATCCCTATAGCCCCGGAAAACCAAGAGAAAACAACCTTCACGTGTCCATTTGGTACTTTTGCTTACATGCGTATGCCTTTTGGGTTGTGTAATGCACCTACAACATTCCAACGTTGTATGCTAAGTATCTTTTCGGACATAGTCGAGCGATTTCTCGAGGTCTTTATGGATGATTTTTCGGTTTTTGGATCTTCTTTCGATGAATGCTTGCACCACCTTACACTAGTTCTAGAACGTTGTAAAGAAAAAAAACTTAGTCCTTAATTGGGAAAAGTGTCATTTTATTGTTAAATCTGGAATAGTGTTAGGACATGTAGTGTCCTCTAAGGGAATCGAAGTTAATAGAGCCAAGGTTGAACTAATTTCAAAATTAAGACCACCTAAGAATGTAACAGATGTTAGATCTTTTCTTGGCTATGCTGGATTTTATCGTCGTTTCATCAAAGACTTTAGTAAGATTGCTTTACCCCTGTTGAACCTACTTGCTAAAGATACTGCCTTTGTGTTTAATGAAGCCTGTGTTGCAGCTTTTGAGAAGCTAAAATCATTGTTGAATTTTGCCCCTATCATCCAACCACCCGATTGGAACCTCCCATTTGAACTCATGTGTGATGCGTTTGATTATGCGGTTGGTGCTGTTCTTAGCCAACGACATGATAAAGCACCTAGTGTGATTTATTATGCTAGTAGGACCCTAAACGATCCTCAGTTGAACTACACAACCACTGAGAAAGAAATGTTAGCCATCGTTTTTCCTCTGGAGAAATTTAGATCATATCTCCTATGGTCTAAGGTCATAGTCTATTCTGATCATGCTGCCCTCAAATATCTCCTTTCAAAGAAGGACTCCAAACCTCGGCTGATTAGATGAGTATTGTTATTCCAAGAATTTACTCTAGATATTCGTGATAAGAAAGGGTCTGAAAATGTAGTAGCTGACCATTTATCCCGTATCCTTAATGAGACTGGAGATGATGAGAAACCGATCCTTGACACGTTCCCTGATGAATAATTATTTTCCATCTCTTTGTTACCTTGGTTTGCAGACATTGTCAATTATTTAGTAACTGGTCAAATGCCCGAATATTAGTCTAAACAGGATAGAGCTAAATTCTTGTCTGAGGTTAAATACTTTTTCTGGGATGATCCAGTGTCCTGACTTTTTGTCATTCTAGAGCTTGTGGGGGTCACTTTAGTTCTAAGAAAACAGCTGCGAAGGTTTTGCAATCCCGTCTTTATTGGCCAACATTATTTAAGGACTCCCACCTATTTTGTCAAAGTTGTGATAGATGTCAAAAGTTAGGAAATATGACCCGACGTAATATGATGCCACTAAGTCCTATACTAATAATAAAAATATTTGATGTGTGGGGTATAGATTTTATGGGTCCTTTTGTCAATTCATATGGTAACTTTTACATCTTATTAGTTGTTGACTATGTGTATAAGTGGGTTGAAGCAATCTCTACCAAGACAAATAATCGCCACGTTGTGATTAAGTTTGTTAGATACAATATTTTCTCTTGATTTGGTATGCCTAGAGCAATTATTAGTGATGGAGGTTCCCATTTTTGTAACCGGTCTTTTGAGACTCTCATGAAGAAATACTCCATTACCCATAAGGTTTCTACACCTTACCACCCACAAACTTGTGTCCAAGTTGAAGTGTCTAATAGTAAAATTAAACAAATTTTAGAAAAGACCGTAAACCCTACCCGAAAGGATTGGTATTTACGCTTAATAGAAGCATTGTGGGCTTACTGAACCGCTTTTAAGACTCCACTTGGGATGTATCCGTATAGACTTGTCTTTGGTAAAGCCTGCCACTTGCTTATAGAATTAGAACAACGAGCTTATTGGGCCATTAAACGGCTAAACTTTGACCTATCTACTGCTGGCGATCACCATAGACTGCAACTCAATGAGTTAGAAGAAATTCATAATGATTCTTACCAGAGTGCGAAAATTTACAAGGAGAAAACAAAAATATTTCATGATAAATCGATTATTCGAAAAACATTTAAACCAGGTCAGAAAGTTCTCCTTTACAATTCTCGTTTAGATCTTTTTCCTGGTAAATTGAGGTCACGGTGGTCCGGACCATATTTTGTCAAAATTGTTTTTCATCATGGTGCATTTGAAGTCGAAAATCCTAAGAATGGAGAAACTTTCAATGTTAACGGTCAACGGTTGAAACCATTCTTGGAGTTACCCAGTCATGCAATTGAAGAATCGGAGCAGAGAGATCCCGTCTACCAGGATTAATTTTAACGGGTAACAAAGTCTGGCTGAAGACACTAAACTTAGCGCTTTATGGGAGGAAACCCATCCTCTTGTTGTACATTGGTTTTATTTTTCGTTTATTTTTTTCTTGCTCCCATGAAAGGATTGCTATACTTCATCCAGGTGCTATCTTTCTGACTTACCTCTTTATTCCTCTTGTTACTTATATTTTTGGTACTGCACTTCAATTTGAAACATTGAGGACAATGTTAGGTTTAAGTTTGGGGGTGAGGAAAAAACTTTTAGTTAGTTTTTAAATTAAAAAAAAAAAAAGAACTTAAGAGCCTAGAAATTTGTGCCAATTTAGGATGACACTAACCAGTCTAAGTGAATGGAAACATCTTGGTTGTAGGATTTAAGGAACCTAATAACAGAGTCTATTCATAAAAAGACAGAGTTCAGGTGTTAGAATGGAATCATCACACTACGTTCTGTTTTTATTTATTTTATTTGAAAAATTATATGTTTCTTTAAGTGATTTGGTGGGGCCCAACACATCAAATTGTTACCAATACCGGATGGAATAGAGTAATTGAGTTACTAAATAATAAATAGACCAGACCAATCAGACCAAACGGAATAATGAGTTTAAAAAAAATGACACTTGGGAATAACAATATGTGTGTGTTTTCCCTGTCTCCGTCGCCTAAACAAGCGTGGAACACAGGATCCATGGGAACTATCATGTAATCTGCTGACAAGAAGCATGCGCTTGGATCCAAAAGATCGAATCATGCAGTCCAGAAACAAAAAAAAAACAAAAAAAATGAAAAGTTTATTATTGTGTAATAAATTATCGACCGCTGGTTCCTTGTATATGCCAGTGAGTTGATCTAGATTTAGGATTATCGACCGCTGGTTCCCTTGTATATGCCAAGCTGTGTTGATATTAGTCCAGACCAGTATCTCAATCCATTAGGATTCATAGGTTCATCTTGGCGGCAGGCCTTCAGACATATATGGGAAACACCGTTGACCTTAGACAACATTGTTTTATCTATCTCTATAATCCATCTTCTTAATCTATTCATTTGTGTGATTCCAATTATTCATGTCCATAGTGCGACTATCTGAATATAACTCTGTCACTTATATATGAATATGACTCGCATCCGAGTACTTCCTTTTGTAACCAATGAAAGTAAGCCAACCAAGGAGACTCTTTAGTGTCATTCCTGAGTTATTCACAGATAGCTAGAGTCTGGAATAAAAGGTTTTGTAGGTACACCTCTGGTAAACCTTCCCGAGACTATAAATCGGCCACTAGGGCCACCTAGGGGTTTAAAGGCTTGTTATACGTGCTAAGTGTGACCGTATCCTCGACAAGATGGAGTTTTATATTTTAAAAATAAGTTTAGATTGATTTGCTCGAGGACTAGCAAAGTCTAAGTGTGGGGAAATTTGATAGGTGACTAAAACACCTTGATATTTATCTATTGTGTATGCTTTCTTTGCTATGTTTTCTTGTAAATTATGTATCTTTTGTTTGATTTTGAGTTTTGGGTACTTTGGAGCAAAAGAAGAGGAAACGTCGCTTAAAAGGGCTAAAGTGTCATTTCATGTGCAACTGTTGTTGGAGGCGAATTATCTCTCATTATTTACTTTTATTTCTTCATATCTATCTGAAAGGCATCTCGGCTTTAGTGATGCAATTTATGTCTGAAAAGAAAGATAGCCTTAGTGATGTATAAATATTGAAGAAAAAAGTGGATATGAGAGGTAAGAGATTGCTGCTCGAGAAACTACTAAAAGCACCCAAAAAAGTGTTAAATGCACCTCCAGAAATGTCCCAGAAGAGTCGATAAACGTGCCCAGAAGAGTTGATAAAGTCACCCGGAGTTTTTCACTATATACAACCCAAAATTCATCTTTGTACCCCTCAAATTACTATTCACAACCCCAAGAATTGCTAAATATAGCCCAAATTGCTAAGGGGAGACCGCTGTTGGATAAGGGGCACATCATCTTCAACAATTTGAATTCAGATTTTTGGCGGGAAAACTTGTTTCAGTCACTGCCAGATTAGGTTTTGAATTTCGAGGGTGTTAAAAAGAGACTAAAGTGCTGAAACTTGTTGGATATCTTCCTTTGGTGTATACAGGGCTGGTAAGGTTCTTTGTTTCGAATGGAATTGGTCAGAATCGTGGATTTAAAGTAAACCAGTTCCGGAAATATTAGGGTTCGATATTTGAAGCTGTTCGAGAGAGATTCAATGGCTCATATCGGTTGGGCTTACTTTTATCAACTAAACATGGATTATATGGTGGTGATATTCGATCCAGTTGGGCTGGATAATCCATTAGAAGCAAATCAGGGAAGTTACTATTATCGGGTTCATCTCCGGAAAGTTCTGTACGGATTCTAGGAAGGGTTTGATGCAATTTAATCGCTGGAATTGATTGGTTTGATCCTGTTTAGCTAAAACAGGGTTGGTATGAAATTTGGTTCCGTTAAAAATGGAAATCCCATCCTCTTCTCGACAAAACAGGGGTAGATTTATATTCTCGGGTATTTTGTGGAATGTTAGAAGAATTTTAGGAGAGAATTCCTAATAAAGAGGGAAGTGTGACGTGTTTGGACTAAAAATAAGTAATCAAATCTTTGTATATCAAGTAGTTAACAAAAACAGGGAGGTGGAGAAAAATATGGTGGCTTGCCGTGAAGGAAAAGAAGAGATTTTGTCGAAGGAATTTAGGGTTCTGTGGTGTATATATAGCCTGGGATTAAGTTAGGGTCAGGGACGGATACCTTGGAGAAGAAAGTAGAGGCTTAGAATCGTAAAAATCACAAGTTCAGAAAGTTACCTGCTGCTGCTGTTAACTCAAGAACACCAAGAACATTAAACCGTCAGAGACAATCGCAGAAAAGTATCGTTTATTAACAGCAGAAACATAATATAGTTTATCAACAACATAAGTCTTCTATCGTTTGCTGCAGAATCATTGTAAGCTTATTTACATCTTTTTGAATACAATGATTAATGAAATTTTCTTCAATTTTGATTCTATGAGTAGCTAAATCTATTCTCTAGGGTTTTGGAGGAAACTATTTTTGATGGGTAATATTTAGTAACTAATTTCTTTGGCATATTTACTCCAAAATTGTGTTTTAATTTGTCTAAAAATTCTCTCTTCTTTACATGCTTCGTAAAAACTGTTTTGGGTAGTTTCTACCGTTCTATTATAAGCGAAGGAGGATTAGGCCTTAGAATAGCGACGAAAGTCATAAAAAAAAGAGCATGTAGTGTTATACCTTCCAAAGCATGAGATTGAGTTCGAAAATTGTTTTGAGTAAAATAGGAGTAATTTGTTAAAGAAACTATTATTGAGTTTACAAATATTGAAAGCAGTGGAATCCAAAACCCTAGAATTTTCTCTCCTTGGTAAACAAAAATCAATTTTAATCAATTTGTCTTAGTATTTTTTTCTAATAATAAAAAACTAAATATTCATAAAAATCTGAGTGAACGACAACCTTCTTACCACTATCAAAACTACATCATCACTCAAGTTTGGGCAAACGATTTACCTCCCTACAGGCTTGCCACGGGCAGGTCAATCGACCAAGGAGGAAGTTGGGCCGATAATGAACATGTCGGCACCTCCTTAATCATTTGTAGGAAAATCCAGGCCGGAGAATTTGGACGGCCGTGATGTTTCTGAGACCGTTTTTGTCGGTCTAGATCGTTTGAGATTTTTTTCACAACGCGATCACCCATGTTTGGGGTTAGCATTTGACGACGCTGGAGTGTGTTAAATGGAGTCCGACCGGTTAGAGAATTAGTGGGACTGCCGGTGGTCAATATAGTGATTGCCTATTTCCGCCAGGAGTGGTCTAGGCTTGCTGAAACACGCGGCCAAATCGTGTTTGACTGATGCCTTTTGCTTATCTATAAAGAACCGTTTACTTCTCTTCAACATAAGATCCCTAAACTATCTTGTGATCATCGAGACCAATTTTTCAAGATCTTCACCTGATGAATCAGTCTCAGAGTGGTTGTCATCAGAGATATACACATTTTTACTTTTATCAAGTAATTTTGTGTTTTTCAGTTCTTTGAACGCAACATCCTTAGATTTAGAGGAATGTTCGTGATCAAAGATCTTAAGCTTCCCAACAAACATATTTCTGGAGATATTATCAAGGTTATTTCCCTCAACGATGGCATGCTTCTTGGAATCGTATCCGGATGGCAGCGATCTGAGAATTTTTATCATAATGTCCTTTTCAGAAATAGTCTTACCCAATGCATACCCAAAATAAAAGGCCATTAAAGCCTGTCAAAGGCTTTAAAAAGATCAAGTTTAAGAACCATAGTACCATTGTTTCCCTCCTTAAGTTTCATGTTGTGTATCATCTCATGAGCTATAACTATGTTATCATGGATATCTCTACCTGGCACAAAAGCAGATTGAAAATGTGAGACAATATGCTTTATAAAGGACTTCATTCTATTAGATAATATCTTGGAGATGAGCTTATAGATAGTATTACAAAGGCCTATGGGTCTAAAATCAAAAGGTTATTTGGAAACTTCTGTTTTGGGTATTAGATTTAAGTAGGTTTTGTTAAATTCTCTAGACATGAAACCAGTTTTTTTTTTTTAAATCACAGCACAAACCACATCATTACCCACAGTATCCCAATTAGCTTGGTAAAAACCAGCTTGAAAACCATCAGGCCCTGGAGAGCTCCAAGAGGCCATATCCTTTATTATTTTATGAATTTCCTCAACTGAAGGAATATCTGTCAACCTGTTGTTATCCTCATCATTTAAAATAGTAGGTATAGTGTTAAAAATATCATCAGATAAGACAATATTATAAGAGGTACTAATAGTTCTGAAATAATTAACAAGCAAATCAGCAATATCTTCTCTTTTATCAAACCAAACACTATTATTATTAGTATTGCACAGATTATCTATATTTTTCCTGAACATCCTTCTAGTAGCAAGAGTATGAAAATACTTAATATTATTATACATTTCAGTAACAAACTTATCACCAGATTTTTGTTTATAAAACTCACCTTGGATTGAAAACCAATTTTCAAGATGACAAGTAATATTCTTGAGTTTGTTATACTGATTAGCAGAAGGCTGTTCATTTTGGATTTTCAAAAGTTGATCTTGAAGATTATTTATATTCCTATAAATGTCCCCAAATTCCACTCTATTCCAATGAGAAAGTCTTTTTCTAGTTCTTTGGTGTTTCATAGATAAATTAAAAGCAAGAGAACCATCAGAATCATTTTTCCAAGCAATACCGAACTGAGTTTTAAAAGAAACATGCTTCATCCACATAACAAAAAAAAAAAGGTCTCCACATATTTTTAATGGAATTCTCAGTGTGAAGGAGAATAGGAAAATGGTCAGAACCAGCTTGAACAAGATGAACTAACTTAGCATGAGGAAAATTTATGTTCCAATCTTGGTTACCTAGATCTAGATCAATCCTAGATTTTCTTACTCCAGAGCCCATGTTATTGCTAGACCAAGTATAATCTCTACCAGAGAAACCTAAGTCCACAAAACAACAAGTATTAATATGAGTTTGCACATATTTATCTTCCGTAGTAATATTAGATAAATTTCTTTCATCATGAAGATGAACATTAAGATCTCCTATTACTAACCAAGGCTGACTAATATTTTCACCTATTATATTCATGTAATCCCATTGTTTCTTTTTAACATCATAGTATGTAAAGCCATACATGAAGGATATAAAAACAACAGGCTTAGAAGGGTGCAAAGTAGCAACTACATGAATTGTGTTATTATTTATTTCTTGAATTTTACAGACAATACCATCCTTACACATTAATATAAGCCCACATGCAAGACCAATTCTATCAATGCAAACATGATTACAGTAATTAATAGATCTAGCTAGCATTGACATTCTGTTTGAATCTATCTTAGTTTCAGAGAGAAACAAGAAATCAGGTGACTGGGTTTTAACGAGAACACACAACTGGTCCTTGGTGAACTTTTGGGCAAACCCTTGCACATTCCATGCAAGAATTTTCATAACTGGCACACTTTTTAAAAGAATAAAAGAAAATTCAAAAAATAAATCACAATTAAAATACATATGATGGCAAACTTGAAATATAAATCTCACTCTTGTTAATTATATCATTGTAAGGCCTCTTCCTATGCATATGCCAAACTCATGTATTTGGCATATATGCACCCACTATGGGTATGCCAAACTGCCAAAATCATATGTCAATATGTTATTTCTGGCATATTGGCATACACGACAGAGTTTCCAGCGAGCGATAGAGTCTTGATCGCTCGATGGTCATCACATCGCTCGATGGTCTTAGGGTCGATAGCGATAGTCAAAATATCGCTCGTTGTTATGATAATCGCTCTGCAGATCTTCATCTAACGGCTGCAATTTCCCCACTCTATAAATACGTGATTTCAAACTCATTTCAACTCACACCAGAAATTCTAAATCTCTGTAGAATTTCTCAATCTCCAATCATTAGAGAGCATGGATGATAATATGAATCTGGCTGAGTGCATGGAAAACCAATGTATTATCCAAAATCGAAGAGCAGCTTGTTGTGCAATTGTAGACAGTGAAACTAGGAGAAGTCAAATTAGGAGACGTCAATTGAGGCAAAACCAAAAATGGGTTAATGCGGAAGATGAATGTATTTGCAGGAATTATGTTGATATTACAATGGATCCAGTATTTAATCCCGAACTATCGTGGGATATGATTTTTGAAAAATTTCAAGAACAAACAATGAACCTACGCGGTCGTAGTGTTTCAGATTTGGTTATGCGCTTCGAAATAATTAGGAAGGAAGTTACTAGGTATGTTGTTTTACTTCAGCGATAAGGTCCAACCTTGAGAAGTGGTGAAACCACGACGGAATTTCAAGAAAGGTGTCGTGTGGAATATCGTCGCATCTACGGGAAAAAATTTCATTTTGAAAGTTGTTTCGAGATTTTAAAATATTGTCCAAGATATTGTCCAACATTTATGTTGTAATTTCTCAATTGTCCACTTTTAAAGTTTTAATATTTGTAATAGTTTTAATGTTTAACAATATAACTAATATTAATTTTCAACAATATTCGTCAAATTTTTAAATTCAAACTTCACAAAAATAAAAGCTTCAATATAATTAATAGTCATTTTACAAGACATAAAACTAGAAAATAATAATTTAAAAAATAAAAATAACTACACTTTAAAAATAAAAATTTGGGACAATGTTTTTCATCTTGTTCATCTTCTTCATTTGACCAAACTTCCAATCAATGTGCTCATGAACGGAGTCTCCTTTGTTTATCTTCTTCTTTGGCATCAAATTTGTTTTTCCTTGATTTTCCTTGTCTTTAACCTTTCTTTGCCTTCTCTTAGTTGCGGTTTTGACTTGGTTGATATCCAACATTTGGAGACTTCTTTGCTTTTTACTTATTTCTTTAAATCTATCACATATCTTCTCAACGGCACTTTCAAGCACTACTCCTGGAAAATCAAGTTGCGTTGCCGAATCAAGTTGGCTTAATTCTGCCATTTGGAGAAAAGAGAAATAGATTGAGAAGAAGAGACAATTTTTTGTGTAAAAAATTTAGGGTAAATTTTGAGTTTGAAAGTTACATATTTATAGCGATGAAGAACTAGCCGTTGGCGCTAGAGTGAATAGCGCTGTCGACATAAACAATATCGCTCGCTAGGGATTCAATCGCTCAGTGATTTCCCCATAGTAGCACAAATGGTTTGGCATGCCACCTGGCATGCCAAACACCATTTTTTTGGCATGTGCATAGGAAGAGGCCTAACAATATTAGATTCTTATTTGATGGTAGAAATAACCTTTTATTTTAATGGTACAATACCTATAATGTGTTTGGATAGACCGTAAAAAAAAAAAAACTTTTCAATTTCTAAAAGTTAGAAGTAAAATCGAAAACAATTAAAAATTATTTCTAGAAACAAAAAGTTTGATTTTTTGTGAAATTAGATGTTTTACGTTTGGCTTTTGGGATTGATTACCGCTTTTCCTTTTGATTATCCAAACAGTCTTAGGGCAAAGGCCAAGACCACTGCCCATGCTAAATCCGATGCAAGTAAAAGTGGTATATGAAAATTTTAGGATTTTTTTTTGAAATCTCTGCACTCCAAAAATTAGTGATCAGAAACCTTAGGATGATTTCTTCTCCTTCTTCTTAGATCTGAGCTCGATTAAGGGTTTCATTTTTTTCTCTTTTAGTTTGAGCGGTCTCTAGATTTGCTGAAAAAGAAGCTCAAGACCAGCTTAGTTAATTAATCAGTGGGAAACATCACAATTATCTTCACCATTATTTCTATGATCATTCCACTTCACTGATCGAGTTTGATTTGAATTCATCTAAACCTATTTCAAGCAAACAAGTGATAAAATCAGATGGACTTGTTGTCTTCGGAGTATCAGCTCTGCTGGATTTGGTTGATGCTCATGCCGGGGAAGAAGATGGAGACACCACCTTCCTCACCACTAGCATCAGCAGCATTTTTATAGATGCTCAATGAGGTAAGAATCAAAGCAAATGCTGAATTCCCTTTTTGTCTTGCCTTTTGGAGTCAACTGGTTATTTTCAACTGTGAAATTGCAGTTGATTAACAAATACAATTATTTCAGTTTCATCATCTTTCCTTTGAATTTACTTATTGTTTTTTTTTTTAAAGGATTTGGCTTCTAATCCCTTGATAGGCCACACATAGATTTGAATTGCTAGGTTTGAGTTCTGGAGTTTGTTTTATCAAATGTTTGGGTACTGCAACATTTGATGATGCACATTGGTTAGTCTGTTTATTTGGCTTAGCATCTTTTTCGGCTTCTGCACAGGGCACGGCATGTATGGATACTTCAGCATCAAATACTTGTTGTCTTGGAGTATTATCTTAACTTATCTGAATGAGGTAGGAAACAAAACTACTGCTGAGTTTCCTTTTTATTTTACCTTTGGATTCATATATTTTAATTCATTCACTACTAGAGGAGACATCGTGTCAGTTTGCTTGGCTTGGCATCTTGTTTGGTTTCGTGCACAGGATAGCCGAGGGAAAATGTACTTATGTATGTTGTTGGTCATCTAGAGCAGAGTCATAACTCTCTCTTAGTTGGTGGATTACGTGGTTGGAATCCCTCGTTTATCTATTCTCTTTCTTCTTGTTTCTTTTGGCTTTCTGCTGATTTGAGATTTTGGTACTACTTGTTTGAATCTGAAGTTTTTGAACCAAAGATTTCACCCTTTTTAGTGATTTGCTTCTAAAGTTAGCTCCTATTACTAGCGGAGTATGATTAAATTCTGCCAACACCCTGTGAATGTAATAGATTTAATACATAGTTTGAAAAGGATGAGTTTGGAGGTGAAAGTGTATACCAGAAGTAGAAAGGTTCTTCATTTATCTTGCATTAGTGAAAGAGCATTGTATAAGTGCTTGAAAAGTTATAAAGTGCTTAGTCTCAAAGCTCAAACATTTCGATAGACTCATAAAACAATTCTTCCACCTTAGGGAACCACAGTTTGCAAAGACCTAGTACAATGTTAACATTAACAAACCCTAAGAGCTTGATCCATTGGAAAGAGGGGAAAATAATCAGGATATGGGGGGTTTGTAGTGGGTTTCCATGATCTCATGCAGGCAGGACATCTCACAGGTATTTGCGATGTTGACAACAACTTCTTGAAAGCTCGAGCACTTTGATAAAGGACTATCAGCAAATACTTCTAGCTAGGTTCTAGGGGTAAAATCATATTAACGAGTACTCCGTCAGGGAGCGATAACCGCCAAAAGCTTAGTACAATGTTATTAATAACTAACCCTAAAACCTTGATGTGTTTGGGAGAGGTGTAACAAATAGGATATGAGGATTGGCAATGAGAATGATTCCATAATCTTCCGAGGATTTCGGCTCTAAAATGAAATCATCTACCTCTGGCATTAATAAATTAAACTGTTAGTTGGGTCTGTGGTCTAGCAGGAAGAACTCTGATTATTGTCATGCTACTTCTCGTTTTCCACGCGTTACTGAATATAAATGTAACTAAATTCAGAATGCCTGAAAACTTTTAGGTTTACCAATACATCTGCATTTGAAGTAAAGAGAGCATGCAAATATTGATAAAGTTTCACTAGTTTTATCAGGTAACCACCACTGGATTTATCATCCAACCACCAGACACTTGAAGGACTTTCACGGGGAATTCTTTATTCCGTTCGTCATGATCAAACACGTGGTTTTACATTGAAAGTCACCTTATGCTTATGTAGTCCGCAATTCTAGCTAAACATGAGGTTGTAACCTTGTAGGAAAATGGAAAAGAAACTATCCTGACTTAGGTATCACCTCTAAAAAAATTATGCCTGCCGTTTTGGCAGTTGTAATGCACTCATGTTTTTGCTGGTTCGTACACTATAGGTTGTTCTGACATTGAATTCTTGCGTGCTAGACATCATGGGCACAACATGAGGTATCTCCTCTGCTGAAACTATTAGTCCATCAGTTTGGGTGACACTTGGGGAAGCTCCTACACTGAGTGGCTGACGATAAGGAAACTACTAGCTAACTGATAAAATGTAAAGCTGAAAATGGTTTGGCTGGTTAAGCAGGGGAGAACAAAGATGAATAAACTTCACGAACTCGAAGACTTTTTCCTAGAACTAAGGATGTTCATTTAAGAACTCTGTTAAGAGGGCACATTGATTGGAGCATTATAGATATCGCCCAATAATCGTAATATTTGAAATTTTGTTTTAGGATCTAGTCAAGGGCTCTCTTGAATTTTGATTGGTATAGTACGTGTATTGTGTATGTGATGCAGTACCTAATGTTTTAGGATTTAAATCTATTAAATTCCTTAACTTATTGTTTTACATGGTTGGTCGGTCTTAGACCATCAAGTGTGCACCTAGGTTCTTTCTTAATTAATGAAGATACATACTGAGTTACAAGTTGCAACTGTAATTAGTGATTAGATGGCTTCTCACCGTGTATGTTATTTTCCATTTGGCTAATGCCGTTGGGATTGGGAATATGCAATGACTGTGATTTAGTACACAAGAACAGCTGCTGTTATGAGTAAACTGCATCTCCTGTTTCACATGGCAATGATATTTTAAGAAATCATAATCAGCTACTTAAGACTTAGAAGATCACTAGTTGTTCTATCCCTAGCAGTTAGTTCATGTAAAATCTGTTGTTGTTTGTTGGATGAGTTTTGGTCTTTGGTTAATATCATTGTTAATTGCTCAAACATTAAATTTTTTAAGTTTAATTCGTCTTGTTGCACTTGTAGGATGCGTACTCCCTGTGAAACATACGATCTTGGGGCATTGGGGTGCTAGATTTGATGTACAAAGAGAATCTGGCATAAATTCACACCTCCATCAAATTAGCTTCTGAAATTTTCCTAAACCGCAAACTGAATATGAGTACGAGTTCTGATGATGCAGATTTGAACCCCACTCCTATGAGAAGATTTAGGAGTACTAATTCCCTTAATTCACCCAGAAGAAAGGAGCTTGCCAGATATTCAAGAACTAATAGTTCTGCTGATAACCGAGAAGCTCTGCGTAATGGTCGTAGTGGGGAGTTTTTTTTTTCCGATGTTGAGATTGTGGAACCTCATGCCAGCAATCTTGGGAGAAGTGCAAGAGTCAATGAAGCAGGACAGGGGGGAGCCGGTGGCTGTGAGTCCGATCAACCTAATGTGAGATGCATTTTCTTCCTATCCTTTCTTTGAATAAGTTTCGCCTGCAATTCGCAATCCAATGGAAATTAGGTTACTGTTTCTTAGTTCGGTTCCTTTTTGTAATGTTATCATGGTAGTCTAGTCATGCTTTTGTGCTAGTTCTAGTTCTTTCAGCTCATCATACATGGTTTTGTTTGTGTTCTCAGAATGGACTTTTGATTCAGTTTGAGTATCTCTTTGTTACCTGTTTTAGGGAGGGATGATTCTCGACCATCACATCGTGATAGGAGCCATATCTTCCTGTTGGTTACAGATCTGGTTGGCACGATAAGGTAACCAGATCTCTTTTCGTGTGTGATGTGCTGGAGGTGGAAGCTCTAGGCCAATCTTCAAGGTTAGATGATGTGCTTGCTCTGTATTGGTCATACCTGATGCGTCAATAGTCATGCAGAGACAAATTTTTGGTCAGTCCGAAGCTGAAAACAAGGTAGAAAGTGAAATAGTCATTTTGCCAGACATGAGTAATACCGAGGACACCGACATTCAGATGCTTCTTTCCGATCCTTGTCCACCAGAGCAAGATCTTTTATCATGTTTTGCAGTCAGTACCCTTAGTGAATCTTATTATGCTACAAAAGATATTCTGACCCCAAAGGCCAGTTGCTCAGTCCAAAAATTTGGTGCACTCTTCTCAAATAAGTTTGGGTTGCAGGATGAAGTGAGTTTTTCGCTGAAGGAAGGTCATCATCTTCAGTATGGGGTAAGGTCTCCGAGATTTGAGGCCTTCCTTGAATCCTTTAAGAATTCCTGCAGTGTTAAGCTCTATTGCACCCATGCATCAGATGGTACGGATTCTTGCTCAGGTACAGATGCCAAGGACAGAAATTGTGTTGATTCCCCGCAAGTTCTGTGATTTTCCTGCTGCCAGGCACATACCCTGTGTAATTCAAAGTTTAGATGAGCTGAGAAGATAAGCAAAGAAGGGGAGAAATGGTTGAACCAGGATAGATTTGGACTTCATATGGAATTTGTGCAGGAAATTATTAAACAGCTTCCTTGGTCCAGTACATGTTCAGAAAACGAGTTCCTGACTAGATGAAGTGACTACTCCAATTTTATAGTTGTTGGAAATGGGTTACTTCATGCCAAAAGAAAGGGTCTGTTTCAAGGTATGGAATACGGAGAAGCTGCAAATGGTATATTTAGAAAATGTTAAGAGCTGAAGCAGAATATGGTTTAAAACCTTGGAATCAGAAGGCATTTTCCTCATGGCTAGCCGTTGAGCTCAAAGCTATTAACAGGGACAGTTGTTGAAGTTTTAAAGGTATTTGTATTTTGGATCTTGAACTTCTCGAAGCACTGTCTGGATGGAGTTATTCCAATGGTGTTGGTGAGCTGAAGAGGGTTGGTATTCTTGATTTAATCAACCTAATAGTAGCACTCATTGTGAAATCAGAGGTGCAGTTGCAGGGAGTTGAGGTTGGATAAGAATTCCTTGTCCGGAAAAATTCCTCCCCACACTGACAAGTGTTCATTTCTTCCCTTAATGTCAACACGCTTATCAGTTACTGTTATTTCCTGCAAATCTTTAGTTTAAACAAGCTTATGGAATCAAACTTCCAATGCGTTTTGCTCTTGCAAGTAATTGAGTAAGTCCTATGGGTGCTAATCTAGCAACTAGATTAGCAGTCCACGTCATCTGGGACCACTATCCAGTGCTTTAAATTTCAGCTGTCAGATCAAATTTTGTGATTTTTGTGATCCGTATAATTTTTGTGAGCGCTGAACCGTTCAGCATAAAGGTCACTTTTTGAACGTTGAACCATTCAGCGCTTCAATCTCACTGCAAGTCCAACTGCGAGCAAATGATAGGAGAGAGAGAGCTAGTGTTAACTTTTAGGCCATAATTATTTTTTTTGAATTGCAACACTTAACTGATAATTTAGCCCATATGACTTAGCATTAGAACATTGTTATTCAGCATCTCTACATAATTGTACTTATGTTTGGTGGGATGCAGTTCCAATGGAAGAAAGTAAATTATTTGTGTGGAACTTTCGGATTTTTAGATTTGAGAAGTGGCAAAGGAGATAGATGGGATTCAAATCAAGGGGACGTCAAAGAATGCAGTTATCCTAAGTTAACATTCCATGGAGGGCAGCTTTTTTATTTCGGGAATGATAAGATATTCGTATACTGTGATGGTCTTAATCAATGAGTTTTAACATCTAGTCTTGGATGAAGTCATGGTGGTTTGCGGGATTTCTTAATAGGTGGTGATCGGCTTTTTGCTCTTCATGCTGAGGAGAATGCGTTCGATGTGTGGGAGACTCCATCTGCCCCAATAATTTGATAAATGTTGCGATAAAACTGTTCGGCAATAAAGACTTGAATCGCGGGTTAGTGTATGTTTGTTATGTTCTGGTCTGCATTATTATATGTTTGAATTAATTACAATAATCGAATGCAAATGGGAAATAATACTTAGATTACACTGAAAGTAGTAACAAATAACTCAATAAACTTAGTAGAGGCACGTATAAGATACGCTGAGCTAAAGGTAATATTGATCGCTACTCCTCAACGAGATGCTATAGCAATTTACAAATTACCTCCGATACAACTAATCGTTAGTTCTCCTCATGTGTAGCATACACAAGAGAGAACCCTTAGAACTTGCGCAAAAATGAAAAAACAAAAGCACAAATCGAAACTACAACCAGTTTATAAATATAAAAACTAATTTATGTTTCAGAAACTAATTTCTCAGAAAAACAAAGTTTCAGAAACTAATTTCGTAAACAAAGAAGTAGTTATACAAAATTATGTTTCAGAACTACAACTTGTTTAAGATAAGAACTCGATTTTTTGTTTCGTAAACTTAAAAAGAAATTGTTTCGAAAGCATAAGTAAAGAATAAGAATTTTAGAAGAGAAGAGTTCGAAAGGTATGGTTTACAAATGAAGTTTACAACTCGTATTTATAGCAAGAAAATGTTTGAACGTTGGAAGAGAATCCAAAGCACGACAGATCATCCGTGATTCACGATCTCGAACGTTGCAAAAGTAAGGTAAAAAATCGCGTTAAAATTTTCTTAACAGGAAAACAAAGTTGCACACGCATTCAAAAAGAAGATGCTTCTCAGATTCTTCTCCGACGTGATACACCCACACCCACACCCACTCCCACGCCGAACGCCACGCCGAGTTTCACCCACGCCCAGCGTGCTTATGCTGAGCACCGCGCGAACGGAAAGGCAATAAGAAATGCAATAAGGTTTAGGCAACCTTGCCATAGTCTAGGGCTTTCCCCATACACAAAGGTCTAAAGACCCAAAGGGCCAGCCCCTTAAGGCTAAACCAATGCTATTTAAGTCTAAAACTCTTAGTGTTTTAGTCTATATGGGACTAATGTTTTATTCATTCACATGAAAAAACATCTAGGGAGCAATAGGTCTTGGGATCAAAACATGGTCCATGCATTTTTTTTTTGATTAAAACAAAACATTGTTTTTTCTAACATTATATATATATATATATAGCAGTTTTTCGCACTGCATAGATAGTCTGCAGTCAGTCAGTGTGCATTGCAATAGTAGTATGAAGTTAATCGAGATGCATTGCAGTAATAGTTGAGACCATTGCAATAACAGTGTGCGTTGCAATAATAGTTGCATGTCATAATAGTATCCAGTCAGTCGAGATGCATTCACAAGCAGTCTACCTTTATTTCTTTCTGATCGAAAACTATGAAGTCCAGCTACATTTAAAATTAGTTGTCTTCGCAGAATATTAATATAAATCCAAGGGTGTCATCGTCTGGTTTTGGCCTTACCGGTTGTTTATCTACATTTGCTGGTTTGGAATATTTATCAGCCAAACAAAAGCAAAAATAACAAAAAGCACCATTTTATGCAACCTTGAATTGATAATAATAAATTAATAAGTTAATAACGCAAGAGAAACCTATTGAGCCGATTCAAGATATAAAAATAAAAGAGGTTAAAGATAAAATTAATTAAAGAAAAAATCTGGCATGATGAAATGTACATTTTGTTTCTTACATCCGATGTATCCATCCAGTCCAGTGTCCTACTACAACCTTACCATTTCTTGCCAACTATCCATGATGATTCTTAGTTATTCTGTACTTATGTTGCAGTTTTTTAGAACTGCAATTATTTCTTTTAATCTCCCAGCCTTGATTATGGACACAATCGACGAGAGGGACCAAGTACCTGTTGGGCTATCCCTCCTTATGGGTCCAACAAGTCTGGCTTCCCCTTAACAAATGGAAGGAGCTATCTAGCAGTTGTCTTGTTATGTTTATAACAAGTGAAAACATCCAGGAGATGTTTTCAAGTCGAGCTCTTCTTTGAGGAAAACAGTAGTGTACAGTGTCAAGAAAACCGTGTGACACGCGTGAAAGAAGATGCTTCTGAGGTCGTCTGATATCCAAAACCGAGAAGGCAAAGAATAAAATTCTTTACATGTGTGGGAGAAGCGTGTGGAAATTTCAAGAAAAGAAAGGATGGTCTGATACACCCACACCCACACCCACCCCCACCCACTCCCACGCCTCGCCTCGCCACGCCCACGCCACGCCCACGCCGAGCCGAGCCGAAGGCGATGCGCTGCAGTGCAAGCACCACGCGAACGGGAAAAGGCAATAAGAAATGCATAAGTTTTAGCAACCTTGCTATAGTTCCGGCTTTTCTATACACAAAGGTCTAAAAGACCTAAAGGTCCATGCTCCTTGCGCTAAACCAATGCTATTTAAGTCTAAAACTCTTAGTGTTTAGTTCTATGGGACTAATGTTTTATTCATTCCACATGAAAAAACATCTAGGAGCAATAGGTCTTGGGATCAAAACATGGTCCATGCATTTTTTTTAAAACAAAACATTGTTTTTTTCTAACAACCCCACATGAATAATAAAACATGTCGATAAAACACGATAAAACATAAGGCAACAAAAATAGGCTAAGGTGTCCCAAAGATTGAACCTTAACTTAGTGAGAGGTTACTCAATCGCTTGTTGATACTATGAACGCAATGTCTTGAACCGCCAACAAAGAATGCAATTCGGAATAACACCACATTGATGCCTCAACCTAAGAAAACAAATGCCAAGCTCTTGCATTTAAGCCCATTTTGCCATTTTACTAAAATCCTGACTTAATGAATGTCTCTAGAGAATCAAACTCATATTCTCTCGGAAGCGGCCACACTTCCAACATCCACAAAGGTGGGTCCATAAAGAGTGTCCTCGCCACACCCCGCTTTAATCAAAGCCATGGTACCCATTAAGATCGCAAAAGATCATCCTTAATTTCTAGCAAAGATTTATCGATTTATTACACCATAGGGAGGACAAAGATAGTGCTTTCTCAATATCACCATAAATTAGTTGTCTCATTGAACCTTGATCTTGGAAATCCAATCCAAGGTTGAGTATCCTTCATGGTGATTTATTCAATGAGCTTAAGTCCCATCCCCTTCGATGTAAATTTAACTTTCTTCTCTCGTTAAGTTTTTGTCAAAGGATCCTGCAAGATTATCTTTGGATTTTACAAAGTCTATCGAGATAATACCAAAGAGAGTAGTTGTTTCACCGCCTTATGTCTTCTTCAGGATATGTATAGACTTCCAACAGTATACATTGTTCTTTCACAACCAAGAGCAACTTCACCGCACAAGGATGGCAATTGAAAGGACATGTGACTTGGGCAAAGTGGAATTCCTCCCAGAAACATCGCATCCATTCAATTCCTCTCCAAATTTTTCCAAGGCTATAAACTCAGATCTATAGTGGATTTAGCTATACATGTCTGCTTGCAGACTTCCATGAGATGACGACCTCCAAGCAAGAAGATGTACCCACTAGTAGATTTGCACTCTTTCACGAGTCGATATCCAGCTTGGCATCACAATACCCTTCCAAAGACAGCAGATACTTCCCCCAAAACTTAACAATAGTTTGAGGTCCCTCTGCACCGTAAAACTCAAGAGAGCATTCCAAAGATCCCGCTTCTGGTTGCAAGTATACTCTTAATCTACTCACAGTAAGTAATATCGTCTTGTACAGGTTCATAAGATACATAAGACTACCAATAATGCTAGAATACCAAGTTGATCAATACCTCACCCTTGTTCTTTTTCAATTTACAAGTGGGATCAAATGGAGTAGACGCAGTTTAGCATTTTCATAATTAAATCTCTTTAATACTTCTGTTTCGTGATAATGAGATTGACTAAGACTATATCCATCGACGTCTTTCCTGATTTTCATCCCTAAGATTACATCAAGAGGGCTTCAAGTCTTTCATGTCAAAATTATCTCTAAGCATGCTTTTTAATGGTATTAATAATATCAAGGTTGTCTTAATATGAGCATATCATCAACATATAGGCAAACAATAACATGAGAATCATACATGATTTAATGTAAACACATTTATCGATCTATTAACCTTGAAACCATTAGTTATCATAACATGATCAAATTTTTCATGCCATTGTTTAGGTGCTTGTTTTAAACCGTAGTAGAGATTTGTTTAACTTGCATACTTTGTTTTCATAACCTTTACTATAAAGCCTTCAAAGTTGATCCATATAAATTTCTTCATTCAATTCACCATATGAAAGCGCTTTAACATCCATCTCATGTATATGCAAATCATAAATTGAAGCAATAGCAATCAACATTCTAATTTAGGTGATTCTAGAGATCGTGAATAGGTATCAAAGAAATCTACTCCTTCCTGTTGTTCATAGCCTTTAGCTACCAACCTAGCTTTATATTTATCTATAGTTCCATCTGCTCTAAGTTTCTTTTGAACACCATTTGCAACCTATGGATTTACTTCAGAGGCAAGTCTACAAGCTCCCAAGTTTCATTTGGCTTAATGGACTTATTCATTTAATGAAGCTTCTTCCCAGTTGAGCTTCGGAGAAGTCATAGCTTCCTTTATAGGTTTGGGTTCACTTCACCGTAAGAGTCAAAAAATCGTACAAAACTTGTTTCGCTTCTAACCTCTTACTTCTTCTTGTTCACTCTCATACCCAAAGTTGGAGTTTGACTAGTCGTGAACATCCTGGGAGATCATCATGGGACCTTTTACGAGGTCCGCACCTTAAAGGAAATATGTGTTCATAAAACACAAGATTCTTGATTCCATTATGGTGTTCGATCAATGTTATCAGGGGTCAATCGATGACCATAAACCTATGAGCATCTTGTATGCTCAGGATATCCATGAAAACACAAGTTTCAATTGTTTTTAGGACCTATTTTAGTTTTCTTTGGGATGAGGAATGGCCACCTTGGCCAAACACCCCTACACTTTAAAGTATGCATAGGAAGGTTGTTTACTATTCCACCATTCGTAGGAGTTTTATCCGATTTTTTAAATGAACTTGTTCAAAATATAGCATGCCGAGAGGATAGTTTCCCCACAAGTTCGAAGATAACCCTTTGAACTTGTTAACATAGCATTTACCATATCTATGAGTGTTCTATTTTTCTTTTCGGAAGTACACCATTCGATCTCAGTCAATATGGTGCAAAGGTTTCATGAATGATTCCATTATTTTTTACAAACTCTCCTATGGGTATCATATACTCACCGCTACTAACGACCTTAAGAGTTTTAATCTTAACTCCTTTTGTTTTCTACTTCAAGTTTATAAAACTTAAAGCTCTCTAAGGCCTCATCTTTACTTCTAAGAAGATGAACTGACAAAGATTTGAGTAATCATCTATGAAAGATATACCATTTCTACCACCTCTTGTTGGTGTTGATTTCAAGTCTCCTAAATCCGAGTGTATTAATTCCAAAGGAACTGCTTAATGCTCAACACTTTTATTAAATGGTTTTCTTTGATATTTAGATTCAACACAGATTTTTACATCTTTGTTTTTTATCAAAGTTTATTTTTGGTATGCAACCTAAATTAGCAAGTCTTCTAGCTGATTTGAAATTAACATGCCCAAGTCTATCATGCCAAAAACATGGAGGAGTCACAAACATAAATGTAAAAGATGCATTAACATTCAATTTCAAATCGATACACTAAGATTAATCATGTTATCTGCACATAACCTTTTCCTACTAATTCTTACCACATGCTTAGAAATCATTAAACAGATTGACTCAAAGAACAATTTTGTAAACCTTTTCCTAGCAGTGATGGTTTCAGATGATTTTGGTGATATGTCCGGGACGTAGAATAAGCCATTCAATGCGCAGAGTTTTTCCTGGTTAGCTTCAGCTTCACCTTAGTGTTTTTCCACCACTTTCGCTATGGGAAGAATTTCCCATGAACAATTTCTCATCATCTCCTACTATGGCATAGGAGGAGAAAGCATTTCTCGACCCCATGACATGCTTGGTGGTTCCAATCAAGCCACCAGCCTTCACATTAGTCATACCAGAGACAAGGTCGACTTCGCACACCATGCTGAAATATCCAAGTAGTCCTTTACTATGTTTGCCTTATTTTTCTGCTGGATCATATTTGATCCTTTTTTAGCCTTACAAATCTTTAGCCATATGTCCAAAGTTTACCACAATTAAAATAACACCTTTGATGGTGTGCTTAGTGACACCACCTCTAGGCTTAAAATTGTTACCTCTAGGGTTTTCGACATCTCATTACGCCTATTACCCATTTTGTGGGATTCTCCATGGAGTTTTCTTGAAATAGCCTTTATCGTCCAAAACATGAGCTTTGTTGACATGTTTTTGCTCAAGATCATGCTTCTTGTCCTTACCGCACATAAGCTCCTCAACCTGGATCTTTTTGCCAAGATCCACCATGGTGATTTCACGAGTCTTGTGTCGCAGCCTCCTCTTTGTATTCGGCCCATGAGGGTGGAAGCTTTTCAATCACAGCCGATACTTGTAGAGCTTCATCAAAAGTCATGCCTTCATCAAGAATCTCACCGATGAGGAGTTGAAGTTCGACTTAATCATGCTCCACCACGTGCTTTTCGTCACCATGTTGATTCTAAGAACTTAGCCATCAAGAACTTCTTACTTCCAACAGCTTCAAATCATGATATTTTTCTTCTAGAGCTTCCCATAAATCAAAAGCATTAAAATCTTCTTTTGCATTATAGAAGTCATACAAGGAGTCATCAAGATTGGCTTAAGAATATGATTCTTGCACAAATAATTCTTCCTATTCCACCTGTCCAATTTATCTTCATTACCACTACGATGAAGTTTTCTCGAGGGTTTTTCTAAAGCATATCCATCTAACCTTTGGTCGCTTAGGAAGAATAGCATTTTAGACTCGCCATCTCTTAAAGTCCTTACCACCTAACTTTGTGGTTTTTCTACAGATTTTTCCCTATGTTCTTACAACAAAGAATATTACAAAGATTACAATATTACAATAAGGCACAATATTACCTTTAGATTGTTGGAATTAATTACAATAATCGAATGCAAATGGAAATAATACTAGATTACACCGATAGTAGTAACAAATAACTCAATAAACTTAGTAGAGGCACGATGAGATACGCTTGAGCTAAAGGTAATATTGCCGCTACTCCTCCGAGATGCTATAGCAATTAACAAATTACCTCCAGATACAACTATCATAGTTCTCCTCTATGTAGCATACACAAGAGAACCCTTAGAACTTGGCAAAGAAAATGAAAAACAAAATACAAATAAAACTCAAATATAAAATAGTTTTTCAGAAATGTTAAAACTAATTTATGTTTCGTAAACAATTCTGTTTCAGAATAATTTCTAAATAAAGTTTCTAGAACTAATTTCTCAGAAACAAAGAAGTAGTTATACAAAATTATGTTTCAGAACTACAACTTGTTTAAGATAAGAACTAATTTATTTTTTGTTTCACGAAAATTAAAAAATTGTTTCTAAAGCATAAGAGAAGAAAAAGAAAGAGAACTTAAGAGTTCGGAAAGGTGAAGATTCAAATGAAGAAATTACAACTCGTATTTATAGCAAGAAAATTATTCAACGCTGAAAGAGAATCCAAAGCAAAGACAAGATCCTCCGTGATTCACGATCCGTAAAACACGCTTTACAAAAGTAAGGTACAAAAGTTTAAAAGAACAAAAACGAGATTCAAACGAAATTCTTCTGGAAAACAATTACAGGATTTTCTGTGGACACGTGAAAGAAGATGTTACACGAGGTCGACACCAAAAATCTAGAAGGCAAAGAATAAAATTCTTACATGTGAGAAACGTGGAAGATTTCAAGAAAAGAAAGGATGGGCTAATGATACACCCACACCCACACCCACACCCACTCCCACTCCCACCCACACGCCTCGCCTCGCCCACGCCCACGCCCACGCCCACGCCGAGCCGAGCCGAGCTCATTGCTCACGGGCACCGCTAATGGGAAAGGCAATAAGAAATGCAATAAGGTTTAGGAAACCTTGCCATAGTCTAGGATTTCCCATACACAAAGGTCTAAAGACCCAAAGGGCCATACCCTTAAGGCAAACCAATGATATTTAAGTCTAAAACTCTTAGTGTTTTAGTCTATATGGGACTAATGTTTTATTCATTCACATGAAAAAAACATCTAGGAGCAATAGGTCTTGGATCAAACATGGTCCATGCATTTTTTTCGATTAAAACAAAACATTGTTTTTTCTAACAATCCCCCACATGAATAATAAAACATGTCGATAAAACACGATAAAACATAAGGCAACAAAATAGCAAGGTGTCCCAAAGATCAACTTAACTTAGTGAGAGGTTACCCGAATCGCTTTGTTGATACTATGAACGCAATGTCTTGAATCAACAAAGAATGCAATTCAGAAATAATGAATACACTTGATGCCTCAACCAAGAAAAAAAACATTTGCCAAGCTCTTGCAAGCAGTAATGCCAGTTATGGCACAAAGGGGCTAAAATCCCGACTTAATGAATGTCTCTAGAGAATCACCATATTTCATGCTAAAGAAGCGGCCACACTTCCAACATCCACAAAGGTGAGTCCATAAAGAGTGTCCCGCCACACCCGCTTAATCAAAGCCATGGTACCCATTAAGATCGCAAAAGATCATCCTTAATTTCGCAAAGCACTATCAACAAGACGATTACACCATAGGAGGGACAAAGATAAAGCCAATATCACCATAAATTAGTTGTCTCATCAAACCTTTGATCTTGGAAATCCAATCACAAGGTTGAGTATCCTTCATGGTGATTTATTCAATGAGCTTAAGTCCCATCCCCGGGATGTAAATTTAACTTTCTCTCGTTAAGCCTTTTGTCAAAGGATCCCAAGATTATCTTTGGATTTTACAAAGTCTATCGAGATAATACAAGAGAGAGAGTTGTTTCCACCGTTTTATGTCTTCTTCGGGATATGTATATACTTCCGTTGTATACATTGTTTTTTACAACCAAGAGTCAATCTAATGTCACAGCGGATGGAAATTGAAGACACAGCTTGGGCTGAGTGGAATTCCTCCCAGAAACATCGATCCATTAAGCTTCCTCTCCAAACTTTTTTCCAAGGCTATAAACCTTTAACCCATAGTGGATTTAGCTATACATGTCTGCTTTAGACTTCCATGACAGACGCATTCTCCAAGCAAGAAGATACCCACTAGTAGATTTGCACTCTTCCAGTCCTGATATCCAGCTTGGCATCACAATACCCTTCCAAAGACAAACAGATACTTCCTAAAACTTAAGCAATAGTTTGAGGTCCTCCTCGTAACGTGAAACTCAAGAGAGCATCTCAGATCCTCGCCTGGTTGTAAGTATACCGCTTTAATCTACTCACCGAGTAAGCAATATCAGTTTCAGACAGCCTCATAAGATACATAAGACTACCAATAATGCGAGAATACTCAAGTTGATCATCACCTCACCCTTGTTCTTTTTCAATTTACAAGTGGATCAAATGAGTAGACGCAGTTTAGATTTTCATAATTAAATCTCTTTAATACTAAGCCAGATAATGAGATTGACTAAGACTATATCCATCGATCGCCTTTTCCTATTTTCATCCCTAAGATTACATCAAGATAGGCCAAGTTTTCATGTCAAAATTATCTCTAAGCATGCTTTTTTAATGGTATTATTAATATCACAGTTGTCGCCTAATATGAGCATATCATCAACATATAGGCAAACAATAACATGAGAATCATACACGTATTTACAAACACATTTATCAGACCATTAACCTTGAAACCATTAGTTATCATACATGATTCTAAATTTTATGCCACCTGCTTTTAGGTGCTTGCTTT